>CP092872.1:73355900-73392263 GCA_030710605.1 Cordylochernes scorpioides
ACGCCACCACTACGCGAGAGACTTTGTTTTTGAATTTGCCCCCCCCCCCCCCCACTCGCTTTTTGGTTTTTGTAACTATTGTGTTGGAGCGGGTCGCTCCTTAAATAAATGCATATATTAGTTAATAACTAAATGGAATCCTCTCTTTCTTTTTCCCAGTAAGAGACGCCTACGGAAGCCAACAGTACATAGACAGATAAAGCACATAGGCTATAGTTATTAACTAATATATGCATTTATTTAAGGCGCTAATTTATAATTGTAACAAATAGTATTTGAATAAAAACATTCAATCGGGTAAAACACGGGCGTTGCCCGGGTCATTCGGCTAGTGAGTGTATATGTGCCAGCAAGGTTTCGAAGGCTAGTGTTACTTCCGATATCCTATTCAATATATTACCCAATACTGTATACTCTTCATGAATTAGTGAACAAATTTACAATTTTGATTAGAGCCTATGTGTTTTAATCAAATACAGTTAAACCTGTCTATAGTGTACCCTTTAAATAGCACCTTCCTCTCTATAGCGCCCGATTTTAAATACGTAGTACAATGCGATTTACATTAAAAACGACCTGTCTATAGCATCCCCTCTCTATAGCACCTTTTTTTGGTGAGTCCCAAGAGGTAGCTCTATAGACTGGTTTAAATGTATATTTGTTGCGTGAATTTCGGGATACCCAATACTAAATACAGTCGAACTTGGATAATTCGAACCCCAAGGGACCATAAAAAAATTCGAATTATCCAAAAATTCGAATTAAAAACGTAAATTTAATTTATAGGGAATTCTAGGGACCAAGATAAATATTCGAATTAAAGAGGTTTTCGAATTAAAGAAGTTCGAATTATCCAAGTTCTACTGTATTATAATTCTTGCGAACTTATTTTCAAATACAAAAATGACCGATAATATATTTTGTCCCGTTATGAAAACCTTTGAACCAAATATTTCAGCATATGTATTTATACACCAATGACATAGAAGGTGTTACACCTAGAAGAAACAGGTGAAATATCTTTAAACGTGGCAACAATATACAGGTAGTATTAATAAATAAAAAATGAAAATAATTTAAATTCAGTTATTTTAAGACGTTTGGCATTCAGAATATGAATATTCTTCATTCCTAATAGAAGTTAATTTAAATTTCTATTTTTTTCTGCAAATTCGTCTGGGTATAATATTTTATTTTTTTCCACTAGTAGAACACTAGATATGATTTGAGAAAAGAAAAAAACATCCTATTAAAAAACTGATATTAAAAGGGAAAACAATAAGAAAATCAGCCATAAGTTTTAATGGACAAACCTTATTGTCATACGTTGCACGAGCAGGCAAAATGGAAATTATGCAATCTAACATTTATTATCATCATAATCTGCCTACTAACCGAGGGATGGCAATCAAGAATTAATTACCTCTGTAATATAGATATTACATTTGACATCTATTTTGACGGGAGAGACGCCCTGTGCTTTCATAGATCAATTTCCACCCGGCAAAATTCTCATATATTATTTGGCCATAGATTTGGCCCAGCCACTTTGCCAGCTAAAGACCTCTTTGACAGATTGTAAAGATTCCATTAGGTCACTTGTGGATATCATGAAATAAATTCAGCCCTAGACTGACGGGGGCCATCAGCCCGAAGCCATGGTCTCTAGGTGGACGCTTCTCAGTTTACTAAAGCTGGTGTTGTAGCTTTGTCTCACCTATCCGAGGCCGCTAGTTTGCGGCGAAGGTCAATGGATGGCGTCTAGTTTTGACATCTATTTTGACGGTAAAGGTACCCTGTGCTTCTATATACACTGTATAACAAAAAAAATCGACGCACTAAGAAGGAGTTGTCAGATTAGGACAGAAATTGGTGTATGTAAAGAGCATGTAATGGGGAAAAAACGATTAAAATTTCAAAACAATTAATTGTTTTATTTCAGAGTTTGATAGTCACAAATTGAGAATGTCAATATGTCGTTGGACCCCCACTGGCCTGGATGCAGGCTGTCACCCGGCGTGTCATGGACTGATAAAGATTCCGGATGGTGTGCTGCGGGATTTCTTGCCAAATTGTCTCCAACTGTAGGGCTAAATAGTCAACATTCCGGGATGGTTTCAATCGCCTTCCCATCACGTCCCAGATGTGCTCTATGGGCGAGTTATCAGGCGACCTTGTTCGGCAAGATTGAAGACAATCCATAGTAACACGTGCCGTGTGTGGCCGGGCATTATCTGTTGAAAAGTAAGCCCGGGGTGATGTGAGAGGAACGGTAACAAAACAGGCCGTAGAATGTCATCTCCGTTGTGCTATCAGGGTGCCATGAATGACTACCAATGGGGTCCTGCTATCAAATGAATTGGCACCCCAGACCATAACGCCCTGTTGTGGACCTGTGTGGTGTTCGACAGTAAGGCCAGGATCCACACGCTGCCCAGGACGTCTCCAGACACGTTTGCGACGGTCGTCAGGACACAGTAAGAAATGGGACTCGTCACTAAAGACTATACGTCCCCAATCAGCGCAGTTCCAAGTTGATCGCTCCCGACACCACTGTAGTCGGACTTGTCGGTGCACGGGTGTGAGGGGTAGGCATCGTAACGGTCGGCGAGCTCTTAGATTCCGCTCTCTCAGTCACCTGTTGATGGTCATTTTGGACACTTGTGTGCCGGTCACACGTTGGATGGTTGATAACGTGGATTCCGGTGCTGCGACAGCCATTCTGACAATTGCTCTGTCCTCCCGTTCTGTTGTTGCCCTTGGTCGACCGCTGCCGTCCTGACGTTGCATACTTCCGTTGTTGACCCACTTTTGCCAACATAGCCGCATCACTTCGATACAGATGTCGCGAGATTAGTCGATTAGACCAACCAGCCTCTTTCAATCCAATGGCACGACATATGTTCGTAATGAGCACGAATCTTTCGGCGAGGTATTGATACAGTAGAAATAGGCGTACTGCTAAAATATTAAACGGAAATTCTGAAAATCAGCTCGTGCCGCGCCGAATATTGAGTCTAGAATGCTCGTGCTGGATGCGCAGTTCAGATGCGCTGGAGCTCTTGCTTTGCATAAATCGGCCACTAAATTTCATTCATTTGCATGTTTGGTCGAAACCTCTTTGTATACGTATTTTCATATAAATCGGACAACTGCTTCTTGGTGCGTCGATTTCTTTTTGTTATAGAGTATATTATACATTAATTAAACGAAAAAACATGGTGAAGGAAGACGAGTTTCTTTTATTGATGCATAGGTGCAAGCTTTCGGGTAAAAACCCTTCAACAGGCGAGAAATGATGAGCGACTTATAAGGACTATGGTACAAATGACTGAACATTCCCGTAATATTTCTAGGCAAGATACCAAATCCCTCATTTATCAATATATACAGAGCACAGGCCACACTTTCAACATCAATAACCCCACCATACATTACAGGCACATACATATCTTACACCAAAGACTTATCCTAGAATCCATAGTATCCCACAAACTGAACAGCATCAACAGAAAAATAGATCTTCCAGAAGCTTATCATCCTCTCTTGTCCTTTATTTAAACCTCCCACATGTTTATTTCAATAGCCCTAATCATGCGCCATCTCGTGGTTTCAGACTGCAGATTTAATATTACTTTTCTCAAAAATCGGTTCTTCCGTTAATATTAACATATATAAATAATTAAAAAAACTTTCTTTTTTATATATATTAATTCCTTCCTACCATTTGTACCATAGTCCTTATAAGTCGCTCATAATTTCTCGCCTGTTGAAGGGTTTTTACCCGAAAGCTTGCACCTATGCATCAATAAAAGAAACTCGTCTTCCTTCACCATATTTTTTCGTTTAATTTCAAATCAGGAAGAATTCTTTATCTATATTATACATTAATGTTTACTCTCTGTATAATATCTATTTTATCAATATAGTTTGAGAACAAACTGTTGTACGTTTGTTTTTAACTTTCGATGCTATAGTGTCTATATTAGATATCGGTTTTAAAAGGTTTTTAAATATACAATACAAAAAAAAAAAAAAGCATGTATACCAAAAATTGTAATTGTTAATTCTAAACTGGAATAAACCAATAGAGTTTATCAAAGTTTCTGTTTACTGACATCCTCAACCACCTAAATATTGCCACGTGGAAAATTAGGAAAGACAAATTCCAGTATGACACAGCATTTTATTTAAGGCATGATATCATTCCATATCATGATATCACTAGGAATGATAAACAAAAGATGAACAATGAAGGAAGTTTACAGAGTAACAAAATATAAACAAAAAATTATACTCTGTTAATAAAATAATAAATACTTTGCAACAATATTGCCACGTGGAAAATTAGGGAAGACCAACTTTGGGATGAGAGCAATTTATTCAAGACAAGAATAAATTATGAAGGATAAACGAAAGATAAGCAAAGAGGGAAGTGTACAGAGTAGCAAAGTATAAACATGAAAAAAATGGTAATCTGCTAATAAAATAATAAATACTCCGCTACATAGCTCCTTCCCTATGGGAGCTGTGACCCACAGCTTGTAATTATTGTGGCTGCTGACATGGATCTGACGTGCTTCTGCCAAGGATTCGATCGAAGTAGTAGAACCTTTGCGTCGTTTTTCTTGCCGCGCGAAGAGCGGCTTTGTCGTCGTATCGTCTATAGGGACATCATCTTGTAAGGAAGTCTTGGCTTTGACACAACGGTTGAATCCTGGAGCCAGTCTCCGAAAATGTAGATCACAGCACCCATGGTCTTTAGGTCTTCTCGGCGATCTTCAGTTTGTCTTCCCTAATTTACCCAGAATCTCCGCCAAAATGCCACGTGGAAAATTAAGAAAGACAAACTCCAGTATGACACAGAAATTTATTTGAAGCATGATATCATTCCATATCATGATATCACTATGCATGATTAAAAAAAGATAAGCAATGAGGGAAGTTTACAGAATATAGTTTACAAAATATAAACAAAAAAAATGATACTCTGTTAATAAAATAAGAAATACTTTGCTACAATATCAACACAGCCATCTCCTTCTATAGAAGTTTGTAGCTTGCTCCATTCCAACGGTCTTTGAAATCATTGATACATTTTTTTTCTTGGCCATCTTATTTTCTTCTTTCCTGTAATGTACTTTACCAAGCCAAAAACAACCTAACATTTAGAAATATGAAATTGCAGATGGGCTCGAGTACAGCCGCAAGTAGTGTACGAATTTTTATTTTAAATGTATACGTGGGATGTGTACGTATATACATGTGCATACGTATATATGTGGGATGGTTGCGTGCGTGTTAGTGTGGCTTGTGGAAAGGCCGCTGATAAAATTATAATTATTTTTTATAAAATAAATCAATTTATTTAAAGCCAGAAATATATAAAGAGAAAAGAAGTAACGGCCGTTGGAAGCAAGCCTTGTTGTTGACGACGCGCGTGGCCAGAATGTCTGGGATCCGCCCGCGAATGCGTAGTGAGGTGTTTTCCCAGCTTGCGCTTGCCGAGGCGTAGTGTGGTCGCCACACTACTGCCCGTAATATGTGTATTGAAGCTTAGTCCACGCTCGCTGAAGCAAAGTGTGGTCGCCACATTATATATTTAATGACCAATCTATTAACAGTTTATTTCCTATAAAAGGTTTAAATTTTAAAACTACCTGGAAATATAACAAGAATATAGGCAGTATATTATGCAATTATAACCCGTTTATTAATAATCTAACAAATTTTAAAAAATCTAAATGTAATTGCCACAATGTTCTAGATAAATATAAATTCACAGGACATATTTTAACTAGCGATTATTCTTTTTTGGAACCAAAACTCCAAAACATTTTAAATAGAGGATATAAATATATACCTCAGATCAAACACAATTTCAATAATACAATTAAATCTTTATTAAAAGACATCGATATATTCATTAATAAAACTAGTATAAAACACAGAATTCCTGAATTTACTTTCCTAGAATGGAAATATGAATCAAGTAAAGAAATAAAAAACTATTATAACAACACACTAAAATACACAAACCCTAATGAATCGGAAATTAATTCCTTAAAAGACAATTTTGAAAACTTACAAAAGGATTTTATCATATGTCCAATAGATAAATGTTCAAATAATTTATCTATTATATGTAAAAACTTATATCATGACCTTCTAAAAAATGAAATTAATAACAACAGTAAATACACTTTCATAAAAACAACTGAAACTAAAATCAAAAAAGATATTAAAAATGTAGAAAACACACTAAAAATCATTAATTACAACAAAAACACAAACATACCGAAATTTTATATTATTCCTAAATTACATAAAACACCAATCTCATTTAGAACAATCACATCAGGAATAAACTCAGTCATAAAAAACATAGATTTAAGACTAGCTTCAACACTTCAATTCATAATAAATAAAATAACTAACAAACATAATTATAAATTCATAGATTCTAATAAAAAAAATCATTAACTTCCTAACAAATAACCTACAAAAGATCAATACAATTCATACATTTGATTTTGAAGATCTTTACTCTAACATACGTTTAGAAGACCTTAATAATAAAATACACAGCTTAATAAATGAATTCATTAATGATAAAACATTCCATATTCAAATTATTCACAACAAATACAAAACATTTAAATTAGATAACAAAACAGCAAAAACATTACTTGAAACCTTCTTAAACTTTAATTATATTAATTTTAAAACAAAATATACATTCAATCTAAAGGTGTTCCAATGGGAACTTCATCCAGTCCTCTACTAGCCAACTTATTACTTTTTTGGTATGAAAGAGAGTTCTTCCTACAGAATGATGTAAATTGGCATATGTTCCGCTATGTAGATGACATCATTATCTTGAATAACCCACAATTCAATAATGTCATTTACAAAATATACCCTAAATATTTGAAACTTAAAAATAATGAAAAGATAACTAATAACAAGGAGGTTAACTTTTTAGACTTAAATATAAACCTTGCAAACAAGTCAATTGGAACATATGACAAAAGAAATTGTTATAATTTTAAAATTATTAAATTCTGTAATGTCAATTCCAACATATCATCAAATTGCTGCAAAGGCATATATTTTGGTCAATTTTTAAGATTTTATAGAATCAACAACATTAAAACAAACTTTATTAAAGCCATTAAAAATCTTAATAAAGAGTATTTAAACAATGGTTTTAAATACAAAACAGTAAAGTTTTACAATAGGCTGTCAATACACAAATACCTAAGCAATAATAAATATAATTATAAATTTGAAACTTCAAACTTCTCCAATTAATCTAACCAACAACTTATATTCTACTCTTATACTAAAACAAATGATAGAATTACTGAATATATTTCCTATGACTTTAAATATATTAATTATATGATAACGATTATAAAGCATTAAATTCATTCAATTTGATCTCCAGTTACTGTGGGAGGGAACTGGAAAACAAATATAAATGAATTTGAAGCATAATAAATGTTTTATTATTCGATTAATTTATAATTTTAATAAAAATGTAACTTATATCAATGGAAACAAAATTTTAATACATATTTTCACAATCTTTAAAATTTCTAATGATTCTTTTCTGACAGCTTTTCTAACTTCAAACAATTTTAAAAATAAGATTTCCTAGAAGAGGGAAGATTACTTTTAGAACAATGTCGGCGGGTCCCTGGCAGACAGATGTTACATCCACACATGTGCGCTGTCTCTAGGGAGCGGCAGACGCCACTTTGAATAAGTAAGTAAACAACCTCCTTCTATGTTATCTAATATTAATTTAATTATACAGTTTAATGGTCGAAGAGAAATCAATCCATAATGAAGTAAGGGTGAAATGGGATGTGGTATTTTCATCTGAAGAGCCCTGGTACCACAGATTTCTCTCTCCAATAGATTTTCCAATCTCCTTTTGTGTAATGTCCTGGTCTACCATTAGGGTTCCAAAAAATAATTTCTAATAAGCAAAGATTTAAAATATGTTTATCTATCCTTAACTAGGCAAAAACATTATATCATATTATTCTTACTCTTAGGAAAAAAAAATCTAAAATTATATAGGAAAAAAAAATTATATAAAAAAATTACAAAAACTATTAATTAACTAAAAAAAATACTAACACCCCTTTCAATTCTCTACCTGTTTGAAATAAAAGTGTATGGTTCTTTCTTTATCTCTTTCCTCTCTTTTACTAAAAATTAAATATATAATCATTATAAATCTCTTCTTTATTCCTATTTATTTTAAGAGTATGTCTAAATGACGGGTAAAAGCCGATGCTAAAAGACGTTACGTTGTTAAATCTTCTTTTCTTGTTAAATTTTCTTTTTATTTTTCAAATTTTTTTTTCTATCTAAAATAAAAACTTATTATTCTAACATATAATTACTTTTATTACATTTTTCTCTCCTAAATAAGATATAAATATAATACATATAAACAACTTTTTAATCTCATCTAACTTAAACACAAAAATAATTATCAACTTTTATCTTATATAATTAATTTAGATTTAGCTTGCTAATCTAATAGAATTTCCTTTTTATATATAAATATTACTATTATTAAAAGTTGTAAATATAGTTATATCAATATATAAATCCATCTTAACTCACTCTATAATATCAACTTAATTTAAATTATATTTAAGATTTAAAATTTTATTTGATAAACTTTATTATTTACATTTCATTTATATATATATATATGTGTGGTAACCGAGGGTCTCTCGATGTGGTATGGTAACCGAAAGGGGCAAACCTGTAGTAACCGAGAGGGACAGTCAGGGCGTGGAGAGTTTTCCAGTACCCTCTGCACCTTGGGATACCTTTAACAGTTCTCACAGAGTACAGGCAGTCGTGGTCGAGGCAGAGTAGAAAGCTTGGGAATGTCCATACAAAAAAAAAACTAAGACACAGTTGTATTAGGAAAAGTTCCGTAAACAGATAAAAGTTGAGCTAGGAGCGAACTATGGAGATAAAAGAGTTCTTACTGGCCTACATGGTGGATGAGGAGGACCTTGGTGACAACCGACGAAGGCTTCCGCTGATGGTGAAGTGACTATATTTTTGGTTAGGGCGGAGGTATTATATATCTTTGCCGAGAGAGGAAGTATTGCATTTCAGCAGATGCAACAAGAGCGTGGATCGGCTGGCGAAATTAAACACTGGCGCCGTCCTGACAGTTTCCTATCTATCTTTAGATGTTGTTTTGGGGCTGCTACATCTCGATTTTAGACGTTTTTGACTTCTATCTCTTTCTTCAGCTCAACTCTTAATCTATTACAGAGTTTTATTTATTTATCCTCAGTTTGTACAAAGTAAATTACATATGATGATGTAATGACACATGTCATAAATGCGTATAATTATTTACAGATGTGTTTCTATTATACAACATGAAAATCTTTTTATAAGTAGTTGGTTTAAATTACCATATGTATATATATGTTATAAATAAAGATGAATGAGATTTTTTGCTTGATTTTAGATCATGTTGATGATTATGGTAATGTAATGCAGTCGCGGTTGAAATCTTTAAAGTATGATAATGAAAAATAGTTTTGATCAGTAATTTAATTGAGTTAAAGGAATATATAAAAAAAAATACAATTTGATAAAAGTAATGCCTGGCTTAAGGCGAGTAGAAGAAGGGAAACAAAAATATTTTTTACATAATGTACAAAGGTTTTGAGCCGGCCATCGGGAAAGAACAACAACGAGTTTTTATAGGGGAAGCATGACCTATGGCGGTAGATTTAACAGAGTATTTGGATCTATGAAATATAATTTTAAATAGAATAATATTTTAATATAACATATATATATGTATATAGATGAAATGCCTGTAGAAGAGTTCTTAAACTCGAAAGCCTGCTGTATATAATACATTTTAATAGAAGCATTTGGCCATCTAATGGAACAGAAATCAACTAAACATTGATTTAGCCTTTTCCCTGATATTTGGCCAACCCATTTTCTTGATAAATCAAGAAAAGCCATCCACGAACACGTTTCGCGCTGCTGGCACTCGTCCAAACAGCGCTGGGACCCTGGTTAGGATATGCCTTCAATATTTTTAATATGAACACCTGACCTTTTTATTTTTTTTTAATTGCTTTTTCACATGTTAAGCGTATTTACGCAATTTTGGACTTATATACCTATATCTTGGTTTCTCAGAAGCCTCCGGGACCAAAAATATCTTTGGTCGCAGTGATACAGCTTGCTCCACGCTGACGAGCGCCAACAGAGCGAAACGCGTTAGTGGATGGATTTTCTTGATTTATCAAGAAATTGGATTGGCCAAATATCAGGGAACAGGTTATATCGATGTTTAGTTGACTTCTGTTCCACTAGATAGTGCTCTGCCATCTAAAAATACACATGTGCTCCTGGCTAGGATAGGCTTTCATTATTTTTAATATCACTACCTGACATTTCTATTTTTTTTTCTATTAATTTTTCATATATATATATAATAGGGGCATATTTTCGATCAAAATATTTATTAAATGTAAATATTTCGACGAGGCTGTTCGCCAATCTTTTTCTCGGAAAATTCAAACACCTTGTAAGCTTATTATCCGCGTTATGCGCGCACGAGAAGTGTTGTTATATAAATAGCATTATTAGTCTGCTCAAGAAATGGTGACACAATAGGTTGCAACACATCTGAAATGTATAGCTGAGCAGTCATTGTGACTTGGATAAAGACTAAAGAATTCTACCTTCATAGCTGATTCCACTCCACACCATGAAGCCAGGGATTCTTTCTGTATGTCTATCTACAATACAGTCCTGATGGGATCTTTCTTTAGGCCTACTTTTAACATGAATCCTGCCGTCATGAACCCTCAAACTGAAACAGGATTCAAAAGAAAAAATGATAGAATGCCATTCTTGAGCCCAAAGACGTCTCTCTTCACACCAGCTGAGCCTGTCGCTTTGTGTCTGACAGAAAGTGGAATTCTTAATAAAGGCCGATTACTACGGAGTTCTGCTACGATAAGACGGTTATTAATGGTGTTCAGAAATGGTCCATTCTGCACATGTAGAGTTGCTTGAATCATTGGTACAGTTGTTGTCCTGTTTGCTACAACCATCATTCGAACCCGCCTATCCTCTCTCTGTTGATTTTCTAGAGCGAACTGAGGCAGGTTTTCTTGAACTTTTCTCTTCCTTTGACCACTGAAATCAAATTCTTAAAATTGTACTTTGGTTGCAGGTAACTTTCTTAGAAATTTATCTAGTCGAAATTTGACCTTCTCTGATACCTATGATTCTGCCATTCCTGAATTCAGGAATTTACTTGTATGATGCCCTTTTTTCTTCCTTAGCATTCTACATATTAAAGATGATCTTAAGAATCCAAAAAGGATGACTATAATTAATTCACAAATAAACTATTTAAATACCCTTTCATGAATAAACGAGGTTATTCTAATGCACTTAAATATATTCTAGTTACGGTTTGAAAAAATAATCATTTACACCCCTTAATGTTTTTATTAAATATTGATATTTTCTAAAAATATTTGTAAGTGTTTATAAATGATGCAGCTTTTGTTGATAGTGTATATAAATAAAAGTTTTGTTTTTTTCGGAAACAGATTATATAATAAAGGTTTTTTCTTAATAATAAAATATTTGAGAGAAGTTGATATAATTTTATCGCTGTACATAACAATATACTTTATAAATTCAACGCGATTTCTCCAAATTTTAAAATTGGTACTGTTGTGTCAACAGGGTCTGTTCAAGGACTCAAATTCAAATTTTGATGAACCAAAGGCAATTCTGACCTACTTCAACATTGGAATTACCTTCATTGTCATCTTCGGGAACATTTTAGTTCTTCTGGCTTTTTTAAAAGGAAGACGTCAAAAGGCAAATGCTCGCGTCTGTTTTATCATAGCTCTAGCAATGAGTGATCTTCTGGTTGGAATCTCAATTCCTTTGAGTTTCAGTTTTCTCTTTGCTCAAAATTATCTAAGAAAGATCTATTCTGTGTGCATTATCAATTATTTCTTCAGTATCTTTACCTGCACAATATCGTTGCTTTTACTCAACGGAATTTCTGCAGAACGTTTCCATGCCATTCTATTTCCATTTCATCATCTGAGATGGGCTCGACGAAAATATGCCCTAACATTTATTTTTATTTCCACAATTATTTCAGCAATATTTGCCTTGAGTATGGCGTTGACTTCAGTTGAAACAGAAAAAGACCAATCATGTCGATTCATGTTGAATATAGGTTATATCATTTTTAGTATTTTTGTTTTTATATCAATTTCTTGTAATTTAATCTTTCATAGTGCAATACTCATCAAAGTATTTCGAAGATATGAAGCAAGAAGAAATGATTGTTGTCAAAATCAAAAACTTGTTATTTTGCTTTTTTTGATTTGTGGTGCATTTTTTGCAGGTGCCTTGCCATTTATAATTTTCAATGTACTTTTTGTCTATGATATTATAACCAAAGAAATGCATCATAGTTTACAGATATATTTTCTGTCTCTTGTATACCTGAAATCTGCACTGAATCCCGCCTTTTTTGCTTGGAAAGACAACGAATTTAAAGAAGGCTTCAAAAATTTGAATATTTGCAAGAATTGTACATCAAACTCAATCAGCAGAATGAGAGCAATTCTTAAACTATAAACAAATCAAATGAACAAGAAAAATTATATATTAAAATTCCTAAAATGACATTCAATACCAAATAGAGTTTAATTTTAAAACATTAGATTGTTTTATATATAAAAAATACTTGCATTAAATTCTTAATCATTCTGGATTTTCATAACAAACATACACACTAATGTTTTTAATTTTAAATCATTAATAATTATTTTTAATAAGAATATCAAATCGTATTTTGTAATATGTGTATTTATATTATATAAAGTCATTATTTCTGCAATACTCTCTGTGTATATATATTTAAATTGAATTTTAAATATAATAACAAAATTTCTCTAATAAATTGATATAAAAAAACGTTGTCAAATTATTTTGTATCACATCACCACATTTTAATTGTTAAAACTATATTTAGACTTTTACTATTAATTTAGACACATGGACCTTTCTATAAATAGTCCATGTGTCTAAATAAAAATGAAAAATGTCTAAATTAAAATTGAAAATGTCTAAAAAAAATAAAGTGTATAAATTGAAATGAAAAATCTCGAAATATAAATTAAAATTGTTTAATTAAAAGTTAAAAACCTATTTATAATTTTCTTCAAAGTTTAAACCTTATTTATAAATAACGAAAAAATAAAACGAGGAATATATTATATTATTTTCTAAAAATACGTATATTTACGGAATTATTTATTTATATATAAAAGAAACTCATCACCAGTAACCTGTGGTATTTGTTTGATTAACTGGGTAGCATTGAAAAATTATCTGATTGCTCATAGAAATCTGCGAAAAATTCGTTTTTAAATCCAAAATAGCCTCATATTTTATAGGTGGGATTATGTTAGATTATTTTATATTTTATAAACATTCAAGATATGATTGCTTATTATATGATAGTGTGATTATTAATATGATTTTTTTTATAAATTGATTTAAATCTCCTGGATATTAATAAAACAAAAATTGATACAATTTTGTTTAAATTTGACCTATGACTTGTGTAACGATATTATGTGAAAATGCGCGTATGTTTATATTATTATATAATATAACCTATAACCTGTAAATCAGCATTTGGATTGATTATTTCGAATTTTTTTTTTTTTTAATTTCACACTATCCTGAATCGGAAAGATTTTTACAAATGATAAATTTATCTGTTTTCAAGTATTGTCGAATACAAGGTTGTCCCAAAATTTCGTAAACATATTAAAATTTATATTTTGCAAGTGTTAACGAACTTTTGGGACAACCTTGTAATTCTGAAATTTGGCCCACCTGCTGATTGACCACCCTTGATATAGAACATCAGAGATGAAATAATTCATATATAAGAATTCTATTATAATTTTACCAAGGTTACCAATATTACCAAGGTTGTTACAAAAGTTCGTAAATACTTGCAAAATATAAATCGTAAGCATAATATGTTGACGAACTTTTGGGACAACTTTATATATCAAATTTGAATATAAAATATTTTCTGTGTTGTGTGTCCCCAGGATGTGTTCGAGGGTGAAGATCAAGATGTTCAAGTAGCCAAGGCAATACTCATGCATTTCAGCTTTGGAATGGCCATTGTTATCATCTTCGGGAACATTCTTGTTCTTATTGCTTTTATAAAGAGAGGAAATCAAAAGATCAACGCACGCGTCTCCTTCGTGTTGGCCTTGACAATGAGCGATCTTCTAGTTGGTCTTGCAATTCCTCTTAACATCAGTTTCTTCTTCCCACAGAATCCTCTAAAAAAGAGCCGCATAGCTTGTATTATGAATCATTTTTTATCTGCATTTTCAACTGCAATATCATTACTGTTACTCAATGGAATATCTGCAGAAAGATTCCTTGCCATTATATTTCCTTTTCACCATTTGAGATGGGCTCGGCGAAGATATGCTCTCGTATTTATTCTGATTTCATCTCTTTTTTCCTTTGTCTTAACACTGCTTACAATCATATATACAGTTGAAATATCAGAAGAACGTTTATGTCATTTCAAATTGAATCTATTCTGGTTTTTCTTCGGAATTTTTATCTTCTTATCAGTGTCTTGTACTTTAATTCTACATGGAGTTATTTTGATAAAGATCTTACGAAGACGTAATGAAGTTTCAAGACAAGATGATATTCAGCAGAATCCAGTATTAATTACTGCTCTATTTATAATTAGCGGAGTATTTTTCGTGGGTACTCTACCATATGTAATTTTTAACATTCTCTTCTATTACAAAGTCATCAATGAAGACATTTATTTTGGATCGCAATTTTATTTTGGATTTCTTTTAAATATAAAGTCTGCTCTAAACCCACTTGTATTTGCTTGGAAGGATAAAGAGTTGAAAGAAAGTTTTGAAAGTTTGAAATTTTGTAAGAAAACAGTTTCAACGATAGAGAATAATGAAAATGTTTGAGAATTATATTAGTGAATAAATATTTCATCAAATTTGAATGCTTCGCACTTCTCAGCTTAATATTTCTACCAAACAAGAACCATCAAAAGAAACTTGCTACAACAGACGCTTGTATTTTGTAAATAGAACTTCACTTTTAAAATTTTAAATACGAGCTATTATTTTGTTAATTTAATATATTTATATATTATATATATTTTTATATTTAATTATATATTTTAATAAAATTTGAAATATATTCATCTGCACTGAATTAATATTTATTATATATTTATAATAATGTATATAGTGTGTGTGCGTTATTTTCATTTTATAGAGTGGGATTCGTTAAAAATATGAATTTAAGTTATTTTATATAATCACTAAGTAGATATGTGTCAATATTTTCAACTTTATAAATTTTTGCTATTCAATACACACACACACATCTCTTTATTGCTAATATTTATTGTATAAAATAAATTAAAAACGATTATGAAAGTATACCGCAATTTTTTTCTATATATTTGACTGTTGTTTTTTAGAAACATTTTTGATTGAACAAAACACATAACACTAGTTAATATTCAAATTTAGATATTCCTGTATTTCTTCATTGAATTTACAACGAGCTAATGTATTTATTACAATTCTCCGTAGATAAAAGTAAATTTCCTAATGAGGTTTTTTTCTAGTACATATAAAAGGCATTATCCTAATTAAATCTAAATAGATTTTGCTGTTTTATTATTTTCCATAATAGATTCCGCAGCGACATTCTACTGTGATGTAATATGTAAATAATTCATAGAATGTACAAAAGAAAGGTTATCATCATGATTGTTTGCCAAATTCAATAAATGGGATGACACTATGTGTCTGGCAAATGCTGTGTTTTTTCTTGAAGGAACAGCTCGAAAATGGTTTGAAAATATTGAAGAACCATAACTTCTTGGGATGACTTTCAGAGGGCTCTAGGTGAAGCTTTTGGCCAACAAGAAGAGGAGATTAAAGAAGCTGAGTCTCTACTGAAGAATAGAGCTCAGAAAGTGAAGGAATCTTCAAAGGCCTACATCCAGGACGTACTGTACCTTTGTCAAATAGTTAATCCCGGATGGACGATGAAACCAAATTGGGATATCTGATGAAAGGAGTCGCTGAAGACATTTATCAGATACTAGCGGACGTACCCGGCTTCGGCCGAGGTTTTACACGAGTAAAGGTTTGTCTAACGAACATTTGGTAAAACAATTCTCTATAAACTTATAAAAAAAGAAGATATATTTTGATAATTTGAAACTCGTAAATTTGAATCTCTCGATAAAGTGAACATTTTTTCCCGGTCCCTGTGTGCCGTGTCATCCTGAATTTTGTCTTTCATAATTTTCTACATTACAAAATCATCGTTTTATCTAGTGAACATATTTTCCTGGTCCCTTGAAAAATACTCGATAAGTTGAATAAAGTCATGGTCGTGAATCTCTCGATAAAGTGATTATTTTTTCCCGGTTCCTGTGTGCCGTGTCATCCTGAATTTTGTCTTTCCTAATTTTCTACATTAAAAAATCATCGTTTTATCTAGTGAACATATTTTCCCGGTCCCTGAAAAATACTCGATAAGTTGAATAAAATCATGGTAGTTTATGGAAGATGGCCGTAGTTCCCGGAGGTCACCCGCCCCCCGCGCGCCAGGACCTCTTGATCACTCTGATTGGCCGGCGGCCGGACGGGGGGGGGGGGGGGGGAGGGGGCTCTTGATCCCTCTGATTGGTCGGTGGGAACTTGGACGGTCCAACCAACTGGCCGGTGGCCGGGACGGGGGGGGGGGGGGGGAGGACGGGGGGGGGGCAGATCTCCGTTGCAAGATGGCGCCGCTTGCGAGTTAAAGCTACAAATCTGCAAATAACTCTAAGGATATTAATGATATTCAAGAAATTATTTTTCGTAAACCTTTCCGGAGATACGCCTAATAATATCCCAAAATTTCACGGCGATTGGATGTATGGTTTTTGAATCCATAGAGGACACACACACACACAGACACACACAGACATTCAATTTTATATATATAGATTGATTGCAAAAGATGTTGAAAATGTAAGTAATTTCCTAAAGGAATGCCTGAAAATGGAAATTATGAGGAAGAGAAGAATATCTTCAAGATTTGAACGACTCCCAAATGTAGCTCCCATGGCATAGAGGAAGATCTTTCCTCTTTAATTAGAAGAGTTGTCCAAGAAGAGATACAGAAAGTAATAGCCCAACCCAGGCCGACCACAGATTCACTAGAAGACCTGATAAGAGAGGAAGTAAAGGTGAATTTGTCGCCAATCTCCAAAAGGCCGTCAGTTCAAGTAAGGAGCCAATCAAGACCATTCAAGACGTATGATCCATCCAAAAGAACTGAATATTCTTCTCCCCCAATTCTTCCAAAATCTCAACAATGGAGGACTCCAGACGATCGCCCTTTTTGTTTCCATTGTGGTAGACCTGGTCACATTGTCAGGTATTGTCGGGAGAGAAGGCAAGTTTTTGCTGATGCCCGCGCCAAGAGGGAACCAAGGAGGCCAAAAACACTGGGTGACTATATGTAAAATATTGACGAAATTGAGCCTAGGAATCCTCCCTGTATATCGGGATTCAGACAATAACTCTGAAAGATATTTAATACACAGTGACCTTTATTGAAGACACACGAGATAACAAGGTGTAAACAAAATTTTCTCTGTCTCCTTAAAAAAAAAAAAAAAAAAAAAAAAAAAACGGCCAACAGGCAACAGACAAAAAAGACTTTCCACTCTCTTTGGTTTGTCCATGAGTGTATATCTAGACTTTTCTAAGACAAAATTTACCTATTCGGAGTGTACCATTCTTTCTATGCAAATCTTGGCGCCAACGGGACTTTTATAACATATATTCTGTGATCTTTAAAAAACAAATTCCTTTGGATGAGCTATAGCGGACGTGAAATAAGCCTGATTTTATTGAATGCTAACCAATTTATCAGGTTTGGCAAGGTTCCTTCGGAATAAATAACAAAATACATATTCGTTTTAATAATTATAATTATCATATTATTATATTTGCCTCATTGTTAGTTGTCGTGGTGATAAGAATTCCTTATTGTGCCAATATTTCCTCCCTATATTTCCTCATATATTTCCTCCATATCAATATATAGATAGGAATTATACATAGTCACACTTCAATATGCAAATAATGTGTAGGTATGTATATAAGATGGTATTTGTTTAATATATTAATATATTTTGAAAATAGAGCAATCCATATTTATTTTATTAGATAATGAAAGGACATATATTGGATTTAATAAAATATTCATTTTGCCAATATTTCGGCTGGCTGAACGCCAACCTTTATCGAGGCCTCACATCTTTGTATACACTGTGTATACAAAGATGTAATGCCTCGATAAAGGTTGGCGTTCAGCCAGCCGAAATATTGGCAAAATATTTTTTTATTAAATCCAATATATACCTTTTATTATCTAATAATCCTTATCCTTATATCCTTATTCTTATATATCTATAAAAATGAAATCCAAAATCTATGTTTGTTATCGCGTTGCGCAAAATCTACAAAATAAATCATTATGAAATTTCGCATGTCGCATTTTTAGCCAAGAAAAATTGAAATTGACAGGTTCTGGGCAAAAATAGTTGTTTTTTTTTTTAGTCAGAAAATGATGATGACAATATTGCTGTATCATATTATCATATATATTAGTTTTATCATTTATCTACAACATATATATTGGGAGAATAGATAAAATGATGATTTTGTAATGTAGAAAATTAGGAAAGACAAAATTCAGGATGACACGGCAATTTATTTGATACAAGAATAATGATACAATTCCAAGGCAAGATACTATTCCATTAACTTTCAATTACCGAGGGAACCAATTAATATTGATTTTATTCAACTTATCGAGTATTTTTCAAGGGACCGGGAAAAATGCTCACTTTATCGAGAGATTCAAATTTACGAGTTTCAAATTATCAAAATATATCTTTTTTTAAATAAGTTCATAGAGAATTGTTTTAACAAATGTTCGTTAGACAAACCTTTACTCGGTAAAACCCGGGGGAAGCCAGGTACACATCCGCTAGTATTAATATACAGGGTGATCCAAAAGTCCCGCACAACTTTAAAAATTAATAACTCCGCGAATATTTGCGCTAGAGCAATGCGGTAAACACCATTGTATTCAGGATGCAATGGGATTTTTTATGGCAAATAATGAAAAATTCGAAATTGATTTTAGTTACAATTTTATTCGCCAGATGGCGCTCTACCAGAATCAGAGATTCAGCGGCCAAATTGTTTGATAAATTGAAAAATATAACTGAACGACACGTATTTTTCCTTTTTGAATACCAGGAAAGAACCCTAATAATATCAAATAACAAATTAATAAAACACCTTTTCGCCAAAAGTATGAAGAATTGGTTAACGATTTTCAAATACAATCAGAGATATGTAAAATAGATAAATGCAAATTAAAACATGTAGCAAAAATATATATATTTTAGATGGGGTTTTGTTTAATAGATTGAATGTTTGAAAAACACTGCTGATATCAATACACGAATTTTTGAAATGTTAATATAGTACCAAAAATTATGATGGCACTATTAATAGGATTTCTTGCTATAAGAAATGTGTAGTTTCTTGACTGATTGGCGACCCTTGACTATTTAACTGGATATTTGTCATGATTCAACAAATGAAATATAGAGGGGAGGGACAAAATATATTTGTCGTACTTTATTCCAAATATCCTATGGGCTTGTCAAATGTTATCATTGTTTATTATACTGTACACAATTTTAAAAAATGTGTGCCCTCAAATAAAAATAATTTTTAAATCGACCTTTTGCATTGAAAAACGTGGTAGTAAAATCATTTTGTATTTTTTTTTGCACAAAATTTATAACGTTATTGGTGTACAGAAATTATTCCTTATGCTATTTCTCCTAATGTGCGAAAGCGAAAATCTAAACATAAGGGGAAAAATTGTGTGTACCAGTGTTATTCGAGAAGTTATAACACTCTGGTTTGCACGACATAATATGTGAGCAAATGACAAACAAAATATTACTGTTCACAAAAAAAAAGAGTCAAGATGTGAGGACAGCATTTATTATCCCCATATCCCAACACAAAGAGCTGCAAAATATTGGTAGATAATATAATACATGGCGGCTTATCTAACACATGAGGTAACTGCCTTCTCTCTTGTATTAGGTCACAATCCTTGCTCAATGTGGCACCCTTCATTCTCAATCACCGCCTGCAGACGATAAATGACAGAATGGACAGCATTAAATAACATATCTGTTGAAATTGATAAAACGTGCCATCTGATAGAAGCCTTCAACATGGCCAATGTGGTAGGACAGCATCGATAAACACACGATTTAATGTACCCCCATAGACAAAATTCGCAAGGCGTCAAGTCTGGTGATCTTGGAGGCCACTGGTATATAAAGTGGCGACTTATCACACGATTTTCACCGAACGTATCCTTCAGCAATTGTTTGGCACCTCGGGAGATATGAGGAGGTCCTCCATCTTTCATGAATGTTATTTCGCTTAGTGCTTTTGCCCTGCAATATGGGAATACCCTTTTCTCTCAAAAGTTGAACATAACGTTCACCAGTTACAAAAACGGTTTTAAATGTTCTTCCATTGATTTAAAAAAAAATGGCCCAATAATAAAATAAGTGAACCCACACAAAACTGTAACTCTAGGC
Source organism: Cordylochernes scorpioides (assembly GCA_030710605.1). Taxonomy (NCBI): domain Eukaryota; kingdom Metazoa; phylum Arthropoda; class Arachnida; order Pseudoscorpiones; family Chernetidae; genus Cordylochernes; species Cordylochernes scorpioides. Next base: position 73,376,758 of record CP092872.1, read on the forward strand.
TGGTTAGTGGCATTTCTGTAAAATTCCTAGGGTTTTCTGTTGCCCAAATGCGGCTGTTTTGAATGTTAAATTCTCCGTTTAGAGAAAAGTGAGCATCATCTGTCCACAGAACATTCGACAGCCAGTTTTCATCAATATCAATTTGCCGGAAAACCCATGCAGCGATTTCTTGACGCATCTCAAAATCGCCAACTTTCAGCTCGTGAAATCTTTGAATTTTGTATGGGTACACACAATAGAGACATTAAGTGAAGCGTCTTCGGATATCACAATCATACTTGGTGATTTTAACGCCAAAGGTCTAACTTGAGGATCACCTCTCCAGGATAAAAAAGGTCAGCAGGTTGAGGACATGCTGACCGACTTCGACCTTACACTGTTAAATAACGGAGAGAACACCTATATATCTATTCAAGTCCACAGGCACAGAATCCGCAATAGACATCACAGCGATAAATTTCAACATCGCACCCACAACACAATGGAAAATCCTGAAAGGTGCAATCAGTGACCACAGACCAATTTTAACAACCCTAAACTTCAAAATTGAGAATGTCCATTAGAATAAAAGAACATGGAACTTTAGGAAAGCCGATTTGAAAAAAATTCACAGAAAAGCTTGAAGAACTGTGCAACGAAAAATTGAATTACAGAACGCTTGACAAAAACTTGGAAAAATTCTCTTCGAACATTTCAAAAGCTGCAAAAGCATCGATACCTAGAGGTAGACGTAAAGACCTGTGGATACCTTACTGGAAGGACCTCAATATCGAGGCAATGATATCAGAGAGAGAGAGAGAGACAATATCAACGAACTTCTTAAAAAAATAAAACAGAAGAAAACAGAAAGGAACTCATTGAAATTAGTCACAAAATAGAACAAGAAATTTGGATATGCAAACAAGAAAAATGGCAGAATTCTGCGAATAAAATGGATCCAAGAAAGGACAGCCAACACTGGAATATGATTAGAGTGTCAGAGAACAATCAAAACCAACACCAATCCTCCAATACCCTAACCGATATGAATAGAACAGCGAGAACGAGAACAAACAGATGGATGACATAATTGCTGAATATCTTTCAAGCACTTCGATACTCAACTATACGAATGAAGACAGGACTCTAAAAATAATATAAACCAGTTAGTTAAACAAGCAAGAAACTTCCATCAACAAGATATTTTCTCGAGAGACTTCACACTGAATGAGCTAAACTTATCAATAAAAAAATCCAAGAGGTCACCAAGAGATAATCTAATCTTTGGTCAAATGATTAAACACTTTGAAGACAAAGCTAATAATCAACTCCTACGAATACTGAACATTTCATGGCAAACTGGTAAACTATGAAAGAATTGGAAGATATCAATTATAGTGCCAATACTGAAGCCAAACAAAGATGCCAAGGAATACAAGAACTATCGGCCAATTGCTCTCACCAGCATACTTTGTAAAATACCAGAACGAATTATCCACTCTAGGCTCATAGTCTGGCTCACTAACAATAATAAAATAAACCTCTACCAAACTGCCTATAGCTCCCAGCACTGTACGACTGATCAACTGTTCTACTTCTGTCAATCAATAATAGATTCTTTCCAGGAAAAACCGCCAAAGAAGACCACAGCTATATTCCTTGATATGACCTCAGCTTTTGATCGAGTGTGGAGGGAGAAATTACGTGAAAAGCTGCTCAACATCGGAGTAAGAGGAAAAACCTTAATCTGGATTGCAGACTTCTTAAGGGGAAGAAGGTTAAAGGTTCGGGTCAATGGAGAATTTTCCAAGGACAGAAGAACATGGGCTGGTGTAACTCAGGGATCTGTGCTCAGTCCTCTACTCTATCTGCTATATATTTACGACATCCATCCTTACCTCACTGAAGACACAAAGGTTGTCTGTTATGCAGATGATATAGCCATATAGCACACAAGTAGCAGCATAGAAAAATCGTAAAAAATACTGAACACATCAATGAGAGGACTGGAGAAGTGGGCAATGGAACTCCAAATGACCATAAACCCAATAAAACCAAACCTATGCGTCTTCTCCACTCACAGGGAAAAAGGTATAAATATAACCACAAAATAAGCATAAACAAACGAATAATTGATAAAATTAGAAATCCATAATACCTAGGTGTGATACTGCAGTCCTGGATCTTTCAAGTTGGTCTCGAGGACCACGCCATCACCATCTCCTAAGCGGCGAAATACGCGATCTACGTATTCATCGTAGATCGCAAAATGCGTGGTGTCGCTGGAGACCCACTGGCGATTCTCCACCAAATTCTGCAGCGCTGGCAGAGGCGCCATATTCATTGTACATAGTGTATATAATGCATATTATATTTTTTTAATAGTGCAGACTGTGCATGTATTGACAAGATGTCAACAAAATTATTTTAATTATTATTGATGAGGAATTTGAATTTTCAGAACACATAATTAGCACCTAAAATAGAGCTATCAGAAAACTAAACATTCTGAGAAGGCTATGTGGAACAAATTGGGGAGCAAAACCCAGAATTTTCAGAACAAGATATACCACCTTAATAAGGCCGATAATGGAATATGCAACACCGGTCTGGGCTCCCTCAAGCTCATCACTAAAAGTAAGACTAGACAGTGTTCAAGCAAAAGCGTCCAAAATATTCACTGGTGCTGTTTCATCCACCAACAATGAGAAAATTCAGAGAGAATATGTTCTAGACCTACTCGCTCGAAAGCAGAAGACAAAATAAAAACAACTTGGATCGGCACTTCGGAAACGAGGAACCAGAGGACGAGATCTCTCTGACCACTTGTGGTTTGGTAGATCCGCCCTTTTCTGAGAATGAGGTGAAACTGCCGGCTTTCAAGTTCGGGGAAAGGAAATCTCCTGGTCCCGAAGGGATCGATAACACGGTCGTGAAAGCCCTGGTAAGGATGCACCCATCGCTTCTTTCCAGGTTATTCAATAGGTGCCTGGACACTGGTACATTTCCTGAGGCATGGAAGGTTGCCCGAGTAGTGCTTCTCGAAAAGTCTGGTAGAAAGGGTAATTCTCCTAATGATTATCGTCCGCTTTCTTTACTAGTGTGTCTGGGTATGGCCCTGGATAGCCTACTAGCTCAGCGACTGAAGCACTGGCTAGAGAGTAAGGAGCTCCTTTCCTCTTTCCAACATGGTTTTAGGGAAGGGAAGTCCACAACCACAGCTCTGAACGAGGTGTTAGAGGGGGTTGAGATGGGCTTAAATAAGGGTGGTTTGGTTCTTTTCGTTGCCCTGGACATTGATGGCGCGTTCAACTCCATGAGCTGGAACAAGCTGATGAGAAATTTGATGGACATGGGTTGTCCTGATAATTTGTGCAGTTTGGTTCGTGACTTCCTGAGGGATAGACGGATTAGCCTCAGTTTTGGTGGGCAGAAGTTGGAAAGAAACTGTGCTAGGGGTTGCCCCCAGGGCTCTTGCTGCGGACCTATTCTGTGGAATATCCTAGTAAATACCGTTTTCCAGGAGGAGCTCCCTGAGGGAGCCAGGCTGGTTCTCTATGCTGACGACCAGTTCCTCATCATTGAGGCTGCTTCGAGAGCGAAGGCTGAGAAGTGTGTTGGAACTTCTCTCCAAATTCTCTCGAACTGGGCCCATGACTCTGGCCTTAAGTTCAATGTCTCAAAAACTAAAGCCCTCAGCTTTAAGCCTAGGGACATAATAACTAAAAGGAAAGGGATCAAATGGGAACACAAGCCGGCTATCCGGATGGAAGGACGGAGGGTAGCGGTGGTCAATAGGATGACCATCCTGGGGGTAGTCATTGATGACAAAATGGGTTGGCAATACCAGGCGGAGGAGATGGTGGCGAGAGGCAGGGAGGCGTTGTGCAGGCCTGTCCTGGTTGGCTCTCAACAGGGGGGGGGGGGGGGGGGAGAAGGAGGGTACTATTTTTAGGAACCTCTGCCTCTCCTGTGTCGAGCCAATCTTGCTATATGCTTCCGGGGCTTTAGGCGCCGAAACAGGGATCCGAAGGTGGCAACAACTCTAGAGAGAGTGCAGAGGACAGCTGCACTCAGAATCACAGGGGGATATCGCACTACCAGCAGTGAGGCCTTTTTGGTCCTCGCTAGGCTTATTCCCCTGGGATTGAAACTAGAGGAGGAGACCATCAGACAGAAGATCTGGGAGAACAGGGAAGATGCCCTGGGACTTGAAGCGGCGGCCCTGGAATCGAAGAGGGATCCAAGGAAGCCTCCGCAGTGATTGCCAAAGTGGAATTGGAGTCCTGGAGGGCCGACAGGGATTGGCACGGAGATTCTCACTGATTGTAGTAAGTCTGGAACCACTACTGGAGTACTGGTACTGGTAGTGATATTCACTAATGGAGAGCTGATCTTCCAAGAAAGTTTAACATTCAGAGTGGACGAATTGGTCTTTTCAGCCGAGCTGATTGCGATCAGGGTAGCCCTCAGAGTGTGTGCCGAGAAGAACTTCAGCCTGGACCGCCTCTATTCAGATTGTATGTCGGCCCTCGTCGCCATCAATCTGGAGAAAGGGCAACTCGCGCATCAAATAATCTAGGAGCTGGAGATGAAGACGCGGGCTCCGGAGCTCCCTTGGTTTAGGAGACACAGCCTCATCGAAGGTAATGAGTTCGCAGACAGGATCGCTAAGGCAGGATGCTTTAGAGGCAGATCACTGAGGACCCCAGTGACCAAGAAAGAAGTTTATAGGAGGATCAGGGGGCACGTCCAGGACTTATGGTTGGACAGATGGAAGAACAGTGTGAAGGGGAGAGAGGTATTCAATGGGGTAACAACACCCAAGTACCTCTGTAAGGTAATGTCCCACAAACTCATTAGGGTAGCTCGGGACATGGGCTCTTCCCCAAGTCTCCACAGATTTAAAATTAAGAGAAACCCTGATTGCGTCTATGGAGAAAGGAATGTGATTGCACGCCACTACGTCTTGGATTGTCCAAGGGTAGTGGGTGTGCAGGAAGAGAGGAGGGCGAGGGGTGCGATCGAGAGTAAGCTGCTGAGAAACCACAGCAAGCTTCTTGAGAAATCCCACGACGTGACAGCTGAGCTTTTCCTCAGCTGTGAGTGAACAGAGTCGACCGGGGGCTACCTCCCCGCGGTCCCTGCTGGACACAGTAGATAATTTCCTATTTTGCTATGATTAAAGGCCACCGGTATAGAAATCCTTCCAGACACGTTGTCTGGGAGGTGGTGTTTCCAGGTACAATGTCCAAGCACTAGCTTGGATACCGTTACTTGGCCTATGAGTTGAACAGAATAGCAGCGAAGGGCATGCTTCGCATGCCGGCTTGTGGACCTAAAGGTCTGGGTGGCCATCTGCTTCTAGGGTATACCAACTGTGCTTAGGTGGGATCCTCCAGTTCTTGTTTATTTTGGCTACTGTTTCTATTTCTGTAAAAGTAAGTTTATTTTTCTGTAGCAAGGGTTCTTTTGTGCCTTTTTTCGCTAGCGCATCAACAACTTCATTGCCTTCAATGCTAACATGTAAGGGTATCCATTGAAGGTGAATTTTTGAGGTATTGAGAGTTTTTGGAGATAACCAATTATGTTCCTGCTTATTTGTCTCTAAGATCCGCGGTGTGACTCAAGTGTTGTATGGCACTTCTACTATCAATAAGAATCCATATATCGTGATGTTTAATGTTTCTGATGGATTTTAAGACTTCATAGATGGCTATAAGTTCTGATCTGAAGACTGAGCAAAATTCTGGGTTTCTTCTGTTTATTTTCTCATTGCCATTTGTGGTTTTAATGAGAGAGCCACTGCCAGTGTGTCCCAACTCGTCTCTGCTACCATCGGTATAGATAGTTATTGCATTTTTAGGAATTTTATTAATTATTTCTAATGATAATTGTTTTAAGTATTCTGGATTTTGGTATTGTCTGTTTGTGGATTCATATAAAGTGGCATTAAAAATAACATTTTGTTAGTGGTTCGCATGGAGATATTTTTTCAGCTAAATAATATTTTTCCACTTTATATTTTAAAAATCCATTTCTTTTGGCCAGGTGGAGAGGGCCTTCTTTTTTGAGTCTTATATTGGGTTCCCAATTAAGTATGTAATTGAAGGTTCTGTGTTTGTTTTCATAACTCTTGATTTTGTTTATATATTTTGGCAGATTGTAGCTTATTCTATCCTTCAAGGGCATAATGTCTGCCTCGTAAAGTACAATATTATTAGGGCAGGTTTTTCGAAGACCTGCAATAATTCTAGCTGCATTTAGTTGTATCCTTTCAGTGTTTTTAGATTTGTTTCAGATGCTGTACCATAGATTTGATATCCATATTCCAAGATAGGTCTCATTAGAGATGTGTAAGTTAATTTTAGTGTTGTTCGCTTCAGCTCCCCCTCTTCCTGAAATATATTTCAAGATTTTTAGTCGGTCTCTTCCTTTTCTAACAACTCCTTCAATATGCTTACTGGAGTTAATTTCTGGATCCAGGGTGTAGCCGAGATATTTAGGATGTTTATTATATTGCAATTGTTGTTCTTTCAGAATAATATTTGGTCTTATTTTGTATAGTTTCTTATCGGTAGTAAAAAGACAGGTTTCAGATTTTTGGGGGTTAAATTCTAATTTATGTTTATTAGCAAATTTTTCTAGGTGGAGAAGAGTCTTGTTCAAATCTCTTCCAGCTTTTTTCCAGTTAGTGTTGCTGCTCCATAGAATAATGTCATCAGCGAAAAGTCCAATATTGGTTTTATGTGAAAAATTTTCTTCTATGCCTGCAATAAATAGGGTGAAGAGAGTTGGGCTAAGGATTGATCCTTGTGGTAATCCTTGGTACAATTTGAAGGTTTTAGATAGAGTGCCATTATATTTGACCCTGATTTATATATTTTTAAGGGGATCATTTATCCAAGTGATAGCTTTTCCATCAATTTTGAAATGTTTGTATAATTTTGTAATTAACTTGTTTTTCCATACCCCTTATCAAAAGCTTGTGTAAGGTCTAAAAAGCAGCTATGGTGTGGTTAGTTGTTTTTTTTTTTTTTTTGTTTTGTGCATCTTTTACCTTTTGTGTGAAAAATAAGAGTTGGTCTATTGTCCCATGTCCTTTTCTAAATCCATATTGTTCTTCTGGTAAGAGATTTCTTGTGTCGGGGTGGTAAGTGAATCGTCTGAGTATAATTTTTTCCATTAATTTGCAGCAAATATTTGTTAGGGAGATAGGTCGGTAGTTTTTTGGGTCATCATCAGATTTGTCAAGTTTTTAAAAGGGAATTATTGTTGCATTTTTCCAGTCTTGAGACAATTTTCCAGTTTTCCAGGAGTTATTGAAAATATCAAGAAGTCTTTCTTTGCCATTTTTGCCCAAGTTTGATATCATTCGGCCATGGATTCCATCTGGCCCAGGAGTCTTGTTTAGGTCAGTGTTTTCTAATGCATAAGCTAGCTTTTTCATATTGATTTTTTCCATGGAAAATATTATGAGTGCTGGTGACATTTTACAGTCATGAATAATCTTTCGGGCCTTTTTTCAACCTTGATTTTACTACTTTTTTGATATGAATTACGTAAAAGATTGGCAGCAATTTTGTCATTAGTTGCTGGTGTACTATTTGTATTTTTAATCATATTTGTGTTTTCAGTTTGTGGCTGGGCTCTGTAAATTTGTTTTGCCAAATTCCAAAGTTTTGTATTTGGGTTTCTTTGGGTTCAGGTTTTCACAAGTTTGTTTCCATTTTTCCCTTTTCACATTTACGTATAATCTTTTTATTTTTGCAATCACAATGTTCAGTTCAGTTATACAATTTGTTTGGTTTTGGGTGCACTTTTTTGTAGTTCATTTCTTTTAGTTATAAGTGTTTGAATATTTTTCGCCTGGTGTGTATAATTTAGAATCCATTTCTTAATATTACCTCTTGGTATTGAAACTTTGGCTGCTTTAATAATGATGTTTTCAAAAGATATCATATTAGCCTTTTTGAAGTTCCAGAACTTTCTTAATTGAGCTAGTTTTGGTCTTGGTGCTAATTTCTATCAAATTAGGCAAATGATCACTTCCAAAACCTTTTAATATTTGCTATTTGCATTTGTGGAAAATGTCAGGATAGTAAAAACTTATATCAAGGGCTTGTGCAGTATTATAGCTTGTAGGAATGATGGGTAGGATTCCCATCATTTAAGCACATGAAGGCATTGTCCTCAAATATGTTTGATAGTATTTTGCCTTTTGGGTTTGGCGTAGAACATCCCCATAGTTGATGTTTGGCATTAAGGTCACCTACAATAATAGTGTTGTCTGTAAGAAATTGAGCCATTGTTCCATCGTCAATAAATGTATTGTTTGGAGGGTGATACATATTGTATATGTTGATGGCTTTGTTTTGATTGAGGTAGACTTTGTTACCTTGGGCTTCGAGGTCTAATGTGTTTGTAATATTAACGGCTATGTCCTCATAGTTTAAAATTTTGATTAAAAATGCTAGGCCACGCCCTTTAACAGCATATACAGATGGATCTTCAGACCTTACCCTGAGTAATAGAGGGGCCGGAATTAACATAATACTGCAAGATGGAACAAACATCAAAATCAAAGAAAGAGCAGGACAGATTTCGTCAAACTTCACTTGTAAACTGACAGCTATCTGGAAAGCTCTTGATTTATGCCTTAACCAACCATCCCTGCATCAAATAGAAGGAATTTTAATATAAAGCGACTCCATATCCGCTCTAGAAGTAATTCAGAAGGGCAATACTAGAATCACACAGAAAATACACTCGTTACTTACCCAACTGGAATCATTGGAGAATAACTGCATTCTACAATGGATTCCTGCCCGTGTTGAGATCGGGGGTAATGAAATGGCAGTTGATTTGGCAAAGGAAGCCAGAAAGCTGAGCCAAAATAAAGAACAAATGTCAGTGTTTGACGCTGATGCTTTGGCAAAATACAAGAAAATTAAACAAAAAATAAGAAAAGATCAAATATATGAAATAAACTCTGAGAGAAAACTGACAAAACCTATAACAAGACTTAGAACAAAACATTATAAAGGAATGAAAATACATCCAGATGGCACAAGAACCTATAGAACATGCAACAACTGTCCTGGTGTGGAACTAACACCTACCCACATATTATCATGCCCGCAGCCTTGCAGAAAATTGACATAGACCCAGAGCAGCAGCTTTATACATCCAAGATAGTGGACATTGCTGCTGCTGCTGTGATAGAAATGCATGGAGACATCTGAGGCTATTTATTGGACACGACAAAAACAACAACGGCATTCCAGTGTAAAATAAATTATTAGAGATAGATACATATTTTTCAAATTAATTAAAATAAACATAATCGATACTGAGTGAGAGTTGAATTAAAAATATTAGAAATTTATTATCTTCGGAAACAAACCGTATCTAAAATATAAATTTTCTTTTTGCTACATGTTTTAATTTGCATTTACCTATTTTACATATCTCTGATTGTATTTGAAAATCGTTAACCAATTCTTCATACTTTTGGCGAAGTGGTGTTTTATTAATTTGTTATTTGATATTATTAGGGTTCTTTCCTGGTATTCAAAAAGGAAAAATACGTGTCGATCAGTTATATTTTTCAATTTATCAAACAATTTGGCCGCTGAATCTCTTATTCTGGTAGAGCGCCATCTGGCGAATAAAATTGTAACTAAAATCAATTTCGAATTTTTCATTATTTGCCATAAAAAATCCCATTGCATCCTGAACACAATGATGTTTACCGCATTGCTCTAGCGCAAATATTCGGGGAGTTATTAATTTTTAAAGTTGTGCGGGACTTTTGGATCACCCTGTATATGTGGGGTGTTGGAGGCTGGTTTGTGGAAAGGCCGGTGATAAAATCAAATTAAAATTAATTTATTTAAAGCCAGAAATGTAAAGAGAAAAGAAGTAACGGTTGAAGTAATGGCCGTTGGGAGCAGACCTTTTTGTTTACCGCCCTAGTGGCCAGAGTCTCGGATGATGTCCCGGGCGCATGCGTAGTCAGGCCGCCACACTACTGCCCATATGTGTAGTGAAGCTTTGTCCCAGTTCGCGCTCGCTGAAGCAAAGTGTGGTCGCCACATATATATAGAGAACAAACATTGTTTTAATGTCTTTCAAAAGTCTTCTTAGGCCGAAAGCTAAGCAAGCATAAATCATTAAATAAATATTGTATTGTACTAGAGGCTTTAATATTTTACACCAGCTGAGCCTGGCGCTTTGTGTCTGACAGAGAGTGAAATTCTTTATAAAGGCCGGCGACAACGGAGTTCTGCTTTGATAAGACGGTTATTAATGGTGTTCAGAAATGGTCCATTCTGCACATGTACAGTTGCTCGAATCATTGGTACAGTTGTTGTCCTGTCTGCTACAACCATCCTTCGAACCCTCCTATCCTCTCTCTGTTGATATTCTAGAGCGAACTGAGCCAGGTTTTCATGAACTTTTCTCTTCCTCTGACCACCGAAATCAAATTCTTAAAATTGTACTTAGGTTGCAGCCTACTTTCATAGCAATTTATCTAGTCGATATTTGACCTTCTCTGATACCTATGACTCTGCCATTTCTAAAATCAAAATTTTTCTTGTATGACGCCCTTTTTTCTTCCTTAATATTCTACAGATTGAAGATAATCTTAAGAATCCAAAAAGGATACCTATAGTTAATTCACAAAGAAACTATTAAATACCCTTTCATGAATAAACGAGGTTATTCTAATGCATTTAAATATATTCTAGTTACGGTTTCAAAAAATAAATCATTTACATCCCTTAATGTTCTTATTAAGTATTGACATTTTCTAAAAATTGTGTTTATAAATAATGCAGTTTTTTTTTTGGATAGTGTATATGAATAAAAGTCATATTTTTTGGTTTTTGGAAACAGATTGAATAAACAAAGGTTTTTTTTTTCAATAATAAAATCTTTGAGAGAAGTTGATACAATTTTATTGGTGTACATAACAATATACTTAATAAATTCAACGCGATTTCTCCAAATTTTAAAATTGGTACTGTTGTGTCAACAGGGTCTGTCCAAGGACGAAAATTCAGATTTTGATGTACCAAAGGCAATTCTGCACTACTTCAACATTGGACTCACCTTCATTGTCATCTTCGGGAACATTTTAGTTCTTCTGGCTTTTTTAAAAGGAAGACGACAAAAGGCAAATTCTCGCGTCTGTTTTATCATAGCTTTGGCAATGAGTGATCTTCTGGTTGGAATCTCAATTCCTTTGGGTTCCAGTTTTCTCTTTGATCAAAATCCTCTAAGAAAGATCTATTCTGTGTGCATTATCAATTATTTCTTTAGTATCTTTACCTGCACAATATCGTTGCTTTTACTCAACGGAATTTCTGCAGAACGTTTCCTTGCCATTCTCTTTCCATTTCATCATCTGAGATGGGCTCGACGAAAATATACCCTTATATTTATTTTTGTTTCCACAATTATTTCAGCAATATCTGCCTTGAGTATGGCGTTGACTTCAGTTGAAACAGTAAAAGACCAAACATGTCGCTTCATGTTGAGTATAGGTTATATCATATTTAGTATCTTTGTTTCTATATCAATTTCTTGTAATTTAATCTTTCATAGTGCAATACTCATCAAAATATTTCGAAGATACGAAGCAAGAAGAAATGATTGTTGTCAAAATCATAGACCTGTTATATTGCTTTTTTTTATTTGTGGGGCATTTTTTGTAGGTACCTTTCCATTTATAATTTTCAATGTACTTTTTGTCTATGATATTATAACCGAAGATATGCATCATAGTTTACAGATATATTTTCTCTCTCTTGTGTACCTGAAATCTGCACTGAATCCCGCCTTTTTTTGCTTGGAAAGACAACGAATTTAAAGAAGGCTTCAAGAATTTGAATATTTGCACGAATTGTACATCAAACTCAATCAGCAGAATAAGAGCAATTCTTAAATTGTAAACAAATCAAACGAACAAGAAATATTATATATCAAAATTCCTAAAATGACATTCAATACCAAATAGAGTTTGATTTTAAAACATTAGATTGTTTTATATATAAATAATACTTGCAATAAATTCTTAATCATTCTGGAGTTTCATAACACACATAAAACACGTATGTTTTTAATTTTAAATCATTAATAATTATTTTTAATATGTGTGAATATCAAATTGTAATTTGAAATATGTGTATTTATATTATATAAAGTCATTATTTCTACAATACTCTCTGTGTATATATTTTAAATTGAATTTAAAATATAATAACAAAATTTCCTCTAATAAATTGAGATAAAAAAAAACGTTGTCAAATTCTTTTGTATCACATCACATTTTAATCGTTAAAACTATATTTGACTTTTACTGTTAAAATATTTGTAAAATAAATAATATTGCTTATAAAAATAAAAGTGTGTTATTAAAGTGTAAAATGTTATTATTAAAGTGCTAAATGTTATTATTAAAATAAAATAAAAAATTGATATTAAAGTGTAAGATGTTGTCTTTAAAGTGCAAAACCTATATATATTTTTTTCTTCAAAGTTTAAACCTTATTCATAAATAAAGAAAAATAAAACGAGGAATATATTATATTATTTTCTAAAAATACGTATATTCATGGAATTATTTATTTATATATAAAAGAAACTCATCACCAGAATCCTGTGGCATTTGTTTGATTAATATACAGGATAATTAAATCAATTGATAATAGAATTATATTGATAAACACACTAACATATAATAATCAATCATCTCTTGAATGTTTATAAAATATAAAATAACCTAACATAATCCCACCTATAAAATATGAGGCTATTTTGGATTTAAAAACGATTTTTTTTGCAGATTTCTATGAGCAATCAGGTCATTTTTCAATGCTACTCAGTTAATAAAACAAAAATTAATACAAAGTTGTTTAAATTTTACCTATGACTTATGTAACTGTAGAGACGGCTGCAGGCGTGTTACAATATATTTATAATTCAAGAATTAATTACTAAATCACATTACATTTAGCTAGTGTGTTGTGTAATTTTATTATCGTTTTTATACGAAAACAAGCGTGTTCCACGTCTACAACAATAATATGATAATTATTGACGATTATATTTTTTAGAATTAAGCTGTTGTTTTTTATTTTGATATTTTCAATTATTGATTTAAAATAATAAGAAATAAAAAATTATATGAAATAAAATAAAATGTTTTAAAATTATAAGAAATAAAATGATATTCCCTACATCACTCCCTTGCCAGGAACAGAGTTACGTCTGGTAGTCCTGGAATCTGACAGGGGGTTTTATAGTCCGTCCAGTTCGTGTTGAAGTCCTCCTGATGTCTGCTGGTTTCTCCACGGGGTTGTGCGATTGAAGTGTTGTCTTTAGCAGATTCCTCAGGTTGAGAGGTGTTTAATAAATATGCTGGTTTCAATCAGTCTATTTAAACTGACACTTCTATGTTCTTGATTTTAATGATAACATATTTTCCTCTCTCTTTAGCACTTGGAAAGGACCTTCGTAAGGTGGCTCTAAAGCCTTTTTACTCTGTCCGTTCTTAAAGATACATGGGAGCATGATCTTAAATTTTTGTGGACGAATATATTTTGGTTAGTTTTTAAGTTCTTTGGTCTGGGTCCAAAATTTTCCATCTGTTTCTGTAATTTGTAAACATACTCTTCTTGTGTCAAATGTGAATCTGTTTCGACAAAAAAATTCACCAGGTAATCTTATATTATTACCATACACTACTTGCGCTATGGAATGATTAGAGTCATTCGGTATAGGTGTACTCAAACTCAAAAGTATCGTTGGTATAGATTCACTCCAGGTAGGGTTATTGTGTGCTCTGATTGCCGCCTTTAATGTTCGATGCAAACGCTCAACCTTCTTGTTACCTTGGGGGTGGTATGCAGTGGTGTGTTGTAATTTAATTCAACATATTTTTGTTAGATTAGCAAATGTATCTGATGTGAACTGTGCTCCTCTATCAGTGACAAGTCGTAATGGAGAACCGTATCTTGTGATCCAATTATTATAGATTGCCCTCGCTACTGTATCAGCTGAGTTGTTTTACAAGGGTATTGCTTCCATCCAGTTACTATAGCGGTCAATACATGTAAGACAGTATATATAGTTATTAGATTATTCAATTCACTATCCAAAACTTGTTCTTCTGCAATTGCATAATAATCAATAAGCGTGAGTTCTTCAATTCTAGACAGTGTATCCGCCACTACGTTATCTTGGCCACTGATGTGACAAATTTCAGTGGAGAACTGGGATATAAAATGGAGTTGCCGTAGTTGTCTTGGAGAGGCTTTTCTGGTTTCTGATGAAAAGCGTAAATCAAGGGTTTGTGATCTGAGAAAATTTTGAAATTCCTTCCTTCTAATAGATGTTTAAAGTTTTTAATTGAGAGGTAGATTCCTAAAAGTTCGCGATCATACGTGCTATAATTCCGTTGGGTGGGATTTAATTTTTAGAATAGAATGCTATAGGTTTCCAACCCTGATTATGATACTGTTGTAATACCGCTCCTATGGCCGAGTTCGAGGCATCTGTACACAATGAAATTGGTAAATTAGAGTCGGGAAACGATAATAGTGCCATGTTGGCTAAATCAGCTTTACACTTTATAAATTGCTTCTTAGCTTCATCTGTCCATTTGATTCTAAGAATTCTATTTCTGTAGTTGCAAAGACTGATTTTGACACATTTATTTTTAATCCATATTCATTTAATCTCTTGAATACCAAATTTAGGTGTTCTTTGTGTTATCTTTCATCTGTGGAAACAATTAAAATATCATCCAAATAGGAGAATGCGAAATTGAGGTCTCTTAAAACTTCGTGCATAAAGCGCTGAAACGTTGCAGGAGCGTTACGCAATCCGAAGCACATAACATTAAATTCAAATAATCCAAATAGAGTGATAATGGCAGTCTTTTCTTGGTCCTCCTCTGCAATAGGAATTTGAAAGTAAGCTTTCAGCAAATCAATTTTCGAATAGATATTAGTATTTAAAGAATATTTTGAACATCTTCAATTCTTGGAATATGGTATCATCAGGCAAGGTATAGAAGTTAACTTGTCTGTAATCTCCACATGGGCGAAAAGTGCCATCCTTTTTAAGAGATAAATGTAGCGGACTTGCCCATTGAGACTTAGATGGCTTAATGATGTTGTTATCTAGCATGAATTTAAATTCCTGTTTAGATATTATAAAAGGCCATTGGAAGTCTCTGCGGAGGCCTAGATCCAGGTTAAGTATTTTAACACCAAAAGTTTTCATTTCGGAACCATTTGCCGCGTATAGTTTGTAATCACTTTCTTGTAGTCATGTCAGTTATTTTGTCTGCCATTGCCGACAGTTTGTTTACTTCTTCATCGCTGACTGAAAGATCGCTTTAAAAGAATCTGGTAATTTATCAAGCCATAAGGTCCTGATTAGGTTTTTCAGAAATATCTGGTGTAGAGCGATGGCTCTCAATTTTTGTAGTAGCTGGCTAGGTTTCATATTAC
>CP092872.1:73392363-73433995 GCA_030710605.1 Cordylochernes scorpioides
TGTTGACGATCCTTGAGAATGTCCCATTTCAATTAGCTCTCTTGGATGACGATCTAGATTACATAGAATTAGCTATTAAGTTTTAATTACTTTCTTCACCGTTTATTATACTTTATTCCAACATTTTAGCTACTCGCTTTCGTCATTTTCAAGATAATCTAATTTTGTTAAAGCTTACTTGAAGAGCAACCCATTGTGGATGGAACGTTGGAATAAAAAGTATTTAAAAAATTGAAGAGAATAATTTTCAACTATTTATAGAATCCACTTTCGACTATCTATTTAAATACAGATATTTATTATAAATATAAAATTCTAAAACCTATAAAATAATATAATTATTATATCAATTATATATATATATATTTAATGTACATAGTGTAAATAGCAATTCTATTGTTTAAAAAGGTTATATATTTTATATTTCTTACTATTTTCTTAATGTTATTTCATTTAAATTTTACATATACATCTATGGAAACGATGAATTTAATAAAGTATTGCGTGGAGAATACAGCCAGCTAAATGAGGTAATCCAAAAATGGAAACTTGCAGGATATGTACTCCGAAAATTATCGGAACATCGTCTGTGGGCTATACTAAAAAGAGAAGCCTTAAAGAATGAAGGGGAAGATAGACCAAGGAAGAAGTGGTTTTATAATCTTATATGTTGCGAAAGATAGTTATCTAAAATAATCGAAAAATAAAATCTATAGATGAGATTTGCGTAGTACTTCGATGGAGCAAAATTCTATGAATCTTCTAATTTCCTTTAATTAGAATAAAATAAATGAAAATAAAAAATAGAATCAACTTGAAAAATGGCGTTTTCCTTAGGATTACAGTTTTTCCATGTGTGTTTTCATAATGATATTTGAATTATAAGTTCTTTCATGAGAGAATGTTGTTTATAAATCCTTACAAAGAGAATATTGACGTCACTCTAAATTTAGAAAACAATAGGATTATTGTGTTTGTGTGACATATACAGCCATTATAGATAATATCATTTATTACAAGTGAACCACAAAGTAGTAAATGTGTTGTGTGTGGGCTCAATATATTATAATATGTTTTTGAAATATATGAATGTTCAATGACCTCTAAAATAATATATATAATAAAAGCAATAAATCAATGTCTTATATATTATTGTTTATTAAAACATTCATTTCTTATGTTTGGCACAAGAATCTACAGGACATGCAACAACTGTCCTGGTGTGGAACTAACACCTACCCACATATTCTTATATCCAGCAATGACCGCAGCCTTGCAAAAAATTGACATGAACCCAGAAGTCTTGTTGATTTTAACTTCCATATACTGTTTTATTCTTTGTTCTTTTGGTGTAGGGATGTCGCCGTTTTAATAATAATTTTACCTTAGTTTTTAGTCTCATTCGAGTTTATTGCTTATTTTTTAGTCGTCACGTTTGTATTATGTAAATTTCATTTTAAATATTTATGTTGTATTCTCTTTTTACGCTATTATCTCTTCAATATGTAAATTTATTGGTGTATATATTAGTTTTTCTCCTATAATAGCATGTTAGTACGTTTTTACTATCCACGCCCGTTGAAGAACGTTCTGTTCGAAAGCTTGCGGTAATAAAGAAATTTACACAAGAAGCTCCTCTTATTGTTTATTATTGTTTTAATGATCGTGATTTTAAGAGTTTAATTTCTACAATACATGCTAAAAGGTAAAATTTCCTTAGGTTTTGGCTAAAAGTGTATATTGAGCTATTTTGTATCCAATATAATACAATTTGTATCTATTTTCAATGGAGTTTGTTGGATCTAGTAGTCCATAAGTTAGTGAATAATATATATATATATAATAAGTAATCATGCGACTGATGTAATAGAGATGCAGGGAGACATCTGAGGCTCTTCTTTGGACACGACAACAACATTTCTTGTTTATAAACTTTTCATAGACGTGTGTTTTGTGCCTTTTAAATAGTACATTTCCAAATTCGCAGAGAGATATCTAAAATACGATATTTAAATATTTTTGGCTTCCTTCTAAGATATTCAATTCACTTGATAATTCACTTATGAAATTTATTTCTTGCATATACAGATATATAAACACTATTATATAGGTGTTCTAATTCTAAAAGCCAATATCTCTAGATAATGTATGACTATTTTTATATTTACATATAATTTTCACATACTCTATAAAAATAAACCTCGGCATACATTTATTGACTACTCAAGTGTATAAGTGGTATAAGTGAAGGTACTTAAAATTATATATAATCATTATTAAAATATATTGTTGAGATATTTAGAGAGAAGATTTCAAAAAAATTGTTAACACACTTCACAAAGTAACGTGTTAAATCTCCTCCAGAAATAACTAGTGTAAAATTGAGTTAGAAACGAAATATTCAAATTTATTGTAAAATTCTTTCTCTTTCTCATATCATACCTTTTGTAGCCCTTTATTTTGCATAATATCCAAAGAGAATCATATACTAAATTTGAAAGGTGTACCAAAGATTAGTGCAACGAGGCTATGTTCTTGTCAAATGATCCTGATATAAATTATAATGATATTCTTGTATACTTAAATAGAATAAAACGAGAACGAAGAGGAGTTTATTATATTTAATCTTCGTGAGCTTTCGGACCGTGACGTCCTTCCCCGGAGCCAGTAGAAGGACGTCACGGTCCGAAAGCTCACGAAGATTAAATATAATAATATATAAACTCCTCTTCGTTCTCGCTTTATTTTATTTAAGTAATTATATTGAAGAGTTGATTTTGTCGATATTCTTGTATAGGTACTTGTTAAAGGAATAAAGGATTCTACACTCACGGATAAAACCTAAAGAAGTGGAAAGTCTTATTTCCATTTGAGGAGACAGAGGCAATTCTGTTCACACTTAGTTATCTGGTATGTCTTCAATAAAGGTCACTGTGTATCAAATATCTTTCAGAGTTATTGTCTGAATACCTATATACATGCTAAAAGGTACAACTACCTTAGGTTTATAAAATAGCTCACTTTTTTATACGTGAAAGAAGTTCAAATGAAACTATCCATTTTTTTTAGATCCTCTTAAGTTATATATAAGCGAAATCGCTTCTATCGCATATAAAAGCGATTTTTCACTGTAAAAAATGAATATAACGTCAATGCACAACATAGTAATGAAGAACACTAACAGCACAGTATATCAGCCAGATCTTATATCTCCCATCGCCAAAATGTATCTACATGATTGGACAGGACAGTTTATGTTTGTTATTGTTTATATTTCTTATTTCATTTTCTCCATGAAAATAATGTATTGCGAGTCCTTACAGGACGTAAATGTCCTAGCTGTTGGTGTTGATTGAACACGACAGAGAAATTTGGAGAAACATCATTAATGTTAACCAGATATTTGTAGTATTAGCTATCATTTACTTATTTCAAATATATTTGGAGAATAAATCATGATGAAAAAAACCTATGTTATAAATAAATAAAGCTTCCAGGGTTGAGTTTATTGTGCAAATTTTTATTTTCAAGCTTTCGGACTTGTCAGTTCTTTAACAGGATTATCACGTTAACAACTTAATAATAAATACTATTTTTACGTACACATTATTATATTTAAAAATGCCTATTTTGGATCATAACATTTTTATTTCCGATATTTCGTGAGGCAACTCGCCAAACCTCCTCAGGGAACAAAATCGCTTTAGAGAAGCTCGCGTATCAATTCGCGAATATATGCAACCGCTATAAAAAAATAATATCTAGAATCTACAATATACATGCCTATGAATATAATTATTAATAATAATATAATATGTAAAACATTAATATATAGAGAAATAAGTAAATATATGTGATATCTTGGGACCTCTGGGACCAGTGTTACCTGATGCTAGACGACCCTCGATGTCAACTCTACCGTGCAGTCGTGGTGGAAGGCGACACAGCTGGGCCAAAGGTGAAATAAACAAACAGAGATTCCACTAAAAGCGTCTGACGTCAAGAAGGAATGGGATGAGGAGAGAGAGATTTTAGAGCAAGTGTTACCGTTGGAATCCAAGCGAAGACTGCCAATTCTAGGTCCTTGGTTTAACACCACGACCTTGCTTCTTTCTGATTGGCTGACCTATTTAGGTGATTCTTTCCTAATTGGTGGGACTTTTTCACGTGGCCGTAGGCTATTGGTTGACCTACTTAGGTGATGTCTTCTGGCGGCTTTCTTTGATAGAAAATCCGTCCTGTCTTGGCCCGGAAATTGGGCGTCACTCTTAGATTTTATGGTTTCCTCGATATCAGATACGCCCTGTCCTGTCAGGAAGTATTGACTTGTAAATTATTTATAGTTGGGCTGGTTTTAAGCCTCTTTTGCTAGGCCTTGCTTCGACTTCTGTCCTAAACCTGATTTGTTTTAACCTTAACTTTCTCCTGTCTCTCTCCATTCCTTCTATCTGTACAGTTGCAATACTTTATTAGATTCTTACGCGGTACAGATTGATGTTAGTTGAGGCTTTCTATGTGCAGTACATAAGAAGTTATATACAGTCATGGGGTGGAACATGTGGTAGTGGATATTTAGACTATTTACAACAATTCCATGGTCTTAAATCATCACAGATGGCCCCGGATGTGAGAGGGTTCATATGGAGGGATTTAAGAGAGCGGAATAGGAAGACTGTTATTAAGGAAGTAATTTTTTAAAAATTAATTAAAGTGAGTTGGTGTATAACATGGGGTTGATTTCTGTATATCCATAAGAGGTAATAAAGCATAAACAACTAATATTAAACATATAAGTAAAATAAAAATAGGAATAAAAGAATTAATAGAGAGCATATAATGATGATAGGAAAAAATAAAAATGATTTGATGGGAAAATCATGATCGCTTCGTGATGGGCGTTAGAAAGGGTTGAGGGGTTAGTTATTACTTGGTTGAGGCAAGGTCACTTTGACTCAAGTCCCAAACCATTTAATGTGCACGGCGCGGAAAACCTAGGCCATGTTTCACATGTAAATTTAAGGACCGAATAAAGTTACAGTACCACAATCGAAAAGTAAGATAAGGGGATTGTTATGGGTTTTAGTAATTAGTCGTTAAGACGTACGCATGCAGGATAAATGAGGGCGAAGATCAGTGACCAGAAATCAAAGTTTTAATTAGAGTCGTCAGGGGCTTAGCGAGAAAAAGAGTAAAATAAAAAAAAATGTGCCAGCGTGTGGCATGAGAGTGCCCTGGAATAAAAAAAAAATACAATTTGCACGTATCCAAGCCAGAAGTTGGGAGAAGGTAAATCTGGGGGACGATGTGTCAAGATTGTTAATTACGAAATCAAAGTAGGTCAAGTCTAGCCTGCGAAGGAGTTAAAAGTTCCTGCGGAAAAGGAATGTTAGTAATTCTTAAGAAGTAACCTTTAAAGTGGTTGTTTAAGAGGTTATTGAAGATTGCCCTGTTTTTAGATCATGATTTTTAGTTTGATTATAAAAGAATATATCATTGAGATATGACATTGCGAAATTAAGGCTTTGCATATAGCGTTAAAGGATTTGAAAAATCGAAAATAGAATTGCGAAGTTAAATGCAAAGTAATCTTAAAAAAAAAGTAAAAATAGTGATGATATGATACAAAGATTTACACACTACAGCAGTATATAAGGGGTAATAGAAAGTGAAAATATTAAATGAAAAAAAAAAAATAATGAGCAATAATATACTCGATAGCATTGACATGGTAGCGGAAGGTGAAACAATGTAAATAACATCTAATTTATAAAGTGAGAAAAAATATAAAATGATAAATGCAAATTAGTGATATAAACATGAAATATAAACTTGAGATTATTAGATATGATATGAAAGATAAAATATAAAGTTGATTATAAAATAGAGTCATGAAGCAAAAGTAAATAAGTTTTGGTAAAGAAAAATAATAAAAAAAAGACAATAATCTAAACTAATTGGTTGACGTAAAAAAAAACAATTATAAGAGCTATATAATGATTATATAAAGGATATTAAAATGAAAATTTTTTAAAAAATGTTCATCGAGAAAGAAGAGCAAGTAAGGTTATACATAGAAATTATATCGTGAAAGAATGGAAAGTTGTAGGCCAAACGTAATGTACCTGTTTTTTTTTTTTTTTTTTTTTTAGGATGGGTAGAGAGAGCTTTAAATTGTCCTCGATCGATATCTTTGGTCTTGTTGGCCTAAGTTTTTCTAACTTATCGAATTTGTTTTATGTTTGACGTGACTCGTGGATCACATTGTTTCCAACTGTGAAACTCATCGAGTCCTAATGTTGTCGTTTTTTTTAAACTTATGTGGGTGTGTGTGATTTTTGTAGGTAAAATGTTGTCCTTGGTTCTAAGTGTCGATGTTAAGTTGACAAGTTAATCGAGGGCGAGAGAATGTTAGTGAACAGATTTGTTAGTAAATGTAAAATAACGTGTTAAGCAAGTTTTAGTAGCTAAACGGGATATCGGCGTAGATTAAAAATAAAAGGCGCGCACTAATGTTTGATTTAATAGGTAGCGAAAATCCATTAGAGGGACATCGGGGTGGCGACGGGCGTAACAAAATGTCGGCTATTTGTTTGTCCATCTTCAGCGGAAAAGAGGGGAGCGAAGCTATT
Source organism: Cordylochernes scorpioides (assembly GCA_030710605.1). Lineage (NCBI taxonomy): Eukaryota > Metazoa > Arthropoda > Arachnida > Pseudoscorpiones > Chernetidae > Cordylochernes > Cordylochernes scorpioides. Next base: position 73,398,993 of record CP092872.1, read on the forward strand.
TTTAATGCGATTCCGGATTTAGGTCAAGGGGAGAGCGAGGGGGCTTGCTTTCTTTCAACTTATTGGAAGTTAATTCGAACTACGTTCGGAGAGATTATTTCTAAAATTGTAAACACAAAAGCGTTTTGATTTGTCACGTTTGGTGACAAGCGTTATGGGATTGACATAGGGAGATACAGAGGTTGAATTATTCCGTGTGTTCAAGCATTTGTTAGATTTGTGTTTGTATTTCGAAAATTCGGATATTGTATCTGTTATTAAATCGACTGGTTGTTGTGTTTCGATATTTTGCGGACTTAGTAAAAATGTTATTCATGGATATCGGGTTGGAATTGAATGAAATTGCGACTATCTACGTGGACAATGTGTGATTAAAGGTGTCACAGGCGTGATGAAGGCGTCTTTGGCCTGAAAATTGAAAGAGTTTAGTGGTGTGGTGCTGTGACACGAAGCGAAAAAATTGTAAATGAAAAGGTGCCACGTGAAGTCTTTGTTTTGTACAAAATCTAACCTGTTTTACTAAGAATAACAAATTTACTAACGTCATGGGTGCTGGTTGTACGAACATATCGCTAATTTTTATATGGTTAGTGGATATGACACGTTTAATGTGAAAAAAATAAATTTTTTGTGTGTGTGTTTATTAGGGCGACGTAATAAAGCTTGTGTGGCTCGAAATTTGATTTGGGTGTGAAGTCGCGCATTGAAAATTGTCGTCAATTGGAAAAGGTTATGTGAGAGGGTGTTGTTTATTTTGTTGAGAGCGATTTGTCGATATTTAACTATGCGTGTAAAAGGAAGGTACGAGGGAGTGTAGTTATGTGGGAATTTAACGATTGGAATAGTTTTGGAAGGCTGTGATTTAAGTTACTTCTGTCCAAAGATATGAAAGAAAAGGACATAGGGGCGTTGAAAATGGGATTAAGAACATTATAATGAGGTTAAATAAGAGTGTTGTAGTTCACCACGTGTGAGCAACTCGTTCCAGGAGGGGAAAATTTAGAAAATGGGACAGTTGTATTAACCTGTCCATGGGACACGTGTTGCTTGCACGAAGTGAATTGGTACAAGGTAGTTGGTAGAGGTACATTATCTTGATACAGGAGTAGCTGAGAACAGTTTATAATTAGTAGAAATCGTTTTACGGAATTAAGGAATAAAATGCCAAAAGGCAAGGGTGTATCGATGATATGGAATTTTAGATTGCGCGTTATGTTACTTATTTTTAAGATCAAAAAGATATAATCTATGATGAAAATATTGTTAGCTATGGCGTTAATAGTTAAGTTGAATGGATGGACAGGTATTTTTCTTTTACAAACTGATTTCTATTATTTTAAAGTATTCTGCCTAATTATAGCGATAGATGCTTCTGTATCAAGTAGTAGAGTAGGTTTACATTATTGGACAGTGTGTTCAGCTCGAACGAGCAATAGTTCAACAAAAGTTATGTATGGAGGAACCTACTGTTGTGCTGTCTTGTATGTCGGGACAGTCCTGGTCTGTTGTCATAGTTGGAGGTTCCTTGGGACAGTCAGAGTTCATTGTTTGCGCTGGGCTCGTGGTTTAGAGATGGTCGGGGGAGCAGGTAACATACGCTCGCGTGTTGGTAATTCGGAGGGGCGCTTGCAGGAGGTTTGCTGGCTTTCTCAGGCTTGTAGAGTATTGTAGTTGGGCCCGATCTGCTTGGGCGTCGTAGTTGGTGAAGAAGCTCTGCGCCTCGTACGAACCATCGTAGCGATTCCACCTCTCGCGATGTCCGGTCACGGCAGAAAGCTGATGTAGCGTCGTCGTCAACCTCCCCAGGACATCTGACACCAGCGGCGGGGGTGTGACGTCTTCCTGGCCGGGGACAATTTCCTGCGTCCTACCGAAGGTTGTTTCTTTCTTCGGAAAAGTGGGGCTTCCGCCACTTTCGGAGTCGGGATCGGACTCCATGGGTTCCTTTGGATTCTCCTCTCTTCCCTGTTCCATCTTTCTGTACAGACAGTGGTCTACTTGCTTACTTGTACCTTGGCGTCCACTATCCTGTCGACTCTTCGTTACGGGGGAGTCTGTGATATCTTGGGACCTCTGGGACCAGTGTTACCTGATGCTAGACGACCCTCGATGTCAACTCTACCGTGCAGTCGTGGTGGAAGGCGACACAGCTGGGCCAAAGGTGAAATAAACAAACAGAGATTCCACTAAAAGCGTCTGACGTCAAGAAGGAATGGGATGAGGAGAGAGAGATTTTAGAGCAAGTGTTACCGTTGGAATCCAAGCGAAGACTGCCAATTCTAGGTCCTTGGTTTAACACCACGACCTTGCTTCTTTCTGATTGGCTGACCTATTTAGGTGATTCTTTCCTAATTGGTGGGACTTTTTCACGTGGCCGTAGGCTATTGGTTGACCTACTTAGGTGATGTCTTCTGGCGGCTTTCTTTGATAGAAAATCCGTCCTGTCTTGGCCCGGAAATTGGGCGTCACTCTTAGATTTTATGGTTTCCTCGATATCAGATACGCCCTGTCCTGTCAGGAAGTATTGACTTGTAAATTATTTATAGTTGGGCTGGTTTTAAGCCTCTTTTGCTAGGCCTTGCTTCGACTTCTGTCCTAAACCTGATTTGTTTTAACCTTAACTTTCTCCTGTCTCTCTCCATTCCTTCTATCTGTACAGTTGCAATACTTTATTAGATTCTTACGCGGTACAGATTGATGTTAGTTGAGGCTTTCTATGTGCAGTACATAAGAAGTTATATACAGTCATGGGGGTGGAACATGTGGTAGTGGATATTTAGACTATTTACAACAATTCCATGGTCTTAAATCATCACATATATACATTTAAAATAAACGAATTGAAAATCAGCAATTTGCCATATACGTATATACATATATACGTGTATAGTAGTGGGCTATATGGTTTTAAATTGTAAGTATAGTTGAGGAATGTCTATTTTTCGGTTGATACTGTTTTTATCTTCTATTGAGGTCCAGCTTTCTAGAAAAAGTCTTGAATGTTTATCCTTGATATTTTTATATACTATTTCTGTTGAGTCGAAATTTGGTATGTGGTCCTGTTTCAGTGCGTGGTCTACTAAAAGGGAAAGAGGGCTATAGTTTTTAAGGGCTGTCCGGTGTTGATTGGTTCTTTCTTCCAGAGTTTTTCCTGTCTCTCCTATGTATTTAGCTGGGCAAGATCGGCACGGGATTCTGTAGATGAGGTTGGATTTTTTATTATATTTATTTCATCTTGCGTAAGATTATTTTTATTATGTCGGTTCAAGCTTTTGAGGATGGGCACTAGCTTGAACCGACAGAATAAGAATAATCTTACGCAAGATGTAAGAAATATAATAAATTCCTTAAAGGCAAACAAGAGTATTGTAATTTCTCCTTCAGATAAAGACAAAAATACTGTTATAATGGACACGATGGATTATGATTACAAAATCAAGCAGCTACTTGAAGATCAAAATGTATATGAACTGTTACCTAATAACCCCCTAGCGAACATAATCAAAGAGTTCAATAGACAATTGAACAAAATAAAACGTAATTACAAATTGGATGGCAAAACATTCGACAAACTAAAAGCAGCAAACACTAACTTGCCTATATTTTATGGCCTACCAAAGGTACACAAGCAAAACAGCCCTCTACGCCCCATTGTATCCTACGCCGGCACCCCCATATACCCCTTGTCGAAATACCTTTCCTCGATAATTTCACCTTTTCATGAATAATTACTTCATACTATTCCCAACTCCACAGCAGCAATAGAAATAATTTCAAGAACTCAAATAACGGAGAACAGTCGCCTGGTCTCCTTTGATGTTGAATCACTGTATACCTCAATCCCACATGATGAAGCTATTGCAGAAATTTCAGAATTCTTGAATGCCCACCCCAACCTACCATTGTCTATACCAAAGGAAGCCTTCTTAGACTTACTCAAACTGTACCTATCATTCAGCTACTTTAACTACAAGAATCAATACTTCAAACAGATCAAAGGCCTCCCGATGGGCAACCCAATATCATCAGCTCTGGCAAACATTTAATGAATAATATTGACCAATCAATAATAGATAATAAGCAGCTAAAAATAACATTCTGGAAGAGATATATTGACGATATTCTTTCCATAACCGAAAACAACAATACAACAAGCATTCTGAATTTCTTGAACAATATAAAACCATTTCTCACATTTACACATGAAATGTCTTTGAAATGTCACATGAAAAATCTTTATCATTCTTAGATATAATTCTCACCAGAACAGCTCTAAAATAGAAACAGGCATTTACCGTAAGAAAACTTACACAGGTGGTTACTTAAATTTCAGCTCATTCGGTCCTATTAACCATAAAATATCTGTTATAAAAACCCTCTCAAAAAGAATATCTACTCATTGCTCCAAAAATCTAGAAAAAGCACAACAAGAAAGAACAATACTAATGAATGAATTACAAAGAAATAGTTATTCTACAGAATTTATCAAAAGACAAAATCCACAGATCAACATTCATCCCTCCTTCCAATAGCCAATCTCAGAAATTATACTGCACACTTCCGTACAGCTACGGCATTTAAAGAATCAGCAGAACCCTCAAGAAATATAACATCAAGACCATATACCAGACACCATCCAACTTAAAAACACTTCTCCGCCATCCGGAAACCAAATATAACACAAACAACAGTCAAAAATCCAACCTCATCTACAGAATCCCGTGCCGATCTTGCCCAGCTACATACATAGGAGAGACAGGAAAAACTCTGGAAGAAAGAACCAATCAACACCGGACAGCCCTTAAAAACTATATCCCTCTTTCCCTTTTAGTAGACCACGCACTGAAACAGGACCACATACCAAATTCCGACTCAACAGAAATAGTATATCAAAATATCAAGGATAAACATTCAATACTTTTTCTAGAAAGCTGGACCTCAATAGAAGATAAAAATAGTATCAACCGAAAAATAGACATTCCTCAACTATACTTACAATTTAAAACCATATAGCCCACTACTATACACACATATATGTAAATACGTATATGGCAAATTGCTGATTTTCAATTCGTTTATTTTAAATGTATATATTTACTTATTTCTCTATATAGTAATGTTTTACATATTATATTATTATTATTAATTATATTTATAGGCATGCATATTGTAGATTCTAGATATAAAATATTTTTTATAGCGGTTATATATACTCGCGAATTGATACGCGAGCTTCTCTAAAACGATTTTGTTCCCTGAGGAAGTTTGGCGAGTTGCCTCACGAAATATGATCCAAAATAGGCATTTTTTAATATTGTAATATATGGATTGCTCTATTTTCAAACACATTATTATATACATATTTTAAATACTTATTATATATTGAGAGAAAAATATATATATATTACATTATTTCTGTGTGAAAAACAACTTTTGAAAATATACGTGCTGGTTGAATGATATCTCGAGACTTTAAATTAAATTTAATCATTTCGTGAACTATTGTGTTATATATAGAAGAGTGCCTACATCTATGGGATAGTATTTGTCCACATTGTTTCGTATGTTTCTGGTAGTTCAATGCATCTGTTTGTATGTACCAAAGTCAGCTATGGTGAGAGTTTGTTCATATGAGTTCTGTTATACTTAAGTATGCTATTTTTAAAATACTTAGTTCGATGCAAGAAAAAGTGAAGGTGGTTTCACCGATTCTTGTTTTCTACGGCAGCTTCCACATGTACGTCCTGAAGCCATTTTTTCACAGAGAAAATGATTCATATAACCTATAACCTTAATCTCTCTCACACACACGAATATTAAAAATAATAATTTAATCACAGATATCACTTTGCTAATTTCATTTGATATTTGTTAATTTTAACCTATAAGCACATTAAAAATATTTTTATTGAATTATATTAATAATATTTATAGGTTTCCCATATTGTGTGCATGTAGGTGTAGAAAATTTACACAGACCTAGCTTACACATGACGTCAATATTCATTGTTGTGTGATTATTATTGGTTAAGAACCTTAACCAATTAACAGAAATTATATAAACGGTTATTCCTTAAGAATATTCAAATAGCATCAAGCAAAATGTCAATAGAATATCCATAGAACAGAAATCACAATGTCTTATATGAACAGTTATTCCTTAAGAATATTCATAGAACAGCAAGCAAAATGTCAATAGAATATCCATAGAACAGAAATCACAATGTCTTATATGAACAGTTATTCCTTTAGAATATTCATAGAACAGCAAGCAAAATATGTCAATAGAATATCCATAAAACAGAAATCACAATGTCTTATATGAACAGTTATTCCTTAAGAATATTCATAGAACAGCAAGCAAAATGTCAATAGAATATCCATAGAACAGAAATCACAATGTCAATAGAATATCCATAGAACAGAAATCACAAAATGTCTTATATGAACAGTTATTCCTTAAGAATATTCATAGAACAGCAAGAAAAATGTCAATAGAATATTCATAGAACAGAAATCACAATGTCTTTTATGAACAGTTATTCCTTAAGAATATTCATCGAACAGCAAGCAAAATGTCAATAGAATATCCATAGAACAGAAATCACAAAATGTCTTATATGAACAGTTATTCCTTAAGAATATTCATAGAACAGCAAGCAAAATGTCAATAGAATATTCATAGAACAGAAATCACAATGTCCTATATGAACAGATATTCCTTAAGAATATTCATATAGTATCAAGCAAAATGTCAATAGAAAATTCATAGAACAGAAATCACAATGTCTTATATGAACAGTTATTCCTTAAGAATATTCATATAGCATCAAGCAAAATGTCAATAGAAAATTCATAGAACAGAAATCACAATGTCTTATAGGAACAGTTATTCCTTAAGAATATTCATTGAACAGCAAGCACAATGTCAATAGAACATTCATATAACAGAAATCACAATGTCTTATTGGAACAGTTATTCCTTAAGAATATTCATAGAACAGCAAGCACAATGTCAATAGAACATTCATATAACAGAATTCACAATGTCTTATAGGAACAGTTATTCCTTAAGAATATTCATTGAACAGCAAGCACAATGTCAATAGAACATTCATATAACAGAAATCACAATGTCTTATAGGAACAGTTATTCCTTAAGAATATTCATAGAACAGCAAGCAAAATGTCAATAGAATATCCATAGAACAGAAATCACAATGTCTTATATGAACAGTTATTCCTTAAGAATATTCATAGAACAGCAAGAAAAAAATATATATGTCAATAGAATATTCATAAAACAGAAATCACAAAATGTCTTATATGAACAGTTATTCCTTAAGAATATTCATAGTACAGCAAGCAAAATGTCAATAGAATATCCATAGAACAGAAATCACGATGTCTTATATGAACAGTTATTCCTTAAGAATATTCATATAGCATCAAGCAAAATGTCAATAGAAAATTCATAGAACAGAAATCACAATGTCTTATATGAACAGTTATTCCTTAAGAATATTCATTGAACAGCAAGCACAATGTCAATAGAACATTCATATAACAGAATTCACAATGTCTTATAGGAACAGTTATTCCTTAAGAATATTCATTGAACAGCAAGCAGAATGTCAATAGAATATCCATAGAACAGAAATCCCAATGTCTTAAATGAACAGTTATTCCTCAAGAATATTCATAGAACAGCAAGCACAATGTCAATAAAACATTCATAGAACATCAAGCACAATTTCAATAGAATATTCATAGAACAGAAATCACAAAATGTCTTATATGAACAGTTATTCCTTTTGAATATTCATAGTACAGCAAGCAAAATGTCAATAGAATATTCATAGAACAGAAATCACAATGTCTTGTATGAACAGTTATTCCTTAAGAATATTCATTGAACAGCAAGCACAATGTCAATAGAATATCCATAGAACAGAAATCACAATGTCTTATATGAACAGTTATTCCTTAAGAAATTTCATAGATCAGCAAGAAAAATGTCATTAGAATATCCATAGAACATAAATCACAATGTCTTATATGAACAGTTATTCCTTAAGAATATTCATAGTACAGCAAGAAAAATGTCAATAGAATATCCATAGAAACAGAAATCACAAAATGTCTTATATGAACAGTTATTCCTTAAGAATATTCATTGAACAGCAAGCACAATGTCAATAGAACATTCATAGAACAGCAAGCACAATGGCAATAGAATATCCATAGAACAGAAATCACAATGTCTTATATGAACGGTTATTCCTTAAGAATATTCATAGAGCATCAAGCAAAATGTCAATAGAATATTCATAGATCAGAAATCACAATGTCTTATATGAACAGTTATTCCCTTAAGAATATTCATAGGGCATCAAGCAAAATGTAAATAGAATATCCATAGAACAGAAATCCCAATGTCTTAAATGAACAGTTATTCCTCAAGAATATTCATAGAACAGCAAGCACAATGTCAATAAAACATTCATAGAACAGCAAGCACAATGTCAATAGAATATCCATAGAACAGAAATCACAATGTCTTATATGAACAGTTATTCTTTAAGAATATTCATAGAACAGCAAGCACAAAGTCAATAGAATATCCATAGAACAGAAATCACAAAATGTCTTATATGAACAGTTATTCTTTAAGAATTTTCATAGAACAGCAAGCACAATGTCAATAGAATATCCATAGAACAGAAATCACAAAATGTCTTATACGAACAGTTATTCTTTAAGAATATTCATAGAACAGCAAGCACATCGTCAATAGAATATTCATAGAACAGCAAGAAAAATGTCAATAGAACATTCATAGAACATCAAGCACAATTTCAATAGAATATTCATAGAACAGAAATCACAAAATGTCTTATATGAACAGTTATTCCTTTTTGAATATTCATAGTACAGCAAGCAAAATGTCAATAGAATATTCATAGAACAGAAATCACAATGTCTTATATGAACAGTTATTCCTTAAGAATATTCATTGAACAGCAAGCACAATGTCAATAAAACATTCATAGAACAGCAAGCACAATGTCAATAGAATATCCATAGAACAAAAATCACAATGTCTTATATGAACAGTTATTCTTTAAGAATATTCATAGAACAGCAAGCACAATGTCAATAGAATATCCATAGAACAGAAATCACAAAATGTCTTATATGAACAGTTATTCTTTAAGAATTTTCATAGAACAGCAAGCACAATGTCAATAGAATATCCATAGAACAGAAATCACAAAATGTCTTATACGAACAGTTATTCTTTAAAAATATTCATAGAACAGCAAGCACATCGTCAATAGAATATTCATAGAACAGCAAGCACAATGTCAATAAAACATCCATAGAACATCAAGCACAATTTCAATAGAATATTCATAGAACAGAAATCACAAAATGTCTTATATGAACAGTTATTCCTTTTGAATATTCATAGTACAGCAAGCAAAATGTCAATAGAATATTCATAGAACAGAAATCACAATGTCTTATATGAACAGTTATTCCTTAAGAATATTCATTGAACAGCAAGCACAATGTCAATAGAATATCCATAGAACAGAAATCACAATGTCTTATATGAACAGTTATTCCTTAAGAAATTTCATAGATCAGCAAGAAAAATGTCATTAGAATATCCATAGAACATAAATCACAATGTCTTATATGAACAGTTATTCCTTAAGAATATTCATAGTACAGCAAGCAAAATGTCAATAGAATATCCATAGAACAGAAATCACAAAATGTCTTATATGAACAGTTATTCCTTAAGAATATTCATTGAACAGCAAGCACAATGTCAATAGAACATTCATAGAACAGCAAGCACAATGGCAATAGAATATCCATAGAACAGAAATCACAATGTCTTATATGAACGGTTATTCTTTAAGAATATTCATAGAGCATCAAGCAAAATGTCAATAGAATATTCATAGATCAGAAATCACAATGTCTTATATGAACAGTTATTCCTTAAGAATATTCATAGAGCATCAAGCAAAATGTCAATAGAATATCCATAGAACAGAAATCCCAATGTCTTAAATGAACAGTTATTCCTCAAGAATATTCATAGAACAGCAAGCACAATGTCAATAAAACATTCATAGAACAGCAAGCACAATGTCAATAGAATATCCATAGAACAGAAATCACAATGTCTTATATGAACAGTTATTCCTTAAGAATATTCATATAGCATCAAGCAAAATGTCAATAGAAAATTCATAGAACAGAAATCACAATGTCTTATATGAACAGTTATTCCTTAAGAATATTCATTGAACAGCAAGCACAATGTCAATAGAACATTCATATAACAGAATTCACAATGTCTTATAGGAACAGTTATTCCTTAAGAATATTCATTGAACAGCAAGCAGAATGTCAATAGAATATCCATAGAACAGAAATCCCAATGTCTTAAATGAACAGTTATTCCTCAAGAATATTCATAGAACAGCAAGCACAATGTCAATAAAACATTCATAGAACATCAAGCATAATTTCAATAGAATATTCATAGAACAGAAATCACAAAATGTCTTATATGAACAGTTATTCCTTTTGAATATTCATAGTACAGCAAGCAAAATGTCAATAGAATATTCATAGAACAGAAATCACAATGTCTTATATGAACAGTTATTCCTTAAGAATATTCATTGAACAGCAAGCACAATGTCAATAGAATATCCATAGAACAGAAATCACAATGTCTTATATGAACAGTTATTCCTTAAGAAATTTCATAGATCAGCAAGAAAAATGTCATTAGAATATCCATAGAACATAAATCACAATGTCTTATATGAACAGTTATTCCTTAAGAATATTCATAGTACAGCAAGCAAAATGTCAATAGAATATCCATAGAACAGAAATCACAAAATGTCTTATATGAACAGTTATTCCTTAAGAATATTCATTGAACAGCAAGCACAATGTCAATAGAACATTCATAGAACAGCAAGCACAATGGCAATAGAATATCCATAGAACAGAAATCACAATGTCTTATATGAACGGTTATTCCTTAAGAATATTCATAGAGCATCAAGCAAAATGTCAATAGAATATTCATAGATCAGAAATCACAATGTCTTATATGAACAGTTATTCCTTAAGAATATTCATAGAGCATCAAGCAAAATGTCAATAGAATATCCATAGAACAGAAATCCCAATGTCTTAAATGAACAGTTATTCCTCAAGAATATTCATAGAACAGCAAGCACAATGTCAATAAAACATTCATAGAACAGCAAGCACAATGTCAATAGAATATCCATAGAACAGAAATCACAATGTCTTATATGAACAGTTATTCTTTAAGAATATTCATAGAACAGCAAGCACAATGTCAATAGAATATCCATAGAACAGAAATCACAAAATGTCTTATATGAACAGTTATTCTTTAAGAATATTCATAGAACAGCAAGCACATCGTCAATAGAATATTCATAGAACAGCAAGAAAAATGTCAATAGAACATTCTTAAAACAGAAATCACAATGACTTATATGAACAGTTATTCCTTAAGAATATTCATAGAACAGCAAGAAAAATGTCAATAGAACATTCATAGAACAGAAATCACAATGTCGATAAAGTAAAGAAACATTCGATGTTGTAGAGCGGCTGTAAGAGTGAAGTTATCGGAGGTAGACTAAGCTACCACTTCCTTCCTCAGTGCAGTGGCAAAGAAAACATGGCCAATATTTCCCCGTTACGTGTACCTACCCTTTGGCATCCGTCACAAGGAAGGTATGACTCCCGTCTACCACCTCCAGCGGCCCAGCTCTGGTCTCCGCTACGACACTTCCCGTCTCGCTCCACACGTCCGGGAGCTCGACGTCACCGTACGTCGTCTTGTCTGCGGCGGCGGGGGTCAGCGACGGTAGCGTACGTGGGGCGGCGGGCTTACCCGGGGGCACTGGCTCCTCCGCCTGGAGCAGGGGCTGCACATCAGCCCGTGGGTTACATAGCCCATACTCTCACCTAGCTTGCACCTTGCTGATACATATACACTCATAGACAATAGGAAGTTAAATATTTTTATGTCGCCAGTCGTCTGTTTTTATTATTATTATTACTATTATGGAGAAGGGCTACGACAACCATAGGAGAGATCCAGGAGAACGACCTAGAGCAGGTGACAGGAGACCTGACAGACAAGTATGGATCGAAGCCAGGGGACCGAGGAACCACCAGGAGAGGCCATAGAAAGACTGCTGGAGAGCCGCAGGACATCAGGGGACCATATTTGCGAGGGCCACAGCACTGAGTCAAGATAGCAAATGTAAATATCTTTGTTTTCTTTTACTGTTATTCTTTTTTGAAGTTGTAAATAAAAATATGTAAATAGTTTGACGATTCGTTACACCTTTTAGAGAAAAACTTGTAACCTTTTTGAAAATAAAGTTATTATCATTATTATTAATTTAGAAAACAGAGGCAGTTTTATTCACACTTGATTATCCCCTGTGTCTTCACTACACAGTGTATCAAATATCTTTCAGAGTTATTGTCTGATATACACACTAAAAGGCACAACTTCCTTAAGTTTTGTCCATGAGTGTACCCTTGTGTATCCCCAGGACGGTATAGGCAGTCTACCTGGACGGGCTGCTTGAAGCCAGGTCCTGGCTTCTTGGTGTCCAGCCTCTCGTTCCGCCGGAAGGAGTACAGGTCGTTCAGCAATGCCTTCTGGATGTCTTCTTCCTCATCTGGGGACACACAGTCTACTGTGAAACTACTGACGATATAGATTTTTTTGCTTATCCCTAGTACACATGATACAGGCCATGATAATCATGGTGGGTAGAAGTAGGCGACTGCTCTTAAAGTTAGTGAACCACATGTCTTCACATGTGAAAAGCAGTTCGACTTTACACATATAAATGTGCCAGAGCCCCGTTTGGTTACTTTCTGGTAATGTTGGATATTTGCAAGACGATATAGATAAATACATTGTGTTATCGTGACATTTAACAACTTTCTTTGACCATCAATTCAATATAAATTGTTGCATAGATCGCACATATGAAGATGGGAATTTACAATGAGATAATGATTAGGACAATAATAGATAAATATAAATATGTGATATGCACAATGAATATATACATGGTGCCTCTGTCATCCCTGCATAGTTCGAAAAGGGAAAGTAAACAATTTTGAGGTCTGAAATGTATATTCAAATATATTAGTAGAACTTTAGCCCGTTGCACATGGGGCAAGAGAATTTTTAACGCGCTTCTCTAAACCGAATCTTTGACACGAAATAAATCTCGATTTCATTTATTCTTGTACCTACTGAAGATGATTGAGAGGAGAATAACAAGCAGGTTGGGATATCTGGTCCGACACACGGAGTGGATAACGGTATTACTGGAGGGATATATGGATGGAAGACTAGAAAGGCTGAAAATGGAATCTATGAACAATTTTGGTCGACTGTAGGATACCATTCAAAGACTGAAGGACAGGAATACCTCTAACCACCATCTTATGAGTGTTTTGATAAGTAATAGATGGACATTATTGCTGAGTCTTCAAACAATACATATATTTTAGCCATGAAAGTGAACATGCTTTATATATATATTTTTTATTCATTTCTTCTTAAATGGACCTTAGATTTATTATTTGAATAGAAATAGTAACTGAAATTTTATTTTCGAAACCTAAATATCGCCATCCTTACTTTAAAAATCTCAAATCTTCAAATTAATGACAAAATTTATGCTTCGCCAGGCTACACCCTCGGGCCCGTCTTCTATACTTAGACAACTGAAACACTGTAATATTTTAAGAACTTCGTAGGAAATCTCTTTGGAAAGGTAAAACTAAATTCTATTAAGTTTTTTTTTTAATTTTGGGGTTGTGCAGCTCATGTTCCGAAACGAATATCAAAATTCTAAAGGTATCTGGTGCACTTAGAGATCAAACGGTATTGACAGAGTGGGAAATAGATAGAACCAGGGTTCCTGGAGGGTAAACGCCTTATTGAGTGACATTGTTTGAATCTGTTTTGAAACCTCGGAGGAGTTCTCCGTACAGAAAAACACTAATACCATTAGATATTGTCTGTGAATGATTAATTAAAAAATTCGATTACTGAATTTATATACTTTATAACAAAAAGAGATTTCGGATTTTGACAAATTATAAAAAAACATAAGACACGATGCATTTCTTTTTATTTTCTTGATTAAAGGAAGCTTTCAGGAAAGCCCTTCTTCAGATAACTAAAACATCTGAATCTAGTTAGCATCATTGTTACTTAATGTACTTGCTTACAGTCTCATTGTTGTAAGTAGATTTAGATGGGTAATATATAATTATGTTTATTTATATTGTTACACCAATTTAAATGGTCCTACATTTATTCAAAATATTCTATGATATTTAATATTTATTTAAAGCAGAATATTTAGATTATCATCATTCCTTTTGTAATATTTATTGTACATATATCTTGATTGATTATTGGAGCGAGAGAGGACCTAGAGGAAGACGGTGGATCACGACCTACGAGGAAGACCACGAATAAATAAACACAATAACGTTGGAAGGTAATTTATTTTTATTTACTTTTATTTATTTACTTTTACTTTTATTTATTTGCTTTGAATATGGAAACCCGCTCGGGAAACGTGTATACCACCAAGAAGGAAGAAACCAAGGTCGACGACCTTGCAAAGCTGCAACTTGGTGCAACAATATCAATGAATATTTGCTTTATCTCAACTTGAAAGACTTCTCCTCTTCACTACCGTGGCAATATAGATAAGAGATTCCACCTGCTACGCACGAAGCTAATTCATTTTAAATTTTTATAAAACACAGCGCTATCTCTTTGTAAAGATATTGGCAAAAGAGATGTTCTACTAACACAGACAATAGTTGGATGAGTATACTAGGATTACGCTATTTCTATGGTGGTTTTTTGTATTTCTTTTGTATGAAATAAGAATATGAACAGTAGCAATGTGCTTCTTTATTTGTGCAAAGTGCAAGCTTTCGGTTCTTTACATATACAGAGGCATGGCTATAAGTAGATAACGCAACTTTTCTCAACTTATAGCTATGCCTGTAGAAGGATTATAAAGATCCGAAAGCTTGCACTGGCTGGCGTTTCTACAAAGTGTGGGAAACGGAGAGCAGGATATACAAGAAATTTGCATACATACCTTCAATTCCTTTCGGTTCCACTGGCGCATCTTCATCCCCCACGTCTGGATTGGCGAGCAGCTCGGGATAGTCCGGATCCTGAAGCCACGATGGTCCAATAGAAGTCCGGAGGCTGGAACTGCAGGACTCACCTCGGCGGAATACAGACTGTATAGGGACTCCAGCAGCTCGCCCAGGTCTTCTTCTTCCTTTCGACGGCGTGTGCGGGGCTCAAACAGCTCATCAGCGAAGTCTGTCGACTTCTCCGACCAAGCATTCGGCAGGAACCTGGGCGTCATATTTAGTGTTTCATTACCACCAAACAGCCATACAGCCATACCCTTCAAATATATACATGAAGATTCAAAATTACAAAATATTTTATCACAATGAGTTTCCTTTTATTACAAAACGCTAGCTTTCAAGTGATAATCGCTCTTCAACGGGCTTAATAAAACATCGACTATATCCTACAAGAAATATTTGAAAGACAACAGAACGTTGTTTTAATCCCAAAATAAGTTATTCTAAACAGTTTAACTTCTTGTATTCAGATAGCGCAATAGTATCTTGCGTTTGAAATATATTGCGTGTGAGAAGACATTCTCTACAAAAAAAATAAGTTGTGTAATATTTATTGTAATATATAGTCGATGTTTTATTAAGCCCGTTAAAGAGCGATTATCACTTGAAAGCTAGCGTTTTGTAATAAAAAGAAACTCATTGTGAGAAAATATTTTGTAATTTTAAAACTTTTTTCACAATTTTATCATGAATACATGAAGATACAAAAAATTCCATTATGAAAATTGCTATAAAGTATAAAATAAGAATATAAACAGAAGCAATGTGTTTCTTTATTTGTGCAAAGCGCAAGATTTCGGATCTTTATAATTCTTTACAGGCATATCTATAAGTAGAGAAAAGTTGAGTTCTCAACTTATAGCTATGCATGTAGATGTATTATAAAGATACGAAATCTTGCAATTTTGCACAAATAAAGAAACATATTTCTACTATTTATATTCTTATTTTATATTTAGAAAAATTACAGAAAAGCATAAGATGTCGCAACTCTTCGAGGATACTTGCGAATAAATACTCTCTCTTGACGATACGTCATCAAAATGATTCATTTCTTGTATTCAGAAGGTTCACTAATCTGTTAAATGATGATCAACTAGCTTGTTGGTAAATTGATTGTGGAATAGCAATGTTCGATTCAAGTATTTATAGACATTTCTACTCTTCTCAAAGTTTATATAGATAGTTCCATTAAATACCTCAGCCAAGAATTACTCTTCAGTGTCGAATATATATAAACATTAGCCCAATACAATTTGTTAGATTGAGGATAGGCTGTATAGTAGATTGGGCTGGTGGAACCGCTAGGAGGGTTTACCACTGATGATTCAGGCCCTCTCAACATTTTCCCAGTTCAATAAAGACAGTAGAACTTTGTTCTAATTACAAAATAAACTGTTCTGAATAGTTTAACTTCTTGTATTCATCAGATAGCGCACAAGTATCTTGTGTTTGAAATACATTGAATGTAAGAAGACATTCTCTACAACAGAAAGAAGTTGTGAAATAGGATACTTACTGTATAGAGGCCAACTCTTGGGCACCCCCATGACCCTGCAGACACATCAAAGTCCATCAAAAGTACTCAGTACTTTCTTATCACAATAATTATATATCGATACAATTTCCAATTAGACAAGTGTTTGAAATTTATATGTTAAGTTTGTAATTATTCTTATTTTTATAATTTTTTCAGAGTTATTGTCTGAATCCCTATATATATGTTAAAATATACAACTTCCTAAAGTTTTGTCCATGAGTGTAACTTTAAGAGTTATAGTCTGAATCCAGATATATACATACTAAAATGTACAACTTTCTTAAGTTTTATCCATGTGTGTACTTACAGGAACGCCTGTGTCAGAAACCAATAATTAACAAAATGTGAATATATTCAAGGAAACTAAAGCAAGTCTAGTGGCAAGTAAGAATAAGATTCCGTGCAAGGTAATGCTGATGTTTACAGCCAACATCGTCTTTGATGTCAACACTCGGGGACAAACAAATGCCTGGCTTCTTGTTTGACACGATCTGGAAAATATAGGTTCCATAATATTATTCCTTAGAACTTCTAATAACGTAAAGATAGAGGCTGCCTGGCCGGCATTCATATTTCTTCAAATAAAATACACTTCGGCCAGTAAGTCTTTTTATTGTCTTGACGTTCGACAAAAATCTTTTGTCCTCGTTAGGAGCGAACAAAATGTCTTTTATTCTAATAACGTGTTCAAACAGAAAGAGATAATTTTTTTACTTCATTTTTACTATAGTAAAGATAGAGGCTGCCTGGCCGGCATTCATATTTCTTCAAATAAAAGACACTTCGGCCAGTAAATATTTTTATTGTCTCGACAAAAGCATCTATGTGTTTCTTTTTTTTCTTTTGATGTTGTTGTTTTTGTTCAAAAATTGTTTCTGGTTCTTACCACAATCACCTTTAACCACCTCTACTAACGATTACCAAAAATCATAAGATGCCCGGAATTCTTTTATCATTAATAAAAATAGCTACGGCCTCCTTATGTTTTTTTTTTGTAATTTGTCGAAAAAGGAAATCCTGGGATAATGAATATCTCCCAACCGTGTTTGTAAACGAATTTATTAAAATTATTTGTTGAAAATCAAATTAAAGACACTTCGGCCAGTAAATATTTTTTATTGTCTCGACGTTTCGACAAAAATCTTTTGTCCTCGTCAGATTTTTGTCGAAACGTCGAGACAATAAAAAAGATTTACTGACCGAAGTGTCTTTGATTTTTACTAACTAATTTTATGAAATTCGTTTACAAACACGGTTGGGAGATATTCATTATCACAGGATTGTCTTTTTTCGACAAATTACAAAAAAAAATCATAAGTAGGCCGTAGCTATTTTTATTAATGATAAAAAGAATTGCGGTATCTTATGATTTTTTATAATGGTTAGTAGAGGTGGTTAAAAGTGATTGTGGTAAGAACAAGAAACAATTTTCGAACAACATTAACAAAAATATAAACACATAGATGCTTTTGTATTTTTGTAAAAAATACAAATTGGTGTTTTAAAAATCGAATAATATTTACTTCGACTTTTCAGAAATTTGTAAATTTTTGAATTCATCAGTGAATCAAAATGACCAAAATGGTGCAATTACATCTATTACAAATTCTAATTGATTCTACATATGCATAGATAGGTATAAATTATTCTATATTAATTAATTTTAAAAGGTAAAATGAAATTGAACTAAATTTCCTCTAAAATTTGTTCTATAAAGTAGTACTAATATGATTAGTAATGAGTGAACAATGGAATTTGATGAACGCGTATAGATTGATGAGTTATATAGCATGTAAAACACCCACAACATATACTCATTAACAAAACTTAAGAAAGTGTAAAGTCTTTTATGTCGCCCGGTGTCTGTTATTATTATTATATTTTGGAAGGAGACAGAGGCAATTTTGTTCACACATAGTTATCTCGTGTGTTTTCAATAAAGGTCGATATGTATCAAATATATTTATGAGTTATTTATTTTGATATACAGGCTAAAAGGTATAAAATTCTTTAGTTTTGTACATGAGTGTAGCTACCAACCGCCATATCTCCAGCTATTGGGTTATTTGCCGTGCCGGTGAACTAAGAAACTGTGCAGGGCGGATACCATAATTACATACTCACCATCACACTGCATATCAGACAGAATGAGAATACTTTGGTCAAATACCTAATTTATTTGAACCCAGAACGAATAGAATAACAATTACATTACATCTAACCTATCACCTTCTACCAATCTTAACAAAATATATATACCTACTTATATCACATATTGTCTCTAACTCATTTATTACCTCAGGATACACTTGGATAAGAACATGGAATTAGTCATACCCCCGGCACACCTTACAATACTATAGTATTGCAATATACATGCAAATGTAAAACCAAACAGACCAGAAATTTGCTCACGCCCGATGGCATTGTGCGCGAGTATTTAATGCTTCAGTTGAGAAATAAACAAAAATTGATTCCCAAAGATATATCAACAACATCTTCAAATAATTATTTATTTATAGAATCGTTTTGTATATATAGGCTTTGATCTCTTAAAAACCTTTACTATCAATGTTTCAATATAGAGGTGTCTCACAGCCAATTATAACCATAGATTGACCAATAATCAATAATTGTGTCTATAGCTGTCAATAGCGCTGTTTAAGGGGTAACCAAACAGCAGCGCTCAGATTAGTAAACTGAAGGATCATTTTATTGATGATGGGCCAATCTTTTAAAATATTAATGGATCCTGCAATGACAAAAGATAATATTTTCGAGAATATATGCTGTAAATAAATAATCAAAACAATATTGAGATATTATAATACATATCGGCTCTTGTCAAAGTACCGTCTGGTAGATGAATGTTGATTTTTCATAGAGTAAGCCTAGCTTCTATATCTGTGAGACATTAGAAGTAACAGGTGTCTGCCATGATGGAGAACCGATGAAACTTGTCCTGAGGAGAGGAATGAAGTCTTTTCTATATTTATAATGTCCGCACGGTCTGCCGTTTACAAGATCCTCTATAAAAGAAATATCTATACTACTTTATTTATTCATTTTAGGTTTCTTCTATTATTTATCGTATCCTTTCTTGCACATTTTCATTTATTTTTACCTGCGAGCCAGCAACTAGGTCATCTCTTAACTATCACAGTGGTGCGTAGCCACACATCTTCCACCAGCGACCCAGCTCAAAGTTATATCTGTAGGGGCACAAAAGACAAAATAGTGGTCCAATGGACTTACCAGTAGTTCCTTGCAGAAGTCCAGATCAATGGACTCCCCGAAGCGGACTTCGTACAGCAGCCGCTGTACCTCGCACTGGGTCATGTTGTCCATCCAGCGGTAGCCTCCTCTCACTAGACGCCGCATGGCTGCCTCCAGCCGCTCCAGCTCCTCCGCTCCCAGCTCGAACACATAGCCCTCCGCATCGCCCCCGCACCGCCCGAAGGCGTTGTCTGCACATCGCAGATATTTCTTCTACACTCTGACACCATAGACTCTCTGGGTAACACAATATTTAAACAGAATTAACACCAGTCAATATAGACAAAATAAGATTATGCGTCATTCATCAACATCCGAAAAGTCTATCAGATCGAGGTCAAGTCATTATAAATGATAACAGCGAGATCCATATTCTATGCAAAGAATACAACAGATGATCTCTTACTTGGGACATATTGTCCGAAGAGACAGCTCATAATTATCTTGATAATACTTCAGAACAGATCTGAAAGGTCGTTTGAATGGGGTCAAGGAGAAATGTCGCAGGAAGATATTGTAGCAAAGTATTTACTATTTTATTAACAGAGTATCATTTTTAAAGTTTATATTTTGCTACTCTATAAACTTCCCTCATTGATTATCTTTTTTTATCATCCATAGTTTGTTCTTGCCTTAAATAAATTGCTGTATCATTCTGAAGTTTGTCTTTCCTAATTTTCCACGTGGCAATAAAGACTGCAAGGACTTGCGACAAGAACTCTCTGACAGATTTCAGGATCAAATACAACGGTTTGACTTAGTCACCAACATTCATTATAGATTAGGCATGGAAGAAGTTCAGACCAATATATCGGACTATGACTTTCTTTAGTTCAATGCGACTTTGATTTTACAAAGAGACTCGTATACACGCTTTGAAATTCATAAACAGTGGGTTTTCATATGGTAATATTTAATTAAAAAGGCATATATTGGATCAAAATATAATTTATTTTGCCAATATTTCAGTTGGCTGAACGCCAACCTTTATCAAGGTATTATAACATATGTTAAATATATTTAATATATTAAATATGTTATAACACCTTGATAAAGGTTTGCGTTCAGCCAAATGAAAATTGGTAAAATAAATGATATTTTGATCCAATATATGCCTTTTTAATTAAATATTTATTTATTAGATAATAAAAGGCATATATTGGATTTGGAAAAATATTTATTTTGCCAATATTTCGGCTGGCTGAACGCCAACCTTTATCGAGGCATTACATTTTTGTATACAAAAACTCAGCGCCGCATAGTGTTATATTATCACAGTTGAAATCAATTAAAATACAGAGTAGGTGGGAGAAATTTGTGCATGAAAAAATTATTATAAAAAAATGCAACCAAAATTTTTTTTTTTAAATATAAGATAGAACTTTTTTTTTCCTATTTTAAGATATTTTACATTTTTGGTTGCATTTTTTTATAATAATTTTTTCATGCACAAATTTCTCCCACCTACTCTGTATTTTAATTGATTTCAACTGTGATATTATAACACTATGCGGCGCTGAGTTTTTGTATACAAAAATGTAATGCCTCGATAAAGGTTGGCGTTCAGCCAGCCGAAATATTGGCAAAATAAATATTTTTTCAAATCCAATATATGCCTTTTATTATCTAATGAATTAAGCATGGATTGCTCTATTTTCAAAAAATATTTATTTATGGATTGTTCTATTTTCAATATGGTAATATATGTGACAGATTCTCATGCCAAACTGAAGTTCAAACTGGCTCCAATCTTAAAGATTACAGTGACTATGGCATAGTATGTTCCTTTTTACGAGAATTCTTTCTTTTCAACAATACATCTTTCTTTAAAAAATAATTCCATTTTTTTTTTCCATAAAATGTTCAATTATTCAAAGTTATAGACTTTAAATCCACTTATCACACACAATAATATATACATACATATATAAGAGAAAAACGATATGCAAACATTGATTTATCAACGATATTGTCTATGTTAGCTAACCATTGCGTGTTCTCAAACTCAATATGATTAAAAATGAAACATTTTAAAATACAATATTGAATTCTTCAGTTCAGTAAGTTGAACTTTCAAAACGAGGAATACACATATAGAACTTTATATAATGGAATAGAAAAAAAAACATTTGAACAATTGTGATAACTTGTAATGATGACTTGTAATAAAAACGACAGAATTTAATTCGTACTTGCTGGGAAATGAAGCTATTGTATCATCAACGGCATTAATGGATAGTATTTCCAATGTAGATTTTGTAATTGGAGCCATCTTGGGAGGGCCTTGCTCCCTCTCTACTTATGCCAATGATACATCAGTGTGATAACCAACAGTCTCAGATTATGATAATAATAGTAGTATAAGGTTGTTCCAAAAGTTCATAAACATATTATTTATTTTAAAACACACTTAAAGTTGCACCGCATAAGTTTCTTTTTTGTGAAAAATCAATATTTATTTCAAAGAGAAATATTTAATATTTCTAACTTTTTTATTTTTCCGTTCGCTATTACTCTTCATATTTTCACCCTTTCATACTTCATCCAAAAAAGTTAGAAATATTAAATATTTCTCTTTGAAATAAATATTGATTTTCACAAAAAAGAAACTTATGCGGTGCAACTTTAAGTGTGTTTTATAATCATACGCCGCAGTCCTTTATAAAATATTATTTATTTCAACACACAAAACGCGATATTCCGTCTTGGGATAATTGCGTCGATTTACATTTTTTTAGACCGAAACAGTTATAAACATATTATACAAGAAAAAGTAGTCAAAATAAAAAGAGAAACAATAACATATATTAGGAACCTGAACCTTTCATGTTTAAAAGTTGTTATAATAATGATTTATATTTTGCAAGTGTTTACGAACTTTTGACACAACCTTGGTAAGATTATCGTAAAGATAGGGGCTGCCTGGTCGGCATTCATATTTCTTGAAAATAAAGATACTTCGGCCAGTAAATCTTTTTATTACCTCGACGTTTCGAGATAAATCTTTTTGTCCTCGTCAGTAGCAAACAAAAATTAAAACATTAAACGCCTTGCTAAATGTTTATCTTTTGTTTTCTTCAAACGAGGACAAAAGATTTTTGTCGAAACGTCGAGGTAATAAAAAGATATACTGGCCGAAGTATCTTTATTTTCAATAAACATGGTAATATTGGTAACCTTGATGAAATTATAACAGAAATCTTATAGAAGAATGATTTAATCTCTGATTTTTACATCAAGGGTGGCCAATCAGCAGGTGAGCCAAGTTTCAGAATTACAAGGTTGTCTCAAAAGTTCATAAACACTTGCAAAATATAAATCATAATCATAAAATGTTTACGAACTTTTGGGACAACCTTATAATTTGCATCTATATTTTAAAATAATAGTAGTCTCTATGGAAATAATTATGTATTCATTAATTATAATAGACCATTTTGAAGTAAATTATATCCTGGTTACTGGAATCTCAAGTCTACGCGAAGTTAAAAGGTTTAAACAATTCATTCTGTTATCGCTAAAAACCCATCACTCTAACTGATAATATCAATATTATCACCTTATATACTGATATTATATGGTAAATTAAATTTAATTGCCATATATCGCTAATATTTTACACAAATAAATTTACTGGCAATGCGTTTCTTTTAAATATCATCAAATATTATCTCTACAGACCTTACTGCAATGATATGAGTTATTGAATGAGTGGACTTGGCTCATCAGTAGTGAACCCTCTCAGCGGTTTCGCCAAATTAATCTCTAGACCGCTTTATTATTGTATTGGATTGGTTTGGAGTATAACCTGTATTTTCTATGGAAGGCAGCTTAGGGGTGTTTAGTGAACTATGGACATAAGCTTATAGGTCTGTAGAGGTACATACATATAATATCAAGGTATTGCATCGAGTAAAGCTCTTCCACAAAATATGTTTCATAACCAATATATATTAGTAAATTGAATTTAATTGCCATCTATCATTAAAATTTTACACAAATAAATATACTGGCAATATTATATTGTAGCAAAGTATTTATTATATTTTAAGTACAGAGTGTTAATTTTAATATTTATATTATTTATATTTTGCTACTCAGGAATATTCCCTCATTGCTTATCATATAAACGTTGATTTTGTGCTTGCTTTAAATATATTGCCATGTCATCCTGAAGTTTGTCTTTCCTAATTTTATACGTGACAATATAAATAAGAAAAGGAATAAAATTCGTTATTTTATTGAATTTAAAATTTAAATAGCTCAAAATATTCTCATAGAGAGATTTTAAAAATTCTCTATATCAACTTAATATTCATTTATGATCATAAAAACCTTATTTTTTACTAAACATAACATTTCTAGCCATATTTGTATTTAAATAAGTTCAATATGTAAATATATATGCCAATTTACTTTTAAAAACTTATAATTTTCGCACGGCCAGAGTATTTTGAAAGAAAAACTGATGAATCGAAAATCCCAAAGTTTATACTTATAGGAAAACTGAACCTAAGCCATATGATACATACATAATCCATAAATCAAAGTTAATTGAACATAGCACTTACCATCGAAGCAATTCTCACCCTGGTCGCATACCTCCTTGGCGAAGAGGCAACCTGCAATAGAACAGAGTGTCACCAATAGCTCACATCATCAAAATAACATTTGTAACAAGTTGCATCTGTATACCAGAGAGATACAAATATCGTGTTCTCAATGTAAACGTGAACTGCCGCATGCAAAATTTATTTTATTTATTATTTTTCACATATACATAGTGGCTGTTGTATTTGACTACGGACACCTGTTTCTTAACTGAGTTAATGTGTGCTTATAATCTCTATGATGTTTTACCATCATGGATTTCGGAAAGACTGAAAGGCTACGACCTATATTTCCAGGCTCCAAACTATCATATACGACCACTCTTCTTGCGAAAGGGATTCAAGACCTTTCCCTAGTGTACCATCTTCAGGATCAGAGAGGCCACATCAGACCATCTCATATAATTGAGAGCCTCAAAACAGGCTATTTATACGACAATCCTACAATAATTGCTGACTTAATTAATGAATTAGGTTTTCATGACCTCTTTATTAACTCTACAATGGGATTAAAAAAATCACAATCTTAGTGTATATTCAACAACGAAACGTACAAATTGGTTTACTCTCTATTTGTACATCCCTAGGTCATCCTCAAAGGCAAGAAGATCAATGACGACCAGGGTTGTCATCATTGCAGATCATCAATTATTCCATCCCATAATTCCCAATAAAATGACTTCTCCTTTAATTATATTTCTTTCTCCATAATATAATGTGCAATTTACAACAAGATCTTTCACTATGAGTTACCAACTCATTTTGGAATCCAAAACTCACTTTATCTAATTGAACATCCAATGGTAGCGATCATCTATAAGAGAATCAAGGATATCCATGTTTCCTCACTTCTAGTCGATAGTTATAGCTGTTGGGGAAACATGTTACTGGTAGAATATAGTGGAGGGCCTCGATATGCTGGCAAAAGGTTTCTCGGACCTCTTGCGGTCTGAAGAGTTGTATCCATTGTGAGAGGGCAAACATGTCTTCTAGATGTTCTTTCGAATTAGCGTGATGGAGGGGAGAACACAAAGAAAAAGATGCTACCATAGCTAACGAACGTGGAGCGAGGTAGAGGATTGCCCTCATTGGCCGTTGGTGATGTAATGCCTGGGACCATCAAGGGAAGACGATAGAATCCACGGTCATTGCTTTATGTCGCCATATTAGTGGTCTAAGTACAGAAAAACCTGCTGGTTTATAGTATGCTTAACATCAACTTCAGTTTAGAAAGAAGGAATCATATATCGCCGCAACTCTTTTTATTATTATTATAGCGGTTAAGGAAGCTTTCGGGCAAGCCCTTCTTCAGCTAATTATATTGTACAATTAAAGCGGCTTGCCCGAAAGCTTCCTTAACCGCTATAATAATAATAAAAAGAGTTGCGGCGATATATGATTCCTTCTTTCTAATTTGTCGAAATCCGCAAACCGTTTACCATGAATCAACTTCAGTGTTTAGTGAGCAACACTAAGTTGGTTTATACTCATTTTTCAAGTGTAATTTGAATGTTTGCAGTGATGTTTTATCGGTTAATTAGGTTGTGCTAACCTAAATTAACTAAGAAATAAAGAAAAACTAAGGATTAAATTGTACAACTGCCAATAATGATCAATGTGGGGAGATATGTTTTACCACCAAAGCTTTAGCCTTAGTGAGGACATTTTCAAATCATTTCAAATTTGATTTCAGAAAAGTGGGAGACACTTGTATGCTCTGTTTAAAAAAACTTGCATAATTGCATTCAACAATTCTCCTTTACTAAATTCACTTCAATATGAAATATTGTACGTAGTGGTCTAAGTAACTGTCCTTTTAATTTCACTTGTATCATCACAGTCGACAATTCTATGGATTGTCCACATCTTGTTAACTTCTCTTTAAAGATTGAAAGAGGAATGCATTTATTTACTTTATCAAAGTCCGTTAAAAGATTTTAGATATTTATGTTCCACTAAAAAGCAAAACACAAATCTCTCATCTAGAGAGAATGAGTTTTATATTTAGAATAAATCTCTGTGGAGAGAGCATATATTTAAAGTTTCTCCCAAGGGATTGCGTCCCTTTTTCAATTTAAGAAAAACTAGGAAAAATTATTGAGATATAAGGTCAATTTTAAAAGAATATATTCATAAATAAAGATTTAAAAAACTGAAAATTACTTTTAAAATAAATAAATACAGTTAAAACCTGTCTATAGCGCCCCTTCTTGGGACTCACCAAAATAGGGTGCTATAGAGAGGGGGTGCTATAGACCGGTCACTTTTAATGTAAATCTCGCATCGTACTACGTATTTAAAATCGGGCGCTATAGAGAGGTTTAACTGTAAATAAATATTGTCAATAGAGTTCTCTGGTTAAACCCCTATTATATTATATGATGCCATATTTGGAACAGATTACATTTATAGGAAATAAGAGATATACAGCTATGAATCAAACAAAAGAGACAAACAAGCTCTAGATAAACTACTGTACAAGCTGAATTCACAGAGGTACAATAGACAACAAGGAAAATCTCCTTGTCTAAATTAAATCCCAAAGTCTTTCAATAAAAGAAAGCCTTTTCCGTTCAAATTAACTTTTTCTTTCCGGCAGTAATTGTGGACAGGCTTCTCATTTTCTCTTAAATCATCTCTAGGGAAACTTTTGTTCTTGGAAACCCATTTCTTGATTAAAGTCGCTCGTATTTCATTCGACAAATAAAGCTTTACTCTAGAAACCATTAGCTTAAATTGTCTGGACTTGAATTGAAATGGGAAGATTGGTAAATAAATTCTTAGTTTATAAAGCACAACCTTTTATCAGTGACTATCTCCAGTACGTGGATAGCCTTGGGTTCTCTTGGAGGTGGTTTCTCATTGGAGGTTAGGTTATATCAGGTTTGAATTCACAAAGATGGTCTCTAAACAAATGATGTTTCCCCACAATGGGGGAATGGTTTTGGCCATATATATACAGGCATGAAGAACAACTCTAGCGTTTAAAAAGACACAAAACTCATTAGACCTTTCAAATCTCTCAATGTACATTAGAAGATTTGGCACATGCAAGGCAATTATGATCTTTATTGAATAAATTATCCCTTGTATTTATCAAATAAAGTAAATCACGAAGGAAGAAGCGTTTCTTTTTAATAAACGCGAGCGAGCTTTCGGGCCAAACGCCCTTCTACTGGCAAAAAAAAAAAAAAAGCTAAGAGATTCAAAGAGATACAAGCCTATTTATACTATGGTAAGCAATATTTTAGCATATTTACATTTTTTCTTATAGACGGAGAAACAAAATACAACTATGATTACAATTAAGATATGCAAAAATAGGGAAAAAAGACAATGAGGTAAATTCTAAATCTGATACATTAGGGAAGACCGGAATGTCACTGTGAAGGGAAGACAGAATAAACAGAATAAACACGTCAGGACAGGAATACTTTATAAATATCTGGTATGTCTATTTTTCTATTGAAACTGTTCAGATTGACAGGGGTTATAGCTCCCAACACCAATCTTTGGTGCTGGTTTGGAACGTGATGGTAGTGAATGGTCGGCTGGCAGAGGTTGAATGTGTGGCCTGTGGAAGACATGTGTTGGTATATTAAGGAGCGGGGGTCACTGTTTCTAATATTCCTTTTGTGTTCTGAAATTCTAAGAACTACGTTTCTACCTGTCTCACCCACATATGTGGCAGCACATTGCGTGCATGAGAAATGCGTGCATATTGAAAGGAAAACAGGGATTATCCAGGGATAAGTTGCTTTTTAAATTATTTTATTCAAATCTCTAGGTTTCGAGAATGAAAGCCCATCTACAGAAGAAAACACGATACAATAAACTATTATTAAAAAGGCATATATTGAATCAAAATATCATTTATTTTAGCAATATTTCAGTTGGCTGAACGCCAACCTTTATCAAGGTGTTATAATATATTAACACACATTAATATGTTATAGTACCTTGATAAAGGTTGGCTTTCAGCCAACTAAAAATTGGTAAAATAAATAATATTTTGATCCAATATATGCCTTTTTAATTAAAAAATACTTTTTAATATAGCTCACAAACTTTGTTAATGAAGAAATCGTCAAAATAAAAGCGACAACCTAACGGTTGTTACATCAACAAGTTTTCAACCAGTGGAAAGTAAAATAATCGTTCTGAGAAAGAAATCCAAGCACGTGTATGACCCACAAACCTGCGGCTATTTATAGCACCGAGCTATATTCCACGTCACGTGAGCAAACTATTCCAGTCGTTATGACGTCATTCGTGACGTCATACTAGCACGCCTTGTACCTTACGTTAGTGAGTTTACTGATTACACCCGCGGAGGGATACTTCCTACTTACTTGTTCACACCAAACACCGTCAGTTTACATATCTCCAGAGTAGGAATATTGGTGATTGAATTGTCTGACTATATAGTTTTGATTTTTATTTGATATTTTATAATTATATTTATAAAATAAAAGGATTTAAAAGCGCGAATGTTTCTTTTATACATTAAACGAACTTCTACTGTCCTTACTGCGATGAAAAAATATATTGGGAGGGCTTGGCTCATCAGTGGTGAACCCTCCCAGCGGTTTCGCCAATTTAATCCACCAGACCGCTTCTCAGAGCTCTAATACTGTATTGGATCATTCTGCTTTTATATGCTACACTGAAGGATGGAATCTTAGAAATGGTTT
Organism: Cordylochernes scorpioides; assembly: GCA_030710605.1. Taxonomy (NCBI): domain Eukaryota; kingdom Metazoa; phylum Arthropoda; class Arachnida; order Pseudoscorpiones; family Chernetidae; genus Cordylochernes; species Cordylochernes scorpioides. The sequence continues at coordinate 73,428,422 of CP092872.1, forward strand.
TCAAGCAAACTATGGACATAAGCTTATAGGACAGTAGAATTACATTCAAATATTTGCTTCGAGCAATGCTCTTCAGCAAACTATAAAGACAAGGCCATTAAGGAGCCAAGCCCTCCCAATATATTTTTTCATCGCAGTAAGGACAGTAGAAGTTCGTTTAATGTATAAAAGAAACATTCGCGCTTTTAAATCCTTTTATTTTATATGTATAGATGGCGCGTTATTGCTTTGTGTTAATTTATCCTTAATGGCCTTGTCTTTCAGTTTGCTGAAGAGCATTGCTCGAAGCAAATATTTGAATGTAATTCTACTGTCCTATAAGCTTATGTCCATAGTTTGCTTGAAAACCATTTCTAAAATTCCATCCTTCAGTGTAGCATATAAAAGCAGAATGATCCAATACAGTATTATAGCTCTGAGAAGCGGTCTGGTGGATTAAATTGGCGAAACCGCTGGGAGGGTTCACCACTGATGAGCCAAGCCCTCCCAATATATTTTTTCATCGCAGTAAGGACAGTAGAAGTTCGTTTAATGTATAAAAGAAACATTCGCGCTTTTAAATCCTTTTATTTTATATGTATAGATGGCGCGTTATTGCTTTGTGTTAATTTATCCTTAATGGCCTTGTCTTTATAGTTTGCTGAAGAGCATTGCTCGAAGCAAATATTTGAATGTAATTCTACTGTCCTATAAGCTTATGTCCATAGTTTGCTTGAAAACCATTTCTAAGATTCCATCCTTCAGTGTAGCATATAAAAGCAGAATGATCCAATACAGTATTAGAGCTCTGAGAAGCGGTCTGGTGGATTAAATTGGCGAAACCGCTGGAAGGGTTCACCACTGATGAGCCAAGCCCTCCCAATATATTTTTTCATCGCAGTAAGGACAGTAGAAGTTCGTTTAATGTATAAAAGAAACATTCGCGCTTTTAAATCCTTTTATTTTATATGTATAGATGGCGCGTTATTGCTTTGTGATAATTATATTTAAATAAATTTCGATATACAGTAGATTGGAAATTCAAACATCTTTAATTTGAATATTTATCTTGGTCCCCAGAATTTTGAACCTTTTATTCAAAAAATTTTTAAATTGGCTTTTTTTTGGTTCCTTCGGCTTCGAATTATCGAAGTTCGACTGTATTATCAAAATAATAAAATCGTAAGGCAAAGAAAATCTTGTAATTTTTTGTTTTTTTGGTATTTTCGGACATTTCTTTTTTCTTACACAGGAATAAAAATAAGAACATATAAAAGTACTACTCTGATCAAAAAGTTTGGACACTTTGCTCATAAAATCCTGAAAACTCAATATATTTTCTCCCGGTTTGTGGCAAACGCAAGCGTCGCCCTTGGCTTGGAGGCCTGCCAATTTTCAAAAATCACGCGCCACAACAGCGCGAGCAGCGGCTGTTCCAAGTGAAGCCATTTTGCCCGTGCTTCGATTTCGTTAGTCACCGAAATGGAGGATCAACGAATTCGCATCAAGTTCTGTGTGAAAAACGGATTCAAGGGTGCCGAAATTTTTTGGATGTTGCAAACAGCCTACGGGGATACCGTCAAGAGCCGAAGACGAGTTTTAGAGTGGTACAAGCGCTTCAAGGAGGGTCGGGAAGAGACCGCCGACAACGAGCGTTCCGGGAGACCGTCCACATCAACCACTCCTGAAAAAGTGGACAAGGTGTTGGAACTGGTGCGTGAAGACCGACGAATAACTGTCAGGGAGGTCGCCGAAGAAGCAGGGATATCATTCGGGTCGACTCAATCGATAATGAAGGACATTTTGGGAGTGAGAAGACTCAACGCCGTTCTCGTTCCCAAAGATTTGACTTTTGATCAAAAGAACGCCCGGAAATAAACGGCCAGTCTTAATCTCGAAGCGACAACCGACGACCCCGAATTGCTGAAGAGGGTCATTACTGGAGACGAAACATGGATTTACGGCTTTGATTCGGAAACTACCCAACAGGCATCGAAGTGGCGCTTCAAAAATGAGCCGAGACCAAAGAAAGCGAGGAAAACTCCCAGCAAAGTCAAGGTCATGTTGACGGTGTTCTTCGACTACTAGGGCATCGTTCATCATGAATTTCAACAACAAGGCTCTACAATAACTGCTGACTCCTACCTGGGAGTTTTGAGGCGATTGAGAGAAGCGATCAGGCAGAAACGGCCGGAGATGTGGAGGAGCAAGTCGTGGATCCTCCACCACGATAACGCGCACACAGCCCTCAAAAACTCGAAGTTCCTGCAGGACCACTCAACCTATAGTCCCGATTTGGCTCCCTGCGACTTCTTCCTTTTTGGAAATCTAAAAAAAAAGGTAAAGGGTCGGAAATATCAGAGCATAGAAGAGATCAAAGTGGAATCGAAGAAGGCCACGAAGGCGATCCCGAAAACAGACTACCAGAGATGTTTTGCCGACTGGAAAAAAAGGTGGCTGAAGTGCATCGCGGCCAACGGGGACTACTTTGAAGGGGACAATTTGAATTTGGTAGAATAATAAAGTTTTTTTAACTTATGAGCAAAGTGTCGAAACCTTTTGATCAGAGTAGTATAAGAGCCTCCTCTTCACCTCACGATTCTGTACATTTGATAATATACTGCTACAGGTAGTTATTCAACTTATATTATCAATATATTATATACAAATGTATAAAAATTATTGAAATTTGTGAAATTTTGGGATATATTAAGTGGAAGATTTGTCAGGATATGTTTATATAAAACACTTTGCTGAAAAACCTCTTCTTGTTAAAAAATCACTTTATTAGGTACCGCTCAAAAGGAGTACCCTAGTTTATGATCATTAACAAAAATGAATAATATGTGATTGTTATTCTCATATTAAACAAAATATTAACGCGGGATTCTATCCCAGTTCATGACTGTCGGGAATCGAGGGTTTTAACCACTTGTCCACCGACTCTTGCTAAAAAACTAAGTGCCATTTATTTGACGTCCATTTATACGAGAGAGGCGATATTCATTTTTATATTTCACTATCCTCCCCCGGCAATATTTTCCAATATATAGAGATATATAGAAGCATAGGGAGCCTCTCCCGTCAAAATAAACGTCAAAACCTGACGCCATCTATTGACCGTCGCCGCAAACTAGCGGTCTATTGATGGCGTCAGGTTTTGACGTTTATTTTGACGGGAGAGACGCCCTATACTTCTTTGGATCAATTTCCTCCCGGAAAAATTTCCATAGAGATATATAATATTTAATAATTCTAAAAAATAATTCAGTACATAGAGTATACTTTCAATAAATGAAGCGCGCATATCGGATCCATACGAAATTATTTCTATATTTCGTATAGTCAAAGAGGCTCTTTTTATTGAATATATATATGTATATTTCGTTAATTATTACTATCAATTCTTTATAAAATTGGCGAAACCGCTGAGAGGGTTCACCACTGATGAGCCAAGCCCTTCCAATATTTTTTCGACGCAGTATGGACAGTAGAAGTTTGATTTATTTGTAAAAAGAAACATTCTCATCTTAATGTCTTCATTCGTTATATATAGATGGCGCGTTATTGCTTTGTATTAATAAAATATATATAAGGTGTGTCCAATAAATAATGAGACTGGTCAAAAATAAAGAAAAAATAGAATGATTAAAAAAATTTTAGTAGTATTTTTCAAATTAGTCCTCTCCCGCATCTATACATAATTTCCATCTCTTCTCCCATGATTTAAAACATTTAGAAAAGGCATTTTCGGGATGTTTTTCAAGACCTTTTTCGAATCTGCTATAATGGACTCTCTAATGTCAAATCTCCTTCCTTTTAGAGCCATTTTGAGTTTTGGAAAGAAAAAAAAATCATTTGGAGCTAAGTCTGGGGAATAGGGAGGTTGTGTGTGTGTTGAAGTATTTGGATGCCGTGCTTAGCCAAATAAGTCAGTACAGATGTAACGGTGTGTGGTGGTGCATTATCATGATGGATAATCCAATTTTTGGAACAAAATATTTCACTTCTTTTCAGACGAATTGATTCACGTACACGACTCATAATGTTTAAATAAGACTCCTTATTGATTGTTTGACCTTCCTCTAGATATTCATAATGCACAATTCCCTTTATGTCAAAGAACGTGACCAATAAGACTTTGTTTTTTGACTTGCAAAGTCGGGATTTCTTCGTTCTTGGTTCATCTTTTCCTTTCCACTCCATGGATTGTCGTTTTGTTTCCATGTCTCGTCTCCAGTTATTCCAATTAGGGTTTTCTTCCACCATTTCAAGAATTCTTTTGGCAACCTTAACGCGATTCTCCTTTTGTTGGATTGTGAGCATTTTAGGGACAAATTTTGAAGGTGTCTTCTTTAACTGCAAGTCTTCTTTAATTATCGATCCAACTAATGATTTTGATATTCCTGTTTCTTCCTCAATGTCCCGTAATCCTATTCGTGGATTTTCTTTTATCAAATTTGAAATTTGGCTCACCTTTTCAGGGTTCCTGTGCAGATAGGACGTCCAACACGCTTCTCATCTTTCACCGATTCCATTCCATTTTTAAATCGTGAAAACCATCTAAATGTGGTGGGCTTATTTACATTTTCATTTCCAAATGCCAATTTCAACAATTCTAAAGTTTCTGAAGCCGATTTCCCAATTTTGTAGCAAAATTTAATTAAAATTCGTTGTTAGAATTTTCTATCCATTACAAATTAGAAGTTGTTATGCAAGGCGTTCTTTTTACAAGCTTACAATTTATCGACTGCGCGCGCAATCACGTGATTTGATATACCGCAGTGTAGCTGAAGCTTTCTATTTTTAATAGACTTTAAAAATATATATCATTTCATTTTTTCTTTGTTTTTGACCGGTCTCATTATTTATTGGACACACCTTGTAAACATCAAAATTAATAATCTGTACATGAAATAAAAAATTTCGTTGCTGCAATATTTTCCTACGTCAAAAAGTACATTTAGTGTTCATATATACTAATTTTGTAATTAAGATTCGAACAGATTTTATAACGAATTCACTACTTAATATATTATTTTAGCTGCAGAACACATATCTACTAGGGGAGTATTTAATGGACTCGAAGATTCTTTATAGAAAGTAAAGCATGTTACAACGTGCAGAAAGCAGTTCAAATGTATTTTTCTTTGTACAAGAGCAGTGTTATAGATTTGGCTCTACTTAATAGGTATGGACTTGTATATGAATAAGGTAGACCTTTGAATATTTTTGAAATTTCAAATTTAAACGGGGCTCTGGCACATTTGTAAGTGCAAAGTCTAACTGCTTTTCACCTTTGTAGACATGTGGTACACTTACAGTAAAAGCAGTCGCTAACTACCCACCATGATTATCATGGCCTGCGCCACGTGTATTAAGGATTAAAAAAAATTGAACGACATACCGAGAACGTTTAGCAATATGTTTCTTTTATTGTAACACCCAAAAGGAAACTTTTGAGATACTGGTTTAAGGTTTAATCTACGGGCCTAATTCTAAGTTATTTTAGACCTGTAGATGAGCTATTGGGTCACATTGGTCCATAAGGTATTGGGTCATCAGCTCTCACACCATACGATATAGAAGAAGAAT
>CP092872.1:73434095-73478069 GCA_030710605.1 Cordylochernes scorpioides
CTGCAACAACGAATTTATATTTCTTAAATATAAAGATGATATAGCTATTGTAATTTGAAGACAAAAACACAATGGAGAGAGATGAATGCCCATATTTGAAAAAAAATGAAATTAACATCATTAGCATTGCTGATTATTTTTAACCAAAAGACAAATTTATGCAACCAATAAAGATAAATTTAATTCGACCATGAGGTCTAGTCCCATCAGTGGAAAAAAAAAAAACCTTCCGACCTTTGACACCAATTTGATATACCTGACCGCCACAACTAGTGTATTGTATATCCTTCATTCTCTCTTTTAGTGGTTATATAAATTTGTCTTCTTCTTCTTTCTTATCTCCACTCAATCATATTAGGATATCAAGTTGTGACCCTTGATGGTGTCTGTTTGAAAACCATCATGACTGGGTGAAGTAGATTTCGTCTGCCTTTGTCATTAAAACTGGGAGCACTACTAATTGGCAGGCCGACTTAGCTCCTAAAGAGATAGCCGCCTCTGACAAGATGAACAGGCACCATGTGCAGCTGCTCCTAACATGGAGTACAAACGCTGCTCATCCTGTATCCCTGGATTAGGAGCCCTTACAGGGTACTATCAGCTGGGCCAGCTGAGCCTAGGTTTTTTACCGAGCTTGTTACTGCTTCCCCTCCTCCTTATTCATCCGGGCTTGGGACCGGCTAAGGCGGAGTTTATCTTCAAAGTAAATAATTTATACTGATAATTGTGATATTTAAAAAATATATAGGTGAGTTGATATGTTTCCTATTTCAAACATTTTTTGAAACTACACTCCGTTGTACTAAAAATTCAAAAACTTCATATCAAATTAAAAAAATTCTAAACTTCTTGCCTTACTATTCACAATATGGAAAATCTAAATCAAAATTAGTTCGAACACACACACAATGGCCAAGAACATTTATTAAGGGGAGAATAATGGCTGTAGCATCCTTCTATAAAGAATGGACATAGAGCAAACCCAATATATATAGTGGCTTAATCTGTAAATAAATATAATCTATAAATACATATTTGTTTCTTTCATCCTTCAAGAAGATTGTTTTTCACAAAATAAAAGTTGTCCTGTAAAGGACAACACCTAGTTGCAGAGCCAAGGTGTGCTTTAGGCAGAGTCTCCTCTTACCGAAGAGTTTCAAAATAATAAAAATGCTAATTTTGGTAATGAAAACTGTCCTTTGTAGAGAGGTGTCCTCTAGCGGGGTGTTCTCTCATTGAGGTACTAATATATATTCAAGAAAAAAAAACTGTTTATTTTCTCTCCTTCCGCAAAGCCCAGACTCAGATTAATAAGAATGTCACAACATCACCTTTGTAAAATGACATATAAGCCAACCCGCAAAAATGCTTTTACCAAGAAACCATGATTTTAGGTCACGGCCTTCATCAGTACAGAGATGGCTACAAACTCATGATATCCAATTTATTCACATAAATAAATCGAACAAAATGATGTTTTAGACAATGAGGTGATAGGAATTAACACAAAGAGGCATAAATACAATTACACTTCAGGAGAATGGATCTTTAAAATAAGCGTTAGAGATGTCTTTAGGATGCCTATTGTCGCTAATATAAGGTCTGCTCTCTTCTTCGAATCAAACATAAGTACACTCAAAATAAATTCACTTTAGGCTTTTTCTAAAATGTCGTGTTCAATAGGTCTGTCTATGTAAGGGTTAATAAATGGTATAATTTGAGAGAAGGAAAGTTTAGTACAGTTTCCAGCTTCCTGTGCTGCCAAAATTTCCTGGAAAAGGATAATTCTTAGCTGCCTTTTGATAAGGACATGTATCAGGATTGAACTATCGATAGCCGTTCGGCACTTCCTTTGGAATCTTCCATTCAAGATTGGTCTACTCTTTCTGAGATACTTCATATGCTCAAAAATATTCTTATTCATATAATTGTCTTAACACGATTATCAGAAAACTAATTCGAGTAAATAATGGAGAATCAATAGGAAATAATTATTAAAGTAAAACTTATTTGCTGTCCATCTAGATTCGTTCTTAGAAACTAGGTCTTCCATATAGCCACGTGGAAAATTAGGAAAGACAAACTTCAGGATGACACAAAATTTTTATTTAAGTCAAGAACAAACTATGAATGATAAACGAAAGATAATAATGAGGGAAGTTTACAGAGAGTAGAAAAATATAAACATAAAAAATGATAGTCTGTTAATAAAATAATAAATACTTTTCTACAATATATATATGTGGTGAAGATTTTTTTGCCAGTGGATTTTGATTCATATACACTTATGAACAAAATTTAAAGAAGTTGTACCATTTAGCATGTATATCGGAATTCAGACCATAACTCTGAAAGATATTTGATACACAGTGACCTTTATTGGAGACACACGAGATAACCGAGTGTGAACAAGTGGGGCATTTCTTCTTTTAATTATGCATCAGAACATATACACTATTTCAATTACCTTAGTAAAAATAACTTTACTAATGGGGGTGAAATTAAGAATGGGTCACAGCACCAGGTTTGGCAAATTCAGACAAAAAGCTAACCTGTATACCATAGTTTCGGGCTTCATCTATGGCCTTCATCAGTACAGGGACGGCTTCGATTTCATAACATCCTACGAGAGTGGTAATTAAATCGGTTGAATTGGCCAAAAAGGTATTTATAAGCTGGTAAAGTGGCAAGGGCCGATTTTCAACCTAGAATACAACATAAAGTGGCGAGAGGAAAATATTCATGTACCTAGAGGGACAACTTCCTTTTAATTATACATCATAACGATGCATTATTTATATATATTTTTTTGCATCATGATTAATGCGCCTATTTTTAAAATTATTCATAATAATATTTTTCCTATATTTCAAATTTAAATTTATATTTATTTATTTTTATAAAACAGAATAATATTATGAAATATTATGTACTATAAAATCATTTGTATTTTGATACACTAAATACCCAACCTGCTTTGAACCTTGATGTGATAAATAAAGAGATATTCCAGGTGTTACCTAAAAATATAGTTGTCTTATTATTGACTGGTTGTAGGATGGTTGAGACACGTTCTGGAAAGATGCAAGAAGCGTCTGAGGAGAAAATCAAGACTGAAGAATCTGCCAAACCGCAGCCTGGTGCAACAATATATATATCTAGTAAAGGTTTTTAATAGGGTGATTGAATTGATGCATCGTTCTGATGAATAATTTAAGGGAGAGGTGCTCTCTACATACGGTACATGGATATATTCCTTCCGCCACTATATGTTGTATACATATATTTCGTAGATGTACAGTCTGCACCACGCTGACGAGTGCCAACAGCCCGAAACGCATACGCGGATGACTTTTCTTCATTTATCAAGAAATTCGGTTGGCCAAATATTTGGAACAAGTTAAATCAACGTTTAGTTGAATTTTGTTCCACTAGATGGCGCTCTGCCATCTAAAATGCTCAATGTGACGCTCAGGAATTTCCAAGTTTGTTTTTACTACCAAAACCTGACCATTTTGCTTTTTTCACATATATGTGTGTATTATAACCTCTTTAATTCAACGTGTTTCGAATCTCAAAAGGTCTATTTGCTTCATAATGTAGCTATCAATAAATCAACAACTACTTTAATTCAACATCCCTCTAAATATTGACAACAAAATGCCTAAAAATACCCATTAGCTGTGAAAATTTGCGATAAATTTCTAACTATCTTAACCGACAATAATTCAAACAACATCACTTTAATATTGAACCAAAAATTTTGATCCCTTAGGGCGCTGAATTATATAAGAATATAATTTTATGAACGGTAGATGTTGATATATAAAAAGAAAACCACTCTCGTTTAAAAATGAATCAAAAAATACTTTTTTTTCGTTACCTCTGTGAATAACGTAAAGGTGGATACAATGGATACAATAATACAATGTATCATAACACATTTTTGTAAAATACAGATAAAAATAATCTATATACCATGGTATACAGCTTATAAGTACGGTAGTCTTCTTCTTCTTTTTATCTCTACTCAATCATATTAGGGTATCAAGTTGTGATTCTTTGATGGTGTCTGTTTGACAACCATCATGACTGGGTGAAGTAGAGTACGGTAGTAATATCACTTAGTAACACCCTACGAGAGCTGTCAGGATAACAATAGAATATGCAAAAAGGGTGATATACAAAAGTGTGAGATCAATATGAATAAGAGAGGAACAAACAAATGTCGAGGTGTCACCAACATCGACCCCATGTCATCAAGCTAGGAAGTTAACGACCTGAACGTTAGAAGATGACAAAAGACAAATTGCCTCCAGCTGAGAGGAAAAACTAAAATACCAAACATTAGCATTTATATTCAAGGAACTGAATAGCTTTCATTGTTAGAAGCTTCCTATTGAATAGTACGTGGAATTTAAATCTATTTGTTTAGCTAATCGTTTTTTACAAAGAAATCATCTCAAAGGAAAATAACGATCTATTTTATATTTGATTAATTACATCCTTAATTATATCAATATGAAATTTAATTACCTTTTTCTCCGCTATTTTAGAAAGATAGTTTTTCTGATTACAATTCTTAAACGAATTACGAGATACTCGTAGATAAGTATAGCTTGATTTAAGAGAAAGACATCTGATCGTACAACTAAATGTTGCTGATGGCTTGCGCCATCTATTGGAATAAATATCAATTCTCATCAGTCATCAGCAACTCTAGCACATGGGCTCCTGGTCAGGATATGCCTTCTTTATTTTTAATATCAACAACTGACCTTTTTATTTTTTTCTATCGTTTTCTCATGTGTTAAGCGTATTTACGCAAGTTTGGCCTTAAATACCCATTTCTTGGTTTTTCAAGAAGCCTCTGGGACCAAAACTATTTTTGGTCGCAGTGGTACAGCTTGTTCCATGCTGACGAGCGCCAACAGCGCGAAACGCGTTCGTGGATGGCTTTTCTTGTTTATCAAGAAATTGGGTTGGCCAAATATTACGGAGAAAGTTAAATAAACGTTTATTTTATTTTTTCTCCACTAGATGGCGCTCTGCCATCTAAAAAGCACATGTGCTTCTGGTCAGGATATGCCTTCTTTATTTTTAATATATATATATATATAGGTGAAATATAAAATTTTATAAACGAGGTGGACGGGTGGTTAAAACCCTCGATTCCTGACAGTCATGAACCGGGATCGAATCCCGCGTTAACATTTTGTTTAATATGTGAATAACCTTCACTTACATTATTCATTGTTAAAAATATCATAAACTAGGTTGCTCTTTTTGAGCGGTACCTAATAAAGTGATTTTTAGGGAATCCAAATCAATAGTAATGCAGTCTAGAGGTTAATTTGGCGAAACCGCTGAGAAGGTCACTACTGATGAGCCAAGTCTCTTATTTAATAACTTATATCATTGTATTAAGGTCTGTAGAGATAATATTTGATGATATTACTGAAAAAAAAACACATTTTAACAAATAAATTTACTGGAAAATATTACAGGTGAAAATTCCCATACTGTACTATTTAAGTTATGATGAGAAATTAATAATATTAAAGATTATGGTTATAATACGAAAAATCTTTCTATCACTCACAAGATTAGTTCCGTTACCTATAACTGTGGAAAAGAAAATCATCATGATACTACCGTTAACTTTGCTAATTTATATTTTAATGAAAGGCAATTAAATCTTCTGACAAATATTTCTCATAAGACTTTATTTCACCAAAACACTATAAAAATAAGAGCAAACCTTTTAAATAATTTCAAAAATTCAATCATATATCCAAAACCTTTTCGATAATTAAGTTTTGTTTGCAAATCATTGTCATCTTTCGGGGATCACTATCTCTGTCAAGTTTCCGTAAGATATCAGCCACTTTAATAAGTCGTCCAAATGTCAAATAAAGAATTCCTTGAGGGACAAACAAGTTAATTACATTAGAGCAAACTGAATCAACTTGGAGACTTTACTCATCACCAATCCAATTGTCTCCATTATTGTCTGTGGGAGGTAGAGTTAATTATTTAATTAGAATATAGATGGATCTTCACAGATTATATAGGTTTGGTTATCCAAGCTGGGTGTTTATAGTGTATTATATTTTTTATTATAAAACACTCATAGAAAAAAACCTAAGGAAGTTAAAAGTCTTTGATATCGCCTCTCATCTATTTTTATTATGGAGACAGGGGCAATTAAGGAATATATTGATGTTTATAATAAATATTCGAAATTATTTTAAAGGCGTAAGATTCTTTTTTTGAAAATTAAACAATTTCTACTGCCTTTACTGCAATGGAAAAATTAATGGGAGGGCCTGGCTCATCAGTGGTGAACCCTCCCAGCGGTTTTGCCAGTTTCAATCACCACTGATGAGCCAGACCCTCATATTAATTTTTCGATTGCAGTAAAGGCAGTAGAAATTGTTTAATTTCAAAAAAAGAATCTTACGCCTTTAAAATAGTTTCGAATTTTGATAACAGATGGCGCGCTAGTACATCATATAATAAATATTGCTATTTAAACTTACGAGGTGTGTTCAAAAAGTATCGCGACTTTTGAATTTTCGCGGGTTACGTATATTCGAATTTCGATCTTTTTGTGGCTTTATGTTGGTACTCATGTCTCTCACTTATGCCGACAAGCTCGGCCATTTTGAATGTTCACTTAATTGTTGACAGCTGCTTTGCTTGCAGGTGTTTTGGATCGTCTTCGATTTTTACCTATTAAAAAAATAGATCAAAGAACCTGTATCAAATTTTGTGTGATAAACGAAATTGAGTGCGCGGATGCATTCTGAATGTTGACTGTGGCATACGGAGAAGCTACCTTGGACCGAAGCAACGTTTATCGGTGGTACAAAATGTTCTCAGAAGGCCGAGAAGATGTGAACGACGAAGAGCGTGCCGGACGCCCGAGCACTTCAACAACAGACGAAAAAATTAATGAAGTTGAAAAAATGATATTGGCCAATCGTCGAATCACCGTTAGAGAAGTTGCTGAGGACCTAAACATATCGATTGGCTCGTGCCATTCGATTTATATCAATGATTTGGGCATGAGACGGGTCGCCGCGAAATTCGTACCAAAATTGCTCAATTGCGACCAAAAACAGCATCGCATGAACATTGCTAATGAGATGTTGGACTCTGTCCGCGACGACCCAAATTTGCTCCAGAGGGTCATAACTGGTGACGAAGCGTGGGTTTATGGTTATGACGTGGAAACCAAAGCTCAATCATCTCAATGGAAGCTGCCGCACGAACCAAGACCGAAAAAAGCGCGCAAAGTTCGGTCGAATGTGAAAGTTTTGCTGACAGTTTTCTTCGATTGCAGGGGCGTGATGCATCATGAGTTCTTGCCACAGGGTAGAACGGTCAATAAGGAATATTACCTGCAAGTTATGCGCAATTTGCGCGAAGCAATCCGCCAGAAACGCCCAGATTTGTGGAAGAACAAAAATTGGCTTTTGCACCACGATAACGCCCCTGCTCACACATCGTTGCTTGTGCGCGACTTTTTGGCCAAAAACAACACACTAATGATGCCGCAGCCACCGTATTCCCCAGATCTGGCCCCCTGTGACTTTTTCTTGTTCCCTAAACTGAAGAGGCCCATGAAAGGTAGACGTTACGCTACGCTTGACGAGATAAAGACGGCATCGAAGGAGGAGCTGAACAAGATTTAAAAAAATATATATTTTGAAGTGCTTCGAAGATTGGAAAAACCGTTGGCACAAGTGTATAATATCTCATGGGGATTACTTTGAAGGGGACAAAATAGGTATTCCTGAATAAATAAATAATTTTTGAAAAAACACAAAAGTCGCGATACTTTTTTAACACACCTCGTATACCTGATTAAGTTTCTCTATGGATTTGGTCAGCCTTGGGCTGCTTTGGTTTAATGAGTTCCACTATGGATTGACGATATCTTCTAAAGATGCCAAAGTAGTGTGTTCAGCTGTCAAAGTGGCTCGACCAATTCTAGGATGAAAACAAAGATGAAAAGTGTGAGTCGGAAGGAAATCAAGAACAAAAAGAAGTTGTTGTTATACTGAAGCAGTCCTGCGAAGGTCCAAGAAGGCGGCTTGCCAAGTTCGATCCTCCCTTCATCGATTAAACCAGCTTCGATCTCCGACCTTGAACTTCAACCTGCCGAGGACCCTGGCAATGGATTAGTCTCAGGGATGTCACTTGGTGGCTTTGATCGTCTGCTACACATCACTATCATTTATACCCCTCTGTTTGATCTATGGATTTATCCATATTCTTATTTCCATTTCTAGGGGTGAATCAGTCGATAAGTTGTCTAAACCGTTGGTTTTCGATCGCTAAGACCCTGGATCGAATCTCGCGTATTGGGCACTTTTTCCTAATTAAACGAATACTCAAATGGCCCTAGATGTAAAAGTTCATCACACCAGCGATTGAAAGTGACGAAACAGGGATCTGGAATACTTATAAGATTAAAAGTCGAGCTGCTTTTCACATGTGTAGATATGTATTGAAAATACAATTAAAGCAGTCGCCAACTTTCACCCACCCCCTGTACCACGTGTGTGTATTAGGGAGATAATAAAAAAACATTTCTTAAAGAGAATTTCGAGTTTGTCTAGAGTTTAAAGTCCAACACGCGTTCTCCATAAGAACCCTTATCCATATTTAACCCGGTAAGATAATAATTTTAAATTATTTAGGAATAGAACCGTTAAAATTATTCAGTTCATAATTTCGAAAATGATTGTAAATCGATTTCTTCTTCTATATCGTATGGTGTGAGAGCTGATTTGACCTAATAGCTCATCTACAGGTCTAAAATAACTTAGAATTAGGCCCGTAGATTAAACCATAAACCATTATCTCAAAAGTTTCCTTTTGGGTGTTATAATAAAAGAAACATATTGCTAAACGTTCTCGGTATGTCGTTCAATTTTTTTTTAATCCTTAGTACACGTGGTACAGGCCATGATAATCATGGTGGGTAGTTAGGAACTGCTTTTACTGCAAGTGTACCACATGTCTACAAATGTGAAAAGCAGTTAGACTTTGCACTTACAAATGTGCCAGAGCCCCGTTTAAATTTGAAATTTCAAAAATATTCAAAGGTCTACCTCATTCATATACAAGTCCGTACCTATTAAGTAGAGCTATATCTACAACACATCTCTTGTTCAAATAAAAATACATTTGAACTGCTTTCTGCACGTTGTAACATGCTTTACATTCTATAAAGAATCTTCAAGCCCATTAAATACTCCCCTAGTAGATATTTATTCTGCAGCTAAAATAATATATTAAGTAGTGCATTCGGTATAAAATCTGTTCGAATCTTAATTACAAAATTAGTATATATGAACACTAAATGTACTTTTTGACGTAGAAAAATATTGTAGCAACGAAATTTTTATTTCATGTACAGATTATTAATTTTGATGTTTACAAGGTGTGTCCAATAAATAATGAGACCGGTCAAAAACAAAGAAAAAATGAAATGATATATATATTTTTAAAGTCTATTAAAAATAGAAAGCTTCAGCTACACTGCGGTATATCGAATCACGTGATTGCGCGCGCAGTCGATAAATTATAAGCTTGTAAAAAGAACGCCTTGCATAACAACTTCTAATTTGTAATGGATAGAAAATTCGAACAACGAATTTGAATTAAATTTTGCTACAAAATTGGGAAATCGGCTTCAGAAACTTTAGATTTGTTGAAATTGGCATTTGGAAATTAAAATGTAAATAAGCCCACCACATTTAGATGGTTTTCACGATTTAAAAATGGAATGGAGTCGGTGAAAGATGAGAAGCGTGTTGGACGTCCTATTCTGCACAGGAACCCTGAAAAGGTGAGCCAAATTTCAAATTTGATAAAAGAAAATCCACGAATAGGGTTACGGGACATTGAGGAAGAAACAGGAATATCAAAATCATTAGTTGGATCGATAATTAAAGAAGACTTGCAGTTAAAGAAGACACCTTCAAAATTTGTCCCTAAAATGCTCACAATCCAACAAAAGGAGAATCGCGTTAAGGTTGCCAAAAAAAATTCTTGAAATGGTGGAAGAAAACCCTAATTGGAATAACTGGAGACGAGACATGGAAACAAAACGACAATCCATTGAGTGGAAAGGAAAATATGAACCAAGAACGAAGAAATCCCGACTTTGCAAGTCAAAAAACAAAGTCTTATTGGTCACGTTCTTTGACATAAAGGGAATTGTGCATTATGAATATCTAGAGGAAGGTCAAACAATCAATAAGGAATCTTATTTAAACATTATGAGACGTGTACGTGAATCAATTCGTCTGAAAAGAAGTGAAATATTTTGTTTCAAAAATTGGATTATCCATCATGATAATGCACCACCACACACTGTTACATCTGTACTGACTTATTTGGCTAAGCACGGCATCCAAATACATCAACAACCTCCCTATTCCCCAGACTTAGCTCCAAATGATTTTTTCTTCTTTCCAAAACTCAAAATGGCTCTAAAAGGAAGGAGATTTGACACTAGAGAGTCCATCATAGCGGATTCGAAAAAAGTCTTGAAAACATCCCGAAAATGCCTTTTCTAAATGTTTTAAATCTTGGGAGAAGAGATGGAAATTATGTATAGATGCGGGAGGGGACTAATTTGAAAAAATACTACTAAAATTTTTTTAATCATTCTATTTTTTCTTTATTTTTGACCAGTCTCATTATTTATTGGACACACCTTATATATTTTTTATTAAAACAAAGCAATAACGCGCCATCTATATATAACGAATGAAGACATCAAGACAAGAATGTTTCTTTTCACAAATAAATCAAACTTCTACTGTCCATACTGCGACGAAAAAATATTGAAAGGGCTTGGCTCATCAGTGGTGAACCCTCTCAGCGGTTTCGCCAATTTTATAAAGAAGTGATAGTAATAATTAACCAAATATACATATATATCCAATAAAAAGAGCATCTTTGACTATACGAAATATAGAAATAATTTCGTATGGATCCGATATGCGCGCTTCATTTATTGAAAGTATACTCTATGGACTGAATTATTTTTTAGAATTATTAAATATTATATATCTCTATGGAAATTTTTCCGGGAGGAAATTGATCCATAGAAATATAGGGCGCCTCTCCCGTCAAAATAAACGTCAAAACCTGACGCCATCAATAGGCTGCTAGTTTGCAGCGACGGTCAATAGATGGCGTCAGGTTTTGACGTTTATTTTGAAGAGAGAGACGCCCTATGATTCTATGGATCTCTATACTAGCGGATGTGTACCCGGCTTCGCCCGGGTTTTATCCGAGTGAAAGTTTGCCTAACGAATATTATATATTATGAAGTATAATAAACAATGTTAAAGTTCAGTTTTAATTATTAATCAAGATTGTGTGTGAATATGTGAGAAAGATGTAATATCGTTGTTGTTTTCTTGGCCGACTGTTTTACATATGGTGTTATCTTAAAATTGCTTGTTTTGAATATTTTTTTAGATTGAGTTGAATGAATTGCTGATTTTTTTTTTTTGTATTTATATATAAATAAAATTAACTCTGTTGATTTTTTTTGTATTTAATCGATAACAGCGAAGTTACGCATGTTAAAGTTAGGAAAAATATTTTTATGTTAAGCAAAACCTGCTCCATCTCGTTTTACATAAATGTTGAAAATTTGGTCGAAATTGATGCATTGTAACGAAAGTTTTTAGCGAACACCACTTATGAAATTTGCATTTTATTAATATAGATATCGGAGAATATTGCCGGGGGAGGATAGTGGAATATAAAAATGAATATCGCCTCTCTCGTATAAATGGACGCCAAATAAATGACACTTAGTTTTTTAGCAAGAATCGGTGGACGAGTGGTTAAAACTTCGATTCCCGACAGTCATGAACTGGGATAGAATCCCGCGTTTATTTTGTTTAATATGAGAATAACAATCACATATATATTATTCATTTTTGTTAATGATCATAAACTAGGGTACTCTTTTTGAGCGGTACCTAATAAAGTGATTTTTTAACAAGAAGAGGTTTTTCAGCAAAGTGTTTTATATAAACATATCCTGACAAATCTTCCACTTAATATATCCCAAAATTTCACAAATTTCAATAATTTTTATACATTTGTATATAATATATTGATATTATAAGTTGAATAAATACCTGTAGCAGTATATTATCAAATGTACAGAATCGTGAGGTGAAGAGGAGGCTCTTATACTACTCTGATCAAAAGGTTTCGACACTTTGCTCATAAGTTAAAAAAAAACTTTATTATTCTACCAAATTCAAATTGTCCCCTTCAAAGTAGTCCCCGTTGGCCGCGATGCACTTCAGCCACCTTTTTTTCCAGTCGGCAAAACATCTCTGGTAGTCTGTTTTCGGGATCGCCTTCATGGCCTGCTTCGATTCCACTTTGATCTCTTCTATGCTCTGATATTTCCGACCCTTTACCTTTTTGTTAGCTTTTCAAAAAGGAAGAAGTCGCAGGGGGGCAAATCGGGACTATAGGGGGGTTGGGGGAACACAGAGGTTGAGTGGTCCTGCAGGAACTTCGAGTTTTTGAGGGCTGTGTGCGCGTTATCGTGGTGGAGGATCCACGACTTGCTCCTCCACAGCTCCGGCCGTTTCTGCCTGATCGCTTCTCTCAATCGCCTCAAAACTCCCAGGTAGGAGTCAGCAGTTATTGTAGAGCCTTGTTGTTGAAATTCATGATGAACGATGCTCTAGTAGTCGATGAACACCGTCAACATGACCTTGACTTTGCTGGGAGTTTTCCTCGCTTTCTTTGGTCTCGGCTCATTTTTGATGCGCCACTTCGATGCCTGTTGGGTAGTTTCCGAATCAAAGCCGTAAATCCATGTTTCGTCTCCACTAATGACCCTCTTCAGCAATTCGGGGTCGTCGGCTGTCGCTTCGAGATTGAGACTGGCCGTTTATTTCCGGGCGTTCTTTTGATCAAAAGTCAAATCTTCGGGAACGAGAACGGCATTGAGTCTTCTCACTCCCAAAATGTCCTTCATTATCGAATGAGTCGAGCCGAATGATATCCCTGCTTCTTCGGCGACCTCCCTGACAGTTATTCGTCGGTCTTCACGCACCAGTTCCAACACCTTGTCCACTTTTTCAGGAGTGGTTGATGTGGACGGTCTCCCGGAACGCTCGTTGTCGGCGGTCTTTTCCCGACCCTCCTTGAAGCGCTTGTACCACTCTAAAACTCGTCTTCGGCTCTTGACGGCATCCCCGTAGGCTGTTTGCAACATCCAAAAAATTTCGGCACCCTTGAATCCGTTTTTCACACAGAACTTGATGCGAATTCGTTGATCCTCCATTTCGGTGACTAACGAAATCGAAGCACGGGCAAAATGTCTTCACTTGGAACAGCCGCTGCTCGCGCTGTTGTGGCGCGTGATTTTTGAAAATTGGCAGGCCTCCAAGCCAAGGGCGACGCTTGCGTTTGCCACAAACCGGGAGAAAATATATTGAGTTTTCAGGATTTTATGAGCAAAGTGTCCAAACTTTTTGATCAGAGTAGGTCTTTTATATGTTCTTATTTTTATTCCTGTGTAAGAAAAAAGAAATGTCCGAAAATACCAAAAACAAAAAATTACAAGATTTTCTTTGCCTTACGCTTTTATTATTTTGATAATACAGTCGAACTTCGATATTTCGAAGCCGAAGGAACCAAAAAAAAACCCAATTTAAAAATTTTTTGAATAAAAGGTTTAAAATTCTGGGGACCAAGATAAATATTCAAATTAAAGATGTTTGAATTTTCCAATCTACTGTATATCGAAATTTATTTAAATATAATTATAAAATATCAAATAAAAATCAAAACTATATAGTCAGACAATTCAATCACCAATATTCCTACTCTGGAGATATGTAAACTGACGGTGTTTGGTGTGAACAAGTAAGTAGGAAGCATCCCTCCGCGGGTGTAATCAGTAAACTCACTAACGTAAGGTACAAGGCGTGCTAGTATGACGTCACGAATGACGTCATAACGACTGGAATAGTTTGCTCACGTGACGTGGAATATAGCTCGGTGCTATAAATAGCCGCAGGTTTGTGGGTCATACACGTGCTTGGATTTCTTTCTTCAGAACGATTATTTTACTTTCCACTGGTTGAAAACTTGTTGATGTAACAACCGTTAGGTTGTCGCTTTTATTTTGACGATTTCTTCATTAACAAAGTTTGTGAGCTATATTAAAAAGTATTTTTTAATTAAAAAGGCATATATTGGATCAAAATATCATTTATTTTACCAATTTTCAGTTGGCTGAAAGCCAACCTTTATCAAGGTACTATAACATATTAATGTGTGTTAATATATTATAACACCTTGATAAAGGTTCGCGTTCAGCCAACTGAAATATTGCTAAAATAAATGATATTTTGATTCAATATATGCCTTTTTAATTAGAGTTTATTGTATCGTGTTTTCTTCTGTAGATGGGCTTTCATTCTCGAAACCTAGAGATTTGAATAAAATAATTTAAAAAGCAACTTATCCCTGAATAATCCCTGTTTTCCTTTCAATATGCACGCATTTCTCATGCACGCAATGTGCTGCCACATATGTGGGTGAGACAGGTAGAAACGTAGCTCTTAGAATTTCAGAACACAGAAGGAATATTAGAAACAGCGACCCCCGCTCCTTAATATACCAACACATGTCTTACACAGGCCACACATTCAACCTCAGCCGGCCGACCATTCACTACCATCACGTTCCAAACCAGCACCAAAGATTGGTGTTGGAAGCTATAACCTCTGTCAATGACAGTGACATTCCGGTCTTCCCTAATGTATCAGATTTAGAATTTACCTCATTGTCTTTTTTCCCTATATTTGCATATCTTAATTGTAATCATAGTTGTATTTTGTTTCTCCGTCTATAAGAAAAAATGTAAATATGCTAAAATATTGCTTACCATAGTATAAATAGGCTTGTATCTCTTTGAATCTCTTAGTTTTTTTTTGCCAGTAGAAGGGCGTTTGGCCCGAAAGCTCGCTCGCGTTTATTAAAAAGAAACGCATCTTCCTTCGTGATTTACTTTATTTGATAAATACAAGGGATAATTTATTCAATAAAGATCATAATTGTCTTGCATGTGCCAAATCTTCTAATGTACATTGAGAGATTTGAAAGGTCTAATGAGTTTTGTGTCTTTTTAAACGCTAGAGTTGTTCTTCATGCCTGTATATATATGGCCAAAACACATGCCCCATTGTGGGGAAACCTCATTTGTTTAGAGACCATATTTGTGAATTCAAACCTGATATAACCTAACCTCCAATGAGAAACCACCTCCAAGAGAACCCAAGGCTATCCACGTACTGGAGATAGTCACTGATAAAAGGTTGTGCTATATAAACTAAGAATTTATTTACCAATCTTCCCATTTCAATTCAAGTCCAGACAATTTAAGCTAATGGTTTCTAGAGTAAGGCTTTATTTGTCGAATGAAATACGAGCGACTTTAATCAAGAAATGGGTTCCCAAGAACAAAAGTTTCCCTAGAGATGATTTAAGAGAAAATGAGAAGCCTGTCCACAATTGCTGCCGGAAAGAAAAGTTAATTTGAACGGAAAAGGCTTTCTTTTATTGAAAGACTTTGGGATTTAATTTAGACAAGGAGATTTTCCTTGTTGTCTATTGTACCTCTGTGAATTCAGCTTGTACAGTAGTTTATCTAGAGCTTGTTTAACTCTTTTGTTTGATTCATAGCTGTATATCTCTTATTTCCTATAAATGTAATCTGTTCCAAATATGGCATCATATAATATAATAGGGGTTTTTAATCAAAATTCTATTGAAAATATTTATTTACAGTTAAACCTGTCTATAGCGTCCCCTCTAAAGAGCGCCTCCCTCTCTATAGCGCCCGATTTTAAATACGTAGTACGATGCGATTTACATTAAAAGTGACCGGTCTATAGCACCCCCTCTCTATAGCACCCTATTTTGGTGAGCCCCAAGAGGGGGCGCTATAGGCAGGTTTAACTGTATTTATTTATTTTAAAAGTAGTTTTCAATTTTTTAATATTTATTTCAATGAATATATTCTTTTAAAAAATGGCTTTTTTTATACCTCAAATAATTTTTCCAAATTTTTCCTCAAATTGAAAAAGGGACGCAATCCCTTGGGAGAAACTTTAAAATATATGCTCTCTCTACCAAGTTTTATTCTAAATATAAAAGTCATTCTCTCTAAATTAGAGATTTGTGTAGTGCTTCGGTGGAACACAAATATCTTGAATCTTTTAACAGCCTATTAATAAAGTAAATAAATTCATTCCTCTTTCAATCTTTAAAGAGAAGTTAACTAGATGTGGAAAATTCATAGAATGGTCGACTGTGATGATACAAGTGAAAGTAAAAGGACACTTACTTAGACCACCACGTATACTACCACTACGTACGATATTTCATCTTGAAGTGAATTTAATAAAGGAGAATTGTTAAATGCATTTATGCAAGCTTTTAAACGGAGCATACAAATGTCTACCACCTATCTAAAATTAAATTTGAAATGATTTGAAAATGTCTTCACTAAGGTCGCTTTGGTGGTAAAACATATCTCCCCACATTGATCATAGTTGGCAGTTGTACAATATAATCCTAAGTTTTCCTTTATTGCTTAGTTAATTTAGCTTTAAATTAGAACAAACTAATTAACCAATAAAACATCACTGCAAACTTTCAAATTACACTTGAAAAATGAGTAAAAACCAACTTAGTGTTGCTCACTTAACACTGAAGTGGATACTAAGCATACTATAAACCAGCAGGTTTTTCTGTACTTAGACCACCAATATGGCGACATAAAGCAATGGCCGTGGATTCTATCGTCTTCCCTTGATGGTCCCAGGCATTACGTCACCAACGGCCAATGAGGGCGATCCTCTACCTCGCTCCACGTTCGTTAGCTATGGTAGCATCTTTTTCTTGTGTTCTCCCCTCCATCGCGCTAATTCGAAAGAACATCTAGAAGACATGTTTACCCTCTCACAGTGTATACAACTATTTAGGCCACAAGAGGTCCGAGAAATCTTTTGCCAGCCTATCGAGGCCCACCACTATCTTCTACCAGTAACATGTTTCCCCAACAGCTATAACTATCGACTAGAAGTGAGGAAATATGGATATCCTTGATTCTCTTATAGATGGTCGCTACCATTGGATGTTCAATTAGATAAAGTGAGTTTTGGATTCCAAAATGAGTTGGTAACTCATAGTGAAAGATATTGTTGTAAATTGCACATTATATTATGGAGAAAGAAATATAATTAAAGGAGAAGTCATTTTATTGGGAATTATGGGATGGAATAATTGATGATCTGCAATGATGACAACCCTGGTCGTCATTGATCTTCTTGCCTTTGAGGATGACCTAGGGATGTACAAATAGAGAGTAAACCAATTTGTACGTTTCGTTGTTGAATATACACTAAGATTGTGATTTTTTTCAATCCCATTGTAGAGTTAATAAAGAGGTCATGAAAACCTAATTCATTAATTAAGTCAGCAATTATTGTAGGATTGTCGTATAAATAGCCTGTTTTGAGGCTCTCAATTATATGAGATGGTCTGATGTGGCCTCTCTGATCCTGAAGATGGTACACTAGGGAAAGGTCTTGAATCCCTTTCGCAAGAAGAGTGGTCGTATATGAGAGTTTGAGCCTGGATATATAGGTCGCTGACTTTCTGTATTTCCGATATCCATGATGGGAAAACATCATAGATATTATAAACACACATTAACTCAGTCAAGAAACAGGTGTCCGTAGTCAAATACAACAGCCACTATGTAAATGTGAAAAATAATAAATAAAAGAAAACTTACATGCAGCAGTTCACGTTTACATTGAGAACACGATATTCGTATCTATCTTGTATACAGATGCATCTTGTAACAAATGCTCTTTTGACGATGTGAGCTATTGGTGAAACTTGGTTCTGTTGCAGGTTGCCTCTTCGCCAAGGAGGTATGCGACCAGGGTGAGAATTGCTTCGATGGTAAGTGCTATGTTCAATTAACTTTGATTTATGGATTATGTATGTATCATATGGATTAGGTTCAGTTTTCTTATAAGTATAAACTTTGGGATTTTCGATTCATCTGTTTTTTTCTTTCAAAATACCATGGCCGTGCGAAAATTGTAAGTTTTTAAAAGTAAATTGGCATATAAATTTACATATTGAACTTATTTAAATACAAATATGGCTAGAAATGTTATGTTTAGTAAAAAATAAGGTTTTTATGATCATAAATGAATATTAAGATGATATAGAAAATTTTTTAATCTCTATATGAGAATATTTTGAGCTATTTAAATTTTAAATTCAATAAAATAACGAATTTCATTCCTTTTCATATTTATATTGTCACTTAGAAAATTAGGAAAGACAAACTTCAGGATGACAAGGCAATATATTTAAAGCAAGCACAAAATCAACGTTTATATGATAAGCAATGAGGGAAGTTTCCTGAGTAGCAAAATATAAATAATATAAATATTAAAATTAACACTCTGTACTTAAAATATAATAAATACTTTGTTACAATATAATAATATCAGTATATAAGCTGATAATTTTGATATTATCAGTTAGAGTGATGGGTTTTTGAGCGATAACAGAATGAATTGTTTAGACCTTTTAACTTCGCGAAGACTTGAGATTCCAGTACCCAGGATGTAATTTACTACAAAATGGTCTATTAAAATTAATGAATACAGAAATATTTCTATATATAGAGACTACTGTTATTTTAAAATATAGATGCAAATTATAAGGTTGTCCCAAAAGTTCGTAAACATATTATGATTTATATTTTGCAAGTGTTTATGAACTTTTCAGACAACCTTGTAATTTTGAAACTTGGCCCACCTGCTGATTGGCCACCCTTGATATAGAACATCAGAGATTAAATCATTCTTCTATAAGAATTCTGTTATAATTTTATCAAGGTTACCAATATTACCATGTTTTTTGAAAATAAAGATACTTCGGCCAGTAAATCTTTTTATTACCTCGACGTTTCGACAAAAATCTTTTGTTCTCGTCAGGAGCAAACAAAAGTTAAACATTTAGCAAGGCGTTTAATGTTTTAATTTTTGTTTTCTCCTGACGAGGACAAAAGATTTATGTCGAGGTAATAAAAAGATTTATTGGCCGAAGTATCTTTATTTTCAAGAAATATATGAATGCCGACCAGGCAGCGCCTATCTTTACGATAATATCACCAAGGTTGTCTCAAAAGTTTTTAAACACTTGCAAAATATAAATCATTATCATAATAACTTTTAAATCTGAAAGGTTCAGGTTCCTAATATATATTATTGTTTCTCTTATTATTTTGATTACTTTTTCTTGTATAATATGTGTTTATAACTGTTTCTGTTTTAAAGAAATGTAAATCGACGCAATTATCCCAAGCCGGAATATCGCGTTTTGTGTGTTGAAATAAAAAATATTTAATTTACTTTTTTTCATCCTATTCATCCTATCATACTTCATCCTTAAAGTTAGAAATAATCGCTATTTTTATTTAAAATAAATTTCGATTTTTCGTTTAAAAGAAACATTCGCGGTATAATTGCAATTTTCGTTTTACAATCATAAGCCGCGTTATATTGTATTTTAAATAATATGTTT
Source organism: Cordylochernes scorpioides (assembly GCA_030710605.1). Lineage (NCBI taxonomy): Eukaryota > Metazoa > Arthropoda > Arachnida > Pseudoscorpiones > Chernetidae > Cordylochernes > Cordylochernes scorpioides. The sequence goes on from CP092872.1 coordinate 73,453,791, forward strand.
ATGAACCTTTGGAACAATCTTATACTACTATTATTATCATAATCTGAGACTGTTGGTTATCACACTGATGCACCATTGGCATAAGTAGAGAAGGGGCAAGACCCTCCCAAGATGGCTCCAATCACAGAATCTACATTGGAAATACTATCCCTTAATGCCGCTGATGATACAATAGCTTCATTTCCCAGCAATTACGAATTAAATTCTGTCGTTTTTATTACAAGTCATCATTACAAGTTATCATAATTGTTCAAATGTTTTTTTTCCCATTCCATTATATAAAGTTCTATATGTGTATACCTCGTTTTGAAAGTTCAACTTACTGAACTGAAGAATTAAATATCGTATTTTGAAATGTTTCATGTTTATTCATATTGAGTTTGAGAACACGCAATGGTTAGCTAACATAGACAATCTCATTGGAAAATAAATGTTTGCATATCGTTTTTCTCTTATATATGTATTTATATATTATTGTGTATGATAAGTTATAATACCTTGATAAAGGTTGGCGTTCAGCCAACTGAAATATTGGTAAAATAAATGATATTTTGATCCAATATATGCCTTTTTAATTAAATATTTATTTATGGATTGCTCTATTTTCAATATGGTAATATATGTGCCAGATTCTCATGCCAAACTGAAGTTCAAACCGGCTCCAATCTTAAAGATTACGTCTAAGTATTATTAAAGATAAAGTCTATAACTTTGAATAATTGTACATTTTATGGAGAATAATAATTTGAATTATTTTTTTAAAGAAAGATGTATTGTTAAAAAGAAGGAACTCTCGTAAAAAGGAACATACTATGCCATAGTCACTGTAATCTTTAAGATTAGAGCCAGTTTGAACTTCAGTTTGGCATGAGAATCTGGCACATATATTACCATATTGAAAATAGAGCAATCCATAAATAAATCTTTAATTAAAAAGGCATATATTGGATCAAAATATCATTTATTTTACCAATATTTCAGTTGGCTGAACGCCAACCTTTATCAAGGTGTTATTACATATTTAATATATTTAACCAATGATAAAGGTTGGCGTTCAGTCAACTGAAATATTGGTAAAATAAATGATATTTTGATCCAATATATGCCTTTATAATTAAATATTACCATATGAAAACCCACTGTTTATCAAATTTCAAAGCGTGTATACGAGTCTCTTTGTAAAATCAAAGTCGCATTGAACTAAAGCAAGTCATAGTCCGATGTATTGGTCTGAACTTCTTCCATGCCTAATCTATAATGAATGTTGGTGACTAAGTCATGCTGTTGTGTTTGATCCTGAGATCTGTCAGAGAGTTCTTGTCTCAAGTCCATGCAGTATTTAATATTGCCACGTTGAAAATTAGGAAAGACAAACCTCAGAATGGCACAGCAATTTATTTAAGGCAAGAACAAACTATGGATGATAAAAAAACGAAAATCAATGAGGGAAGTTTACAGAGTAGAAAACATATAAACTTTTAAAATGATACTCTGTTGATAAAATAGTAAATACTTTGCTACAATATCGTCCTGCGACACTTCTCCTTTACCCTATTCAAACGTTCTTTCAAATCTGTTCTGAAGTATTATCATGATCATTATGAGCTGTCTCTTCGGACGATATGTCCCAAGTAAGAGATCATCTGTTGTATTCTTTGCATAGAATATGGATCTCGCTGTTATCATTTATTTTATTCCTCTTGACTTCGATCTGATAGACTTTCCGGAGGTTGATGAATGATGCATAATCTAATTTTATCTATATCGACTGGTGTTAATTCTGTTTAAATATTGTGTTACCCAAAGTATCTATGGTGTCAGGGTGTAGAAGAAATGTCTGCGATGTGCAGACAACGCCTTCGGGCGGTGCGGGGGCGATGCGGAGGGGTATGTGTTCGAGCTGGGAGCGGAGGAGCTGGAGCGGCTGGAGGCAGCCATGCGGCGTCTAGTACGAGGAGGCTACCGCTGGATGGACAACATGACCCAGTGCGAGGTACAGCGGCTGCTGTACGAAGTCCGCTTCGGGGAGTCCATCGATCTGGACTTCTGCAAGGAACTACTGGTAAGTCCATTAGTCCACCATTTTGACTTTTATTTCGCTACTAATATAACTTAGAGCTGGGTCGCTGGTGGAAGATGTGCGTGTGGCTACGCACCACTGTGATAGTTAAGAGAAGACGCAGTTGCTTGCTCGCAGGTAACAAGAAATGAAAATGTGCAAGAAAGGATACGATAAATAATAGAAGAAACCTAAAATGAATAAATAAAGTAGTATAGATATTTCTTTTATAGGATCTTGTAAACGGCAGACCTCTTGCGGACATTGTAAATATAGAAACGACTTCATTCTTCCCCTCAGGACAAGTTTCATCGGTTCTCCATCATGGCAGACACCTGTTACTCCTAGTCTCACAGATATAGAAGTTAGGCTTACTCTATGAAAAATCAACATCCATCTACCAGACGGTACTTTGACAAGAGCCGATATGTATTATAATATCTCAATATTGTTTTGATTATTTATTTACAGCATATATTCTCGAAAATATTATCTTTTGTCATTGCAGGATCCATTAATATTTTAAAAGATTGGCTCGTCATCAATAAAATTATCCTTCAGTTTACTAATCTGAGCGCTGCTGTTTGGTTACCCCTTAAACAGCGCTATTGACAGCTATAGACACAATTATTGATCAATCTTTGGTTATTATAGGCTGTGAGACACCTCTATGTTGAAACGTTGATAGTAAAGGTTTTCAAGAGGTCAAAGCCTATATACAAAACGATTCTATAAATAAATAATTATTTGAAGATGTTGTTGATATATCTTTGGGAATCAATTTTTGTTTATTTCTCAACCGAAGCATTAAATACTCGGGCACAATGTCATCGGGCGTGAGCAAATTTCTGCTCTGTTTGGTTTTACATTTGCATGTATTGCAATACTATAGTATTGTAAGGTGTGCCGGGGGTATGCCTAATTCCATGTTCTTATCCAAGTGTATCCTGAGGTAATAAATGAGTTAGAGACAATATGTGATATAAGTAGGTGTAGATATTTTGTTAAGATTGGTAGAAGGTGATAGGTTAGATGTAATGTAATTGTTATTCTATTCGTTCTGGGTTCAAATAAATTAGGTATTTGACCAAAGTATTGTCATTCTGTCTAATATACAGTGTGATGGTGAGTATGTAATTATGGTATCCGCCCTGCACAGTTTCTTAGTTCACCGGCACGGCAAATAACCCAATAGCTGGAGATATGGCGGTTGGTAGCTACACTCATGTACAAAACTAAATAATTTTATACCTTTTAGCCTGTATATCAAAATAAATAACTCATAAATATATGATACATATCGACCTTTATTGAAAACACACGAGATAACTATGTGTGAACAAAATTGCCTCTGTCTCCTTCCAAAATATAATAATAATAACAGACACCGGGCGACATAAAAGACTTTACACTTTCTTAAGTTTTGTTAATGAGTATATGTTGTGGGTGTTTTGCATGCTATATAACTCATCAATCTATACGTGTTCATCAAATTCCATTGTTCACTCATTACTAATCATATTAGTACTACTTTATAGAACAAAATTTAGAGAAAATTTAGTTCAATTTCATTTTACCTTTCAAAATATTATTTTTTAAATTACAAACCCATTTTAATTAATTCAAGTAGAATAATTTATACCTGTTTATGCATATGTAGAATCAATTTGAATTTGTAATAGATGTAATTGCACCATTTTGGTCATTTTGATTCACTGATGGATTCAAAAATTTACAAATTTCTGAAAAGTCGAAGTAAATATTATTCGATTTTTAAAACACCAATTTGTATTTTTTACAAAAATACAAAAGCATCTATGTGTTTATTTTTTTGTTATTTTGTTGGAAAATTGTTTCTGGTTCTTACCACAATTACCTTTAACCACCTCTACTAACCATTACCAAAAATCATAAGAGACACCGCAATTCTTTTTATCATTAATAAAAAATAGCTACGTATTCCTTATGATTTTTTTGTAATTTGTCGAAAAAGGCAATCCTGTGATAATGAATATATACCAACCATGTTTGTAAACGAATTTCATAAAATTAGTTAGTAAAAATCAAAGACACTTCGGCCAGTAAATCTTTTTTATTGTCTCGACGTTTCGACAAAAATCTTTTGTCCTCGTCAGATTTTTGTCGAAACGTCGAGACAATAAAAAATATTTACTGGCCGAAGTGTCTTCAATTTGATTTTCAACAAATAATTTTAATAAATTCGTTTACAAACACGGTTGGTATATATTCATTATCACAGGATTTCCTTTTTCGACAAATTACAAAAAAAAAAAAAACATAAGCAGGCCGTAGCTATTTTTATTAATGATAAAAGAAATCCGGGAACCTTATGATTTTTGGTAATGGTTAGTAGAGGTGGTTAAAGGTGATTGTGGTAAGAACCAGAAACAATTTTTGAACAAAAACAACAACATCAAAAGAAAAAAAAGAAACACATAGATGCTTTTGTCGAGACAATAAAAAGATTTACTGGCCGAAGTGTCTTTTATTTGAAGAAATATGAATGCCGGCCAGGCAGCCTATATCTTTACTATAGTAAAAATGAAGTAAAAAAACTATCTCTTTCTGTTTGAACACGTTATTAGAATAAAAGACATTTTGTTCGCTCCTAACGAGGACAAAAGATTTTTGTCGAACGTCAAGAGAATAAAAAGACTTACTGGCCGAAGTGTATTTTATTTGAAGAAATATGAATGCCGGCCAGGCAGCCTCTATCTTTACGTTATTAGAAGTTCTAAGGAATAATATTATGGAACCTATATTTTCCAGATCGTGTCAAACAAGAAGCCAGGCATTTGTTTGTCCCCGAATGTTGACATCAAAGACGATGTTGGCTGTAAACATCAGCATTACCTTGCAGTTGTCGCACTGAATCTTCTTATTCTTACTTGCCACTAGGCTAACCATACTTTCTTTGAATCTTTAGATTTTGTTAATTAATGGTTTCTAACACGGGCGTTCCTGTAAATACTCTCATGGAAAAAAAATTAAGGAAGTTGTATTACAAAATAAATAAAGCTTCCAGGGTTAAGTTTCTTGTACAACTTTTTATTTTCAAGCTTTCGGACTTGTCAGTCCTTCAACAGGATTATCACATTAACAACTTAATAATAAATACAATTTTTATATACACATTATTCATTTGTTTCAACACACAAAACGCGATATACCGGCAAGGGATAATTGTGTCGATTTACACTTTTTAAACAGAAACAGTTATAAACATATTATACAAAAAAAGTAATCAAAATAAAAAGAGAAACAATAATATATATTAGGAACCTGAGCCTTTCAGGCTTGAAAGATAATCATAAATATATCTACAAAAATAGTTATTATATATTGAGATAATTTTATTATTTTATTATATATAAAGGAAGTTGTACCTCTTTCAGTCTGTATATCGGGATTCAGACAATAACTATGAAAGATATTTGAATCACAGTGACCTTTATTGAAGACACACGATATTACAACGGTGAACAAAATTGCCTCTGTCTCCTTATAAAAAAAAAGATAGACAACCTGCGAGGCCAAAATATGAAACTTCCTTAGGTTTTGTCCATGAGTGTATATGTCAAATTTAGATTTTTGATATATTCAGTTATATTTCAAAAATTATTTAAAAAAAAACTTGTTTTGAAATTCTCTTCTTACTCATATCTCTTTGCTAGCATTAATCTTTCTTCAAATATTCATCCTTACATTTAACTAATGTATATACATAAAACATAAGTGCCTCTGTGTATTCAGTCAGTATTCAGTTTTATAACCTAATAATTTCTATATATACAACCTCACTACATCAAATACTTAGAAATCTTGGATTGACTTATCAGAGATGAAAATATGTTTCACTAAACCAACCAAAATACCAGCGATTACAAATATTTTCAACTTCTCTAAGTTTTTCACATGATTATAGATAATTTCTTAACTAAATCTCTTTTTACTGCGCCTTTGTAAAGATCATGGGATGCTAAACAAACTTACTGACACAACGCCAAGTTTAAACATAAAAATATAAAAATTCTAATATAACTTATACTCTGCTATGTGATATGCATGTTTATATAATCTTTTTGATAAAAGGAATCCACGAAGGCTTGTTGTATGAATAAGTGAAAGTTGTATAAGCTTATTATTTTGCTTTGTTTTAAAAATGAATCGATTACTATTACAATTAAAAATGAATCGATGTTGATTCCATATGCTTGAATTGAATATTACACCTTAGTTCTATATATTTTATTGCTTAAAAAGGAACACAACAAAACAAAATTGAAACTACAAAATTGCAAATGATTTGATAACTAACAAAGAAAAAAAACAATAATAATTTTAAAATGATGATGATAAAAATTGAATATGTCTGCCAGAAAAATGCTTCTATGAATAAAAAAATAAGAATAATTACAAATTTAACATATAAATTTCAAACACTTGTCTAATTAGAAATATCTATATAGAATTATTGTGATAAGAAATTACTGAGTATTTCTAATGGACTTTGATGTGATTGCAGGGTCATGGAGGAGCCCAAGAGTTGGCCTCTATACAGTTAAGTTTCCTATTTCACAACTTCTTTCTGTGGTAGAGAATGTCTTCTTACATTCAATGTATTTCAAACACAAGATACTTGCGCGCTATCTGAATACAAGAAGTTAAACTATTCAGAACAGTTTATTTTGTAATTAGAACAAAGTTCTACTGTCTTTATTGAACTGGGAAAATGTTGAGAGGGCCTGAATCATCAGTGGTAAACCCTCCTAGCGGTTCCACCGGCCCAATCTACCATACAGCCAATCCTCAATCTAACAAATTGTATTGGGCTATTGTTTATTTATATTCGACACTGAAGAGTAATTCTTGGCTGAGGTATTTAATGGAACTATCCATATAAACTTTGAGAAGAGTTGAAATGTCTATAAATACTTGAATCGAACATTGCTATTCCACAATCAATTTACCAACAAGCTAGTTGATCATCATTTAACAGATTAGTGAACCTTCTGAATACAAGAAATGAATCATTTTGATGACGTATCGTCAAGAGAGAGTATTTATCCTCAAGTATCCTCAAAGAGTTGCGACATCTTATGCTTTTCTGTAATTTTTTTAAAATATAAAATAAGAATATAAACAGAAGAAATATATTTCTTTATTTGTGCAAAATTACAAGATTTCGTATCTTTATAATACATCTACATGCATAGCTATAAGTTGAGAACTCAACTTTTTTCAACTCATAGCTATGCCTATAGATGTATTATAAAGATCCCGAAATCTTGCACTTTGCACAAATAAAGAAACACATGCTACTACTTATATTCTTATTTTATACTTTATAGAAATTTTCATAATGAAATTTTTTGTATCTTCATGCATTCATGATAAAATTGTGAAAAAAGTTTTAAAATTACAAAATATTTTCTCACAATGAGTTTCTTTTTATTACAAAACGCTAGCTTTCAAGTGATAATCGCTCTTCAACGGGCTTAATAAAACATTGACTATATATTACAAGAAATAATTCACAACTTATTTCTTTTGTAGAGAATGTCTTCTTACACACAATATATTTCAAACACAAGATACTATTGCGCTATCTGAATACAAGAAGTTAAACTGTTTAGAATAGCTTATTTTGGGATTAAAACAACGTTCTGCTGTCTTTCAAATATTTCTTGTAAGATAAAGTCGATGTTTTATTAAGCCCGTTGAAGAGCGATTATCACTTGAAAGCTAGCGTTTTGTAATAAAAGGAAACAGGGTATGGCTGTATGTATGTTTGATGGTAATGAAACACTAACTATGACGCCCAGGTTCCTGCCGAATGCTTGGTCGGAGAAGTCGACAGACTTCGCTGATGAGCTGTTCGAGCCCCGCACACGCCGTCGAAAGGAAGAAGAAGACCTGGGCGAGCTGCTGGAGTCCCTGTACAGTCTGTATTCCGCCGAGGTGAGTCCTGCAGTTCCAGCCTCCGGACTTCTATTGAACCATCATGGCTTCAGGATCCGGACTATCCCGAGCTGCTCGCCAATCCAGACGTGGGGGATGAAGATGCGCCAGTGGAACCGAAAGGAATCGAAGGTCAGTATGCAAATTTCTTGTATCTTTCTCTCCCTTTCCCCACTTTGAAGCGATCACTATAGCAATATGTAATCCTAGTATACTCACACAACTAATGTCTGTGTCAGTAGACCATCTCTTTTGCCAATATCTTTACAAAGAGGTAGCGCCGAGTTATATAATAAAATTTAATATGATGGTTTCGCGCGGATCAGGTGAGATCTCTTATCTATATTGCCACAGAAGTGAAGAGGAGAAGTCTTTCAAGTTGAGATAAAACAAATATTCATTGATATTGTTGCAGCTTTGCAGGGTCGTCGACCTTGGTTTCTTCCTTCTTGGTGTTATACACGTTTCCCGAGCGGGTTTCCATATTCAAAGTAAATGAATAAAAGTAAAAGTAAATAAATAAAAGTAAATAAAAATAAATTACCTTCCAACGTTATTGTGTTTATTTATTCGTGGTCTTCCTCGTAGGTCGTGATCCGCCGTCTTCCTCTAGGTCCTCTCTCGCTCCAATAACCAATCAAGATATATGTACAATAAATATTACAAAAGGAATGATGATAATCTAAATATTCTGTTTTAAATAAATATTAAATATAATAGAATATTTTGAATAAATGTAGGGCGCATTAAAATTGATGTAACAATATAAATAAACATAATTATATATTACCCATCTAAATCTACTTACAACAATGATATTGTAAGCAAGTACATTAAGTAACAATGATGCTAACTAGATTAAGATGTTTTAGTTATCTGAAGAAGGGCTTTCCTGAAAGCTTCCTTTAATCAAGTAAATAAAAAGAGTTGCATCGTGTCTTATGTTTTTTTATAATTTGTCAAAATCCGAAATATCTTTTTGTTATAAAGAATATTAATTTAATAATAGAATTTTTAAATTAATTATTCTTAGACAATATCTAATGGTATTAGTGTTTTTCTGTACGGAGAACTACTCCGAGGTTTCAAAACAATAATAGCTATCAATATGGTGTTCAGCCTCCAGGAACCCTGGTTCTATTTCCCTCTCTATCAATACAGTTCGATCTCTAAGTGCACCAGATACCTTTAGAATTTTGATATTCGTTTCGTAATATGAGCTAGACAACCCCAAAAATAGAAAATAAACTTAATAGAATTTAGTTTTACCTTTCCAAAAAGAGTTTTCCTACGAATTTCTTAAAATATAACAGTGTTTCAGTTGTCTATGTATAGCCCGAGGGTGTAGCCTGACGAAGCATAAATTTTGTCATTAATTTGCAGATTTGAGATTCTTAAAGTAAGGATGGCGATATTTAGGTTTCGAAAATAAAAGTTCAGTTACTATTTCTATTCAAATAATAAATCTAAGGTCCATTTAAGAAGAAATGAATAAAAAATATATATATAAAGCATGTTCACTTTCATGGCTAAAATATATGTATTGTTTGAAGACTCAGCAATAATGTCCATCTATTACTTATCAAAACACTCATAAGATGGTGGTTAGAGGTATTCCTGTCCTTCAGTCTTTGAATGGTATCCTACAGTCGACCAAAATTGTTCATAGATTCCATTTTCAGCCTTTCTAGTCTTCCATCCATATATCCCTCCAGTAATACCGTTATCCACTCCGTGTGTCGGACCAGATATCCCAACCTGCTTGTTATTCTCCTCTCAATCATCTTCAGTATGTACAAGAATAAATGAAATCGAGATTTATTTCGTGTCAAAGATTCGGTTTAGAGAAGCGCGTTAAAAATTCTCTTGCCCCATGTGCAACGGGCTAAAGTTCTACTAATATATTTGAATATACGATTCAGACCTCAAAATTGTTTACTTTCCCTTTTCGAACTATGCAGGGATGACAGAGGCACCATGTATATATTCATTGTGCATATCACATATTTATATTTATCTATTATTGTCCTAATCATTATCTCATTGTAAATTCCCATGTTCATATGTGCGATCTATGCAACAATTTATATTGAATTGATGGTCAATGAAAGTTGTTAAATGTCACGATAACACAATGTATTTATCTATATCGTCTTGCAAAGATCCAACCTTACCAGAAAGTAACCAAACGGGCCTCAGCACATTTGTAAGTACAAAGTCGAACTGCTTTTCACATGTGAAGACATGTGGTTCACTAACTGTAAGAGCAGTCGCCTACTTCTACCCACCATGATTATCATGGCCTGTGTCATGTGTACTAGGGATAAGCAAAAAAATCTATATCGTCAGTAGTTTCACAGTAGACTGTGTGTCCCCAGATGAGGAAGAAGACATTCAGAAGGCATTGCTGAACGACCTGTACTCCTTCCGGCGGAACGAGAGGCTGGACACCAAGAAGCCAGGACCTGGCTTCAAGCAGCCCGTCCAGGTAGACTGCTTATACCATTCTGGGAATAAACTAGGGTACACTCATGGACAAAACTTAAGGAAGTTGTGCCTTTTAGTATGTATATCAGACAATAACTCTGAAATATATTTTATTCACTGTGTAGTGAAGACACATGGGATAATCAAGTGTGAATAAAACTGCCTCTGTTTTCTAAATTAATAATATTGATAATAACTTTATTTTCAAAAAGGTTACAAGTTTTTTTCTAAAAGGTGTAACGAATCGTCAAACTATTTACATTTTTTTATTTACAACTTCAAAAAAGAATAGCAGTAAAAGAAAACAAAGATATTTACAATTGCTATCTTGACTCAGTGTTCTGGCCCTCGCAAATATGGTCCCCTGATTTCCTGCAACTCTCCAGCAGTCTTTCTATAGCCTCTCCTGGTGGTTCTTCGGTCCCCTGGCTTCGATCCATACTTGTCTGTCAGGTCTCCTGTCACCTGCTCTAGGTCGTCCTCCTGGATCTCTCCTATGGTTGTCGTAGCCCTTCTCGATAATAATAATAATAATAATAATAAAAACAGACGACTGGCGACCTAAAATATTAAACTTCCTATTGTCTATGAGTGTATATGTGTCAGCAAGGTGCAAGCTAGGTAAGAGTATGGGCTATGTAACCCACGGGCTGATGTGCAGCCCCTGCTCCAGGCGGAGGAGCCAGTGCCCCCGGGTAAGCCCGCCGCCCCACGTACGCTACCGTCGCTGACCCCCGCCACCGCAGACAAGACGACGTACGGTGACGTCGAGCTCCCGGACGTGTGGAGCGAGACGGGAAGTGTCGTAGCGGAGACCAGAGCTGGGCCGCTGGAGGTGGTAGACGGGAGTCATACCTTCCTTGTGACGGATGCCAAAGGGTAGGTACACGTAACGGGGAAATATTGGCCATGTTTTCTTTGCCACTGCACTGAGGAAGGAAGTGGTAGCTTAGTCTACCTCCGATAACTTCACTCTTACAGCCGCTCTACAACATCGAATGTTTTTTTTACTTTATCGACATTGTGATTTCTGTTCTATGAATGTTCTATTGACATTGTGCTTGCTGTTTTATGGATATTCTATTGACATTGTGCTTGCTGTTCTATGGATATTCTATTGACATTGTGTTTGCTGTTCTATGAATATTCTATTGACATTGTGCTTGCTGTTCTATGAATATTGTTAAGGAATAACTGTTCATATAGGACATTGTGATTTCTGTTCTATGAATGTTCTATTGACATTGTGCTTGCTGTTCTATGAATATTCTTAAGGAATAACTGTTCATATAAGAAATTGTGATTTCTGTTCTATGGATATTCTATTGACATTGTGCTTGCTGTTCTATGGATATTCTTAAGGAATACCTGTTCATATAAGACATTGTGATTTCTGTTCTATGGTAATTCTATTGACATATTGTGCTTTTTGTTCTATTAATATTCTTAAGGAATAACTGTTCATATAAGACATTGTGATTTCTGTTCTATGAATGTTCTATTGACATTGTGCTTGCTGTTCTATGAATATTCTTAAGGAATAACTGTTCATATAAGACATTGTGATTTCTATTCTATGAATGTTCTATTGACATTGTGCTTGCTGTTCTATGAATATTCTTAAGGAATAACTGTTCATATAAGACATTGTGATTTCTGTTCTATGGATTCTATTGACATTGTGCTTGCTGTTCGATGAATATTCTTAGGGACTAACTGTTCATATAAGACATTGTGATTTCTGTTCTATGGATTCTATTGACATTGTGCTTGCTGTTCTATGAATATTCTTAAGGAATAACTGTTCATATAAGGCATTGTGATTTCTGTTCTATGGATATTCTATTGACATTTTTCTTGCTGTTCTATGAAAATTCTTAAGGAATAACTGTTCATATAAGACATTGTGATTTCTGTTCTATGGTAATTCTATTGAAATATATTGTGCTTTTTTTGTTCTGTGAATATTCTTAAGGAATAACTGTTCATATAAGACATTGTGATTTCTGTTCTATGAATGTTCTATTGACATTGTGCTTGCTGTTCTATGAATATTCTTAAGGAATAACTGTTAATATAAGACATTGTGATTTCTGTTCTATGGATATTCTATTGACATTTGTGCTTGCTGTTCTATGAATATTCTTAAGGACTAACTGTTCATATAAGACATTGTGATTTCTGTTCTATGGATTCTATTGACATTGTGCTTGCTGTTCTATGGGAATTATTAAGGAATAACTGTTCATATAAGGCATTGTGATTTCTGTTCTATGGATATTCTATTGACATTTTTCTTGCTGTTCTATGAAAATTCTTAAGGAATAACTGTTCATATAAGACATTGTGATTTCTGTTCTATGAATGTTCTATTGACATTGTGCTTGCTGTTCTATGAATTTCCTTGAGGAATAACTGTTCATATAAGCAATAGTAATCATATATATAAAATGGGTATCAGTGTCATGTTAAGCTAAGTCTGTGTATATTTTCTACAGCTATATGCTCACAATATGTGAAGCTTATAAATATTATAAATACAATTTAATAAAAATATCTTTAATGTGCTTATAGGTTAAAATTGACAAATACCAAATGAAATCATGAAAGTGATATCAGTGATTAAATCATTATTTTTAATATACTTGTGTGTGAAAGAGATTAAGGTTAAGGTTATATCAATCATTTTCTCTGTGAGAAAATGGCTTCAGGAATTTCATGTGGAAGCTGCCGTAGAAAACAAGAATCGGTGAAACCACCTGCCCTTTTTTCTGGCATTAAACTAAGTATTTCAAAATAGTATACTTACGTATAACAGGATTCATATGAACAAAACCTAAACATAGCTGACCTTGGTACATATGTTTCTCAACATAACCTATTCTCCAAATACATGTAAAATAAGTAAATGATAGCTAATTCTACTAATATCTGGTTAACATGAATGATGATTCTCCAACTTTCTGTGTCCTGTCCAATCCTGTAGAGAACTGTTGGCGATGGGAGATGTAAGATCTGGTTGATGTACTGTACTGTTGGTATTCTTCATTTCCTTGCCTCTCGTTGTACACAGACAATTTTTTGACAATTCAATATATTTTATTGATACTCTTAGTAAATTTTCACAAAAACATATACGTTAGATTCATTTTATACAGTAAAATTCACTTATATATAAATGTGTGATAAAAAATAATACAAAATAAAATAATAAAAAAGGTCAGGGTTTTTTTTATTAAAATCAAAAAAGGCACAAACTGTTCCATCAGATGGCGCTCTGCCATCAAAAGGTTCATGTGAACGTGGTCTGAAAATACCTTTTTTAATATATATCACTAGCGGATGTACCCGGCTTCGCCCGTGTTTTACACGAGTAAAGGTTTGTCTAACGAACATTTGTTAAAACAATTCTCTATAAACTTATTTAAAAAAAAGATATATTTTGATAATTTGAAACTCGTAAATTTGAATCTCTCAATAAATTGAATATTTTTTCCCGGTCCCCGGTTCCCGATAAGTTGAATAAAATCAATATTAATTAGTTCCCTCGGTTATTGGAAGTTAAAGGAATAGTATCTTGCCTTGGAATTGTATCATTATTCTTGTCTCAAATAAATTGCCGTGTCATCCTGAATTTTGTCTTTCCTAATTTTCTACATTACAAAATCATCGTTTTATCTAGTGAATATTTTTTCCCGGTCCCTTGAAAAATACTCGATAACTAACTTCGACTTAGTGAACATTTTCCCCGGTCCCTTGAAAAATACTCGATAACTAACTTTGACTTGTACGCAATTAATAGGTAGAAAATCTTACTTTTGATAAATAATCTTTAAGATAATAAACTTAGTGATAATAAAACTTATAGATAAAAAAACTTATCATCGTCGCAATGGGCTCGCTGCTTGCGAGTTAAATCTGCAAATAACTCTAAGGATATTCAAGATATTCAAGAAATTATTTTTCAGAAACCTTCCCAGTACTCTCTACTTATATAATTGCCTTATTCTGTCTGTGTGAAGTTCACTGTGTGAAGTTCACGGATAGATTTTGGTCAAAATGGATAAAATAAAAAAGTGTCAAGGGATGGGAATCGAACCCACGACCTTCCGCTTACCGGGCAGATGCCATGACCACTAGGCCACATGACCACAATTTATAATTGTAACAAATAGTATTTGAATCAAAATATTCAATCGGGTAAAACACGGGCGTTGCCCGGGTCATTCGGCTAGTACTAAATAACTTCCCAGAGTTTCATAAGTTCCAATGAGTGGTTTGGTCAGGCATAAAGGACAGACACACACACACATACATTCATTTATATATATATATATATATATATATAGTGTAAAAACTATATAATAAAAATATAACAGTGATACTACATTTAAAACTTAAGGAGCAATCTGATCAGAATGATAAATCATATCAAGTAGATTTGGTTAGATTAGCAAGCTAAATCTAAATTAATTATAAAAATAAATAGTTGTATAGTTTTATAGTTAAGTATTCTATTAAAATTATCTTCATTAGTTTGATTATTTAAATTCAAATTATAAATTTGTTAATTGTTATTATTTAGTATAGATAGAGAAAAAAAAAAAAATTCTTTACTTCTAAAACATCCTCTAGTTAATTATATAATTATAATTAATAACAATAAAAAAATTAACAAAGTAACGTCTATTACATCGGCTTTTACACGTCATTCAGACATACTCTAATCCTATATATAGAATAATCGAAGAGATAATATATATAATAGTTAGAAAAAAGATAGAAAGACAGAACCATGTACTATTAATCAAACTAATAGAAAGAAAACAAAAAGTTTTGTAAATAAGGTAGATAAGATTGTTAGTATATATATATATTTTTTTTATAATTTTATATTTTATTCTTTTTTTTTTAAAGATTTTTTAAATTTTTTTATTTTAAAATATGATTATAAAAAGTTGTATTTAGTAAAATATCTATAATATGAATTAACTTTTATTATAAGTTTGGTTATTATGTTTTGAAACCCTAATGGTAGACCAGACATATACAAAAAACTTAAATTGGAGTAATTATTGAAAAAAGAGGTCTGCTGAACCGGGACTTCTCAAATAGAAATTCAGCTTTTCAACATTTCATCCCTTCTCTATTATGTCTAGACCTCCTTTCAACCGTATTTTATGTGTTAATATAAAGTTACTACAGTGAAACATTTATATGAACAGATATAATGTGTACCTACCTTGTCCGCGAACGCCTTCAACTGTAAACAACTATTTCTGGATAACACATGTTGTGGGGGGGTGGGGACAAATTTAGACCGAATTGTGGGAGAACAAGACATTCAAAGAATAAAGATAAGATAGTTAAGGGAAGAAATCCAAATTTTATAATCTTTACAGTCAGTTAAAATTAAAATAATTGATTCAACACTTATTCATCTTTCAATATTCCTTTAAAAAGGCAAATTATTAGAGTTTAATAAAGCTATTAATTGTGAAAATTCACTTTTATTTAATTTCCATTTTCCTCCCCAGAAATTGGAGAATAAACAAAATGAATTATATACAATATTACTTTAAAAATCTTGTGAAAAAATCTTCAAATCAGCTATTTAATTTAAGTTTAACTAACTGTTGAAGATTATAAATTTGTAGTATTGATTATTGAAAGAAATTATAGAAAGTTGATTTAATAAATGGATACTTCCATTTATTTTTTTTTAAGTATTTTATAATTGATATACTGTTGAAATATTTTACTTGTCTGATACTAAATTTGTTTTTAATAAATTCCATGTTTAAATTTTTAACATCTTCTATGAAATTTTCTAATATATTATTTATTCTATAAAATCTTAGAAACTGACCAAAATATATACCTTTACAGCAATTTAATGAAATATTAGAATTCATATTACAGTATTTTATAATATTGAAATTATAATTACTTTTTTTATTATAAATTTTAATAGCATTATTTGTAAGGTCTATATTTAGGTCTAAAAAGTTAACTTTTTTGTTTCTATAAATTTTTTCATTGTTTTTAAGTTTCAAGTATTTAGGATAAATTTTAGGTATTAAATTTTTGAACTGTGGATTATTAAATATTATAATGTCATCTACATAACGGAACATTTGCCAGTTAACATTATTTTGTAGAAAGTATTCTCTTTCGTACCAGAATAATATTAAGTTTGCTAATAACGGACTAGAAGACGTTCCCATGGGAACTCCTTCTGATTGAATATATATTTTATTTTTAAATTCTATATAGTTAAAATTTAAAAATGTTTCCAGTAGAGTTTTTGCTGTTTTAAGATCTAATTTAATTGTTTTATATCTGTTATGAATAATTTTAATGTGGTAAGTTTTGTCATTAATGATTTCGTTAAATAAATTGGTTATTTTATTATTTAGATCTCTTAAATTTATTTTAGAATATAGGTCCTCAAAGTCAAATGTGTGTACTGTTTCCATGTTTGTCCAATTGTTCATTAAATAGTTAATGATTTTTTTATTTGAGTCGATAAATTTATAATTATATTTATTAGTTAATTTATTTATAATAAATTGTAGTGTTGAAGCTAATTGTATATCAATGTTTTTTATAACTGAATTTATACCAGATGTGATTGTTCTGAAAGAAATAGGTTTTTTGTGTAGTTTAGGAATTATATAGAACTTTGGTATGTTTGGATTTTTGTAGTGATTATAAATTTTTAGTGAATTTTCAACATTTTTGATGTCTTTTTTGATTTTTGTGGCTGTAGTTCTAGCAGAAGTGTATTTATGATTATTATCAATTTCCTTTTTTAGTATATCGTGGTATAGATTTTTACAAATTATAGATAAGTTATTGGAACATTTATCTATAGGAGTGATAATAAAGTCCTTCTGTAAATTAATTATATTTTCTTTAAAAGAAGGAATATCTGAATTAGGTTTTGTGTATTTAAGTGTATTATTATAATAATTTATAATTTCCTTTTTAATATTATGTTTCCATTCCAGAAAAGTAAATTCTGGAATACTGTATTTTATACTAGTTTTATTTATGAAAATATCTATATCTTTTAATATAGATTTAATTGTATTATTATAATTGTGTTTAATTTGAGGTATATATTTATACCCTTTATTTAAAATATCCTGATATTCTGGATTTAAAAAAGAAAAATTGCTAGTTAATATATGACCTGAAAACTTATATTTATCAATATAGTTGTTGCAATTACATTTAATTTTTTTATAATTTGCCAAATTATTAATAAATTGGTTATAATTGCAAACTAAATTACCTATATTTTTGTTGTATCTCCAGATTGTTTTGAAATTTAAATTTTTTATAGGGAAAAGATTATTAATGTTTTGGTTATTAAAAATATCATTAAACTTAATATGATTAAATAAATTGTTATTAAATTTAATGATAATATTAATGTTATTAGTAGATTGTTTAATTTTTCTGTATTTAAAGATGTCGTGTGTGATATCTATTAATCTGTTAGTCAGATTATGAATTTTAATATATTCTATAAGTTTGATAAATTTATTATTATTTAGTTTAAATAATGTTTTAATAAATTTATCGACGAAGTTGTTAGTGTACATTTGTTTTGGGTCCAGTAATTCTTCAAATTCAATGTAACCTAATTTATTGGTAGTTTTACCTCTAGTTTTATTAGGTTTAGTTTTGAATTCATTTTTTTTGTATTTGCAGCTGATTTCATAAGTTGAAATTTCTTCTGTTTGTGGTTTGTATGTGTAGTTTAATTCGTCATTAAGTCCATAAGGGAATAATGTGTTGTGTTTATAAATGTAGTTGTTTTCTAATAATAGTCGTTGTTTTTTGTTTTGACATATGTCTAGTATTTCTATCTTAAAGTTGTTAAAAGTATGTAATTTATTGTGTTCTTTCATATATATATTACCAATTGATTTTTTAGCGTGGTTTCTATGTAGGTTTATTCGTATATTTAATGGATTACATGTTTGTCCTATATATGATAATTGACAAATTTGGCATGTTAATTTATAAATAGTATTTACTAATTTACAACTAGTCGTTTGAAATGTATCATGGTTCTTAAGAGAGGGACAAGTTTGACAATTCTTTCTTAGGCAATTCTTAGCGAGTTTGAATTAACATAAAAGAGGTGCTAACCCTAATATGCTGGTAGTTTTTTTTAGTTTTTTAGTTTGTTATTCTATTGAGAAAAAATTTTTTTTTTTTTTATTAATATATTTATCTTAATTGTTTTTGTGGTAATTAAATTTGTATTAAAATGAATAATTAATCTATAAAAATATAGATATTACTGTTTGTTATCTGTTATATTTTTTAAGAATAACTAATAAAAAACATCTTTAAACTATCTAAACAATGAAAAAAACAAAAGTTCTGAAGTTATTTTTTAAAATTATTTTTATAATTTACTTTTTCATAATCAAACAATAAAAGATAATTATAATCTGTATGGAGTTTTATTTATATTAGAATATCTAATATATATTTAAATTTGTATATTATATTATATATAAAAATATATCATAGAGCAAGCTCATATGAATTAATATAGTGTAAAAACTATATAATAAAAATATAACAGTGATACTACATTTAAAACTTAAGGAGCAATCTGATCAGAATGATAAATCATATCAAGTAGATTTGGTTAGATTAGCAAGCTAAATCTAAATTAATTATAAAAATAAATAGTTGTATAGTTTTATAGTTAAGTATTCTATTAAAATTATCTTCATTAGTTTGATTATTTAAATTCAAATTATAAATTTGTTAATTGTTATTATTTAGTATAGATAGAGAAAAAAAAAAAAAAATTCTTTACTTCTAAAACATCCTCTAGTTAATTATATAATTATAATTAATAACAATAAAAAAATTAACAAAGTAACGTCTATTACATCGGCTTTTACACGTCATTCAGACATACTCTAATCCTATATATAGAATAATCGAAGAGATAATATATATAATAGTTAGAAAAAAGATAGAAAGACAGAACCATGTACTATTAATCAAACTAATAGAAAGAAAACAAAAAGTTTTGTAAATAAGGTAGATAAGATTGTTAGTATATATATATATTTTTTTATAATTTTATATTTTATTCTTTTTTTTTTAAAGATTTTTTAAATTTTTTTATTTTAAAATATGATTATAAAAAGTTGTATTTAGTAAAATATCTATAATATGAATTAACTTTTATTATAAGTTTGGTTATTATGTTTTGAAACCCTAATGGTAGACCAGACATATACAAAAAACTTAAATTGGAGTAATTATTGAAAAAAGAGGTCTGCTGAACCGGGACTTCTCAAATAGAAATTCAGCTTTTCAACATTTCATCCCTTCTCTATTATGTCTAGACCTCCTTTCAACCGTATTTTATGTGTTAATATAAAGTTACTACAGTGAAACATTTATATGAACAGATATAATGTGTACCTACCTTGTCCGCGAACGCCTTCAACTGTAAACAACTATTTCTGGATAACACATGTTGTGGGGGGGTGGGGACAAATTTAGACCGAATTGTGGGAGAACAAGACATTCAAAGAATAAAGATAAGATAGTTAAGGGAAGAAATCCAAATTTTATAATCTTTACAGTCAGTTAAAATTAAAATAATTGATTCAACACTTATTCATCTTTCAATATTCCTTTAAAAAGGCAAATTATTAGAGTTTAATAAAGCTATTAATTGTGAAAATTCACTTTTATTTAATTTCCATTTTCCTCCCCAGAAATTGGAGAATAAACAAAATGAATTATATACAATATTACTTTAAAAATCTTGTGAAAAAATCTTCAAATCAGCTATTTAATTTAAGTTTAACTAACTGTTGAAGATTATAAATTTGTAGTATTGATTATTGAAAGAAATTATAGAAAGTTGATTTAATAAATGGATACTTCCATTTATTTTTTTTTAAGTATTTTATAATTGATATACTGTTGAAATATTTTACTTGTCTGATACTAAATTTGTTTTTAATAAATTCCATGTTTAAATTTTTAACATCTTCTATGAAATTTTCTAATATATTATTTATTCTATAAAATCTTAGAAACTGACCAAAATATATACCTTTACAGCAATTTAATGAAATATTAGAATTCATATTACAGTATTTTATAATATTGAAATTATAATTACTTTTTTTATTATAAATTTTAATAGCATTATTTGTAAGGTCTATATTTAGGTCTAAAAAGTTAACTTTTTTGTTTCTATAAATTTTTTCATTGTTTTTAAGTTTCAAGTATTTAGGATAAATTTTAGGTATTAAATTTTTGAACTGTGGATTATTAAATATTATAATGTCATCTACATAACGGAACATTTGCCAGTTAACATTATTTTGTAGAAAGTATTCTCTTTCGTACCAGAATAATATTAAGTTTGCTAATAACGGACTAGAAGACGTTCCCATGGGAAACTCCTTCTGATTGAATATATATTTTATTTTTAAATTCTATATAGTTAAAATTTAAAAATGTTTCCAGTAGAGTTTTTGCTGTTTTAAGATCTAATTTAATTGTTTTATATCTGTTATGAATAATTTTAATGTGGTAAGTTTTGTCATTAATGATTTCGTTAAATAAATTGGTTATTTTATTATTTAGATCTCTTAAATTTATTTTAGAATATAGGTCCTCAAAGTCAAATGTGTGTACTGTTTCCATGTTTGTCCAATTGTTCATTAAATAGTTAATGATTTTTTTATTTGAGTCGATAAATTTATAATTATATTTATTAGTTAATTTATTTATAATAAATTGTAGTGTTGAAGCTAATTGTATATCAATGTTTTTTATAACTGAATTTATACCAGATGTGATTGTTCTGAAGAAATAGGTTTTTTGTGTAGTTTAGGAATTATATAGAACTTTGGTATGTTTGGATTTTTGTAGTGATTATAAATTTTTAGTGAATTTTCAACATTTTTGATGTCTTTTTTGATTTTTGTGGCTGTAGTTCTAGCAGAAGTGTATTTATGATTATTATCAATTTCCTTTTTTAGTATATCGTGGTATAGATTTTTACAAATTATAGATAAGTTATTGGAACATTTATCTATAGGAGTGATAATAAAGTCCTTCTGTAAATTAATTATATTTTCTTTAAAAGAAGGAATATCTGAATTAGGTTTTGTGTATTTAAGTGTATTATTATAATAATTTATAATTTCCTTTTTAATATTATGTTTCCATTCCAGAAAAGTAAATTCTGGAATACTGTATTTTATACTAGTTTTATTTATGAAAATATCTATATCTTTTAATATAGATTTAATTGTATTATTATAATTGTGTTTAATTTGAGGTATATATTTATACCCTTTATTTAAAATATCCTGATATTCTGGATTTAAAAAGAAAAATTGCTAGTTATATATGACCTGAAAACTTATATTTATCAATATAGTTGTTGCAATTACATTTAATTTTTTTATAATTTGCCAAATTATTAATAAATTGGTTATAATTGCAAACTAAATTACCTATATTTTTGTTGTATCTCCAGATTGTTTTGAAATTTAAATTTTTTATAGGGAAAAGATTATTAATGTTTTGGTTATTAAAAATATCATTAAACTTAATATGATTAAATAAATTGTTATTAAATTTAATGATAATATTAATGTTATTAGTAGATTGTTTAATTTTCTGTATTTAAAGATGTCGTGTGTGATATCTATTAATCTGTTAGTCAGATTATGAATTTTAATATATTCTATAAGTTTGATAAATTTATTATTATTTAGTTTAAATAATGTTTTAATAAATTTATCGACGAAGTTGTTAGTGTACATTTGTTTTGGGTCCAGTAATTCTTCAAATTCAATGTAAACCTAATTTATTGGTAGTTTTACCTCTAGTTTTATTAGGTTTAGTTTTGAATTCATTTTTTTTGTATTTGCAGCTGATTTCATAAGTTGAAATTTCTTCTGTTTGTGGTTTGTATGTGTAGTTTAATTCGTCATTAAGTCCATAAGGGAATAATGTGTTGTGTTTATAAATGTAGTTGTTTTCTAATAATAGTCGTTGTTTTTTGTTTTGACATATGTCTAGTATTTCTATCTTAAAGTTGTTAAAAGTATGTAATTTATTGTGTTCTTTCATATATATATTACCAATTGATTTTTTAGCGTGGTTTCTATGTAGGTTTATTCGTATATTTAATGGATTACATGTTTGTCCTATATATGATAATTGACAAATTTGGCATGTTAATTTATAAATAGTATTTACTAATTTACAACTAGTCGTTTGAAATGTATCATGGTTCTTAAGAGAGGGACAAGTTTGACAATTCTTTCTTAGGCAATTCTTAGCGAGTTTGAATTAACATAAAAGAGGTGCTAACCCTAATATGCTGGTAGTTTTTTTTTAGTTTTTTAGTTTGTTATTCTATTGAGAAAAATTTTTTTTTTTTTTTTTATTAATATATTTATCTTAATTGTTTTTGTGGTAATTAAATTTTGTATTAAAATGAATAATTAATCTATAAAAATATAGATATTACTGTTTGTTATCTGTTATATTTTTTAAGAATAACTAATAAAAAACATCTTTAAACTATCTAAACAATGAAAAAACAAAAGTTCTGAAGTTATTTTTTAAAATTATTTTTATAATTTACTTTTTCATAATCAAACAATAAAAGATAATTATAATCTGTATGGAGTTTTATTTATATTAGAATATCTAATATATATTTAAATTTGTATATTATATTATATATAAAAATATATCATAGAGCAAGCTCATATGAATTAATATAGTGTAAAAACTATATAATAAAAATATAACAGTGATACTACATTTAAAACTTAAGGAGCAATCTGATCAGAATGATAAATCATATCAAGTAGATTTGGTTAGATTAGCAAGCTAAATCTAAATTAATTATAAAAATAAATAGTTGTATAGTTTTATAGTTAAGTATTCTATTAAAATTATCTTCATTAGTTTGATTATTAAATTCAAATTATAAATTTGTTAATTGTTATTATTTAGTATAGATAGAGAAAAAAAAAAAAATTCTTTACTTCTAAAACATCCTCTAGTTAATTATATAATTATAATTAATAACAATAAAAAAATTAACAAAGTAACGTCTATTACATCGGCTTTTACACGTCATTCAGACATACTCTAATCCTATATATAGAATAATCGAAGAGATAATATATATAATAGTTAGAAAAAAGATAGAAAGACAGAACCATGTACTATTAATCAACTAATAGAAAGAAAACAAAAAGTTTTGTAAATAAGGTAGATAAGATTGTTAGTATATATATATATTTTTTTATAATTTTATATTTTATTCTTTTTTTTTTAAAGATTTTTTAAATTTTTTTATTTTAAAATATGATTATAAAAAGTTGTATTTAGTAAAATATCTATAATATGAATTAACTTTTATTATAAGTTTGGTTATTATGTTTTGAAACCCTAATGGTAGACCAGACATATACAAAAAACTTAAATTGGAGTAATTATTGAAAAAAGAGGTCTGCTGAACCGGGACTTCTCAAATAGAAATTCAGCTTTTCAACATTTCATCCCTTCTCTATTATGTCTAGACCTCCTTTCAACCGTATTTTATGTGTTAATATAAAGTTACTACAGTGAAACATTTATATGAACAGATATAATGTGTACCTACCTTGTCCGCGAACGCCTTCAACTGTAAACAACTATTTCTGGATAAC
>CP092872.1:73478169-73525850 GCA_030710605.1 Cordylochernes scorpioides
TTTACCATCCTCACAAACACAAGTTAATGAACAAACAATCATTGACGTGAGTTTCCTTCTTGACAGATAGTCTCACCTTTGGGATATTGGGACAACACATGGGACATATCGTAATGGATTCCCAGAAATACAAGTTGTTGTATAATTAATTATTGAAAGAAGCTTCTTTTTGACCGATCTTTCCATCCTTTTGGACATTATCATCTATTTGCCATTCTCACAAACACAAATTAATGAACAACTAATGATTGACGTAAGTTTCCTTCTTGACAGATAGTTACCTTTTGGGATATTGGGACACCACATGGGACATATTGTAATGCATTTCCAGATATACAAGTTGATGTATAATTAATTATTGAAGGAAGCTTCATTTTGACTGATCTTTCCATCCTTTTGGACATTGCCATCCATTTATCATCCTCACAAATACAAGTTAATGAATAACCAATCATTGACGTATAAGATTCTTTCTTGACAGAAAGTCACATTTTGGGACATTGGAACATGGGACATATCGTAATGTATTCCCAGATATACAAGTCAATAAACTGTTAATGATTGATAGAAGCTTCTTGGCTCGTAGACCATATTATTTCTAGTGGTATTATTATATTGGTGCATTACTAGAAGCATAAGGTAAGAAACACATTTATTGATTGACATATGCTTCTTGTTTGACAGTCCGTCCCACCTTTAGGTATATTGTTATCTTAATACCTTAATAGATGAATAAAGTAGTCGCCCACTTCTACCCACCATGATTATCATGGCCTGTACCACGTGTACTAAGGAATTTAATAATAAAAACTAGATGAATAAAAGTAAATAATTACAATTATTTATTGATATAAACTTCGTACTTCATAGAATTTCCCACCAAAAGAGACAATACAATCTTAATAAATTCTCATAGGTACATAGAACGCGCAAGGAACACTTTTTGACTTAAGGAGTGTCAAAACAGCATTAAAACTTAAGAAAAAGGCATCTCCTTATAATTCAACTTATCCCAGTACAATGTCACATTTGTACTATTTTTCACATAATTAAAACTTGTCACAGAACTCAGTCTAAATATTTATTTGTCGTTTCCTCTTGTCTTTATGTATTCAATCAGTGATCTCGAGTAATGGTGATCTAGAGCTATTAGGTTTCAGACATTCGCTTCCAAGATCACCCACTATAGAATATTTGCATTGAACACCGTATTTTACAATTTCAATACAGGATATCAATATAGAAAATAAGTTTTGACTTCAAGACCTAAATATTATTCTGTCTTTGCCATTAGTAACTAGGTTATTGCAATGACACTTTTAGAACTACAAGGTAATGTGTAATTAACCTGAAGCCGTTTTATTTTTCTGTTATTTTTATTTTTCAATGCGAGTAATAGCCATTTATAAGGTCCAAACTATCATTTATCTGATCTATATAAATATTATGCCAACAGAAATTTAAAAAAAATGTGTGAAGTTTTTAGCTATCTTCTTCCAAAAATACCAAACTTTTTTATTTATACTAAATATTTTCCTAATTTCCTCAAGTTTAGCTGTGTTAGGATCTAAGCTAAGATAGGGATAACAATAATAATGATGGTGAAATACTAGTGCTACCAAATTTAGTATTAAGATAAAACTAATAAGGCTTAGGATACTGACTATAGTTTTAGACCTCCATTCGTAAGACGGGCTATCGACTGGTATTATGATATTTATATAAGTTTCATATTATTTTAGCTATTAAAAACTGTGCGTTTTATAATAAGTTAAAAATGTTCCATATTTTGTTGTTATTGATATCATCTCTTTCAATTTAGATATATGATTTCTTCCTGTGGTGAGAATCTGTATAAGACCGATGGTCTTAATAAAGCTGTATGTGTGTTTGAATTTAGATCTATGAGGCTGTATAAGACCGATGGTCTTAATAAAGCTGTTTGTGTGTTTGAATTTAGATCTATGAGGCTGTATAAGACCGATGGTCTTAATAAAGCTGTTTGTGTGTTTGAATTTAGATCAATGAGGCTGTATAAGACCGATGGTTTTAATAAAGCTGTTTGTGTGTTTGAATTTAGATCTATGAGGCTGTATAAGACCGATGGTCTTAATAAAGCTGTTTGTGTGTTTGAATTTAGATATATGAGGCTGTATAAGACCGATGGTCTTAATAAAGCTGTTTGTGTGTTTGAATTTAGATCTATGAGGCTGTATGAAACCGATGGTCTTAATAAAGCTGTTTGTGTGTTTGAATTTAGATCTATGAGGCTGTATAAGACCGATGGTCTTAATAAAGCTGTTTGTGTGTTTGAATTTAGATCTATGAGGCTGTATAAGACCGATGGTCTTAATAAAGCTGTTTGTGTGTTTGAATTTAGATCTATGAGGCTGTATAAGACCGATGATCTTAATAAAGCTGTTTGTGTGTTTGAATTTAGATCTATGGGGCTGTATAAGACCGATGGTCTTAATAAAGCTGTATGTGTGTTTGAATTTAGACGTTAGAAGATCTCTCAAATCGATACAGCCAACTATTTAATGAGAGCCATTTCCATTTTGTGGCCTTTCAACATCTTGATGGTAAAATCGATAAACCTTCACATGTCTTAAATATTCAGAGAAACTATTCTAATATTGACCTTCATTTCCTATGAAATCATTTTATATTAATCTTCAAAACCATTGGATGGAAGACATTTGGAGTTTGATGGTTCTTTCATGATTTTTACTTCAATTGATCTTGGAATTTAGCCAAATGGATAAGAAATGTTAGATATTTTCCAATCTGTAAACTCTTATTCTGTAGTTTTGAAGAGTGAATAGACTTGATATGCATTTTCTTCTCTTATTTGTAAATCAGAACGATTCCTCGCAAATCTTTTTATAAAGGAAAAAATCCTTTAGATTCCTCCAGAAATGAGCCGGTCACCTAACTAATGCTGTCATCTGTCTGGAGTAATTTTGAACAAGATTGATGGAGTGTTTACTTGATCCGAGAACGGCCAGTATGTGCCATAATAGATATTGTAAGAAAGTGTATCGAAGGTCTTTCTCTTACATTCACAAAAATGAAAACGTCTTCTCTCTTATATGATTTATTTGCAAATTGTATTATTATTTTTCTAATTATTAAAATAAATAATTTAGACACGAAACACTGTCTCCCTCTCTCCGTACTAATTGGCTATAAGTACATAGTTCGGTCGCATCTGTGGTCGCCCTCCCGTGTGCGCTGACTGGCACGAATGGTCAATTGTAGCCTTCTTAGACGAAGGAGCTTTCCTTAGTTTTACATTATTCTCTTTTGACTTGCCGTCAGGATTGTCTGAATTGTAATAGGATGTCTAGAGAGAGGGCCAAGTGTTCTAGGAGGAAATATCTTTATTTACGGGGCTGCTAACCAAAATAAAATGATTTTTGAGCCCCAATGGCCGCGTAAAGCGGAATATATAAAACCACTATGACCAGGCTGGGGAGGCTAGGGACAGGATCTCCGTTAGGGAAGAGGCAGGTTAGGCCGGATTGGGTCCGCGGAGGTCAGGAGGCAGGAAGAAGGCGGGAGGACTAGAACTTTGCAGCTCTAGCTCTGGCAGTTGGGCAAGAAGTGTTCTAGGGAGATGGCAAATGTAAATGTATAGCGCACTAATGCGTTATCTATATGTAAGAAATTGAACAATTTTATCAGGAATTTATCTTTTTCGAATAAAATAAATGTCCTATTGTACACTCAATACTTTTCATTGAAGTAAGTTACACAATTGGAAGTTTTTATTTATATATATATATTTTTTTTTTCATTTGGAAAAAAATTCTGATATTGTTTGAATTCTTATATATATGTTATATATAAAAAAAAAGAGATTTTCTGTATTTTTCATAATTGACGATTATGCTATGTCAATGCAGTTGTGGTTGATATCTTGAAAGGTATAATATGAAAATGGTTTTGATAAGTAATTGCTTTAATTGAACTAAGGGAATATATAAAAAACATAATTTGATAAAATTACTGCCTGGCTTAAGACGTAAGAATAGAAAAATGAAAAACGTAAGATTATTTACATAATGTACAAAAGATTTGAGCCGGCCATCGGGAAACAACAACGGGAATATTCTTGCCATCGCCCGCACAAGTCTCAGTGGAGACTTTTCCGGGCACACTGTATCTAAAACGTCAAGGCAGCAGACGCGATGTCAGGTGGCCAGGGATCCTAGGATCTGGCGGCTGGAGATATCTCGCAGGGGTGGTGGAAACGTTCAGGGGAACGTGCCAGGGTGCAGCGGGGCAGGAGTCTTGAATTGGCCAGGAATCCAGTAGAAGTGGCAGATGGAAATAGGAGGCAGAAGGTCCTTGAAGCCTAGAACTTGAGGGCCCTAGACTTCAGGATGGGGCAGCTTGAGGCTCTCGCTTCGTGCTTGTCTGGAAGGCCCTTTGAGCAGCAGTTGGCACATTTGGAGGTGCGCTGGTCAGCAATGGAAGGGCAGGCGCGGCCTTCATGGCCGTCTTCACCGCAGTGGAAGCACTTAGAAGCTCTGGTGCATTGGGCAGAGTTGTGGCCGAAGCCACAACAGCGGAAGCATACGCGGGCGCGGATGGACTCCTCGAAGTTGAGGATTACTCCATCCACCACGATTCTTCCGCGAACGCCCAGGGCTCTAAAGGTCTTGATGTCCACCTCGATGAAGGCGGTGCAGGTCCCGTTTCTGGGTGCCGAACGGTGCGCCACGCGCACCACTTTGCCCCCAGGAAGTTTACTAACAGCTGCGGTTCCCAGGAAGGTCTCCTCAATTGTGGAGTTGGATGTTTCCTCATCCACTTTGAAGAGGCAGATTCGTGGCAGGATCTCCTTCTGCTGGCGGACCTTCATTCCATTTAACTTGCTGGCCAGGGAGGTAGACACCTCAGGGATGGTCTCAGGATTACTGGAGTGGAGGACCAGCTTCCCCTTGGTGCGCAGGGAGGCCCAAACGCCTTGGGGGAGAGTGTGGGCAGCGCGGACAGCTTTAAGCATCTTCCTTGGGTCAGCCTGAGGGTCATCAGAGATGACCACTGTGTGGGCCGCCGATTTTTCTCCATGGAGGACCACTTGGGCGGCCGCAGGCTTGGAGACGCGGGAAGGCGCAGGTTTCGTAGGACCTTTCAGGTTTGTCCTTTTTGCAGGCGGGTTGGGAGCCTCAGGCTGCTTCCTTTTGGTTGGAGCAGGGGCAGGCAAGGTGGAGGCAGGCTTCTTGGCAGGGATGGCAGCAGGAGCAGGAGTGGCGGGTTTGATGGAGTCAGTCTGGGAGCTGGTTTCCTTGCAGGAAGGAGCATGGCAGGTTTGGGTGCTGTGGCAGGCAGTCTGGGGCCTGTTAACCTCCTTAACTTCGTCCAGCTCCGCGAAGGAATGGAGGGTGCCTGAGAGGTTCTGTACTTCAGCAGTGAGGGCCTTGATCAGTTCAGACCGCCTGGCGATGAAATGGACGAGGTCCTCATGCAGAGTCATTAGGGCGGGATGGCCAATGGCATGCAGGATGTCATGGTTGCGTTGGATCACCATTTCGTCCTCCCTCTCCATGTCGTCGAGGTTCACGATGAGCCTCTTGGCATTCTTCTTCTTCTTCTTGGCAGGGTTCATGGCAAGAACAGGAGAGCAAAGATGTGACGGGAAACAACAACAATGATTTTATATAGTGAAAACGGCGACCTCTGGTGGTCGATTTAACAGAGTAATATAATCTATGAAATATATTTGAAAAACATTTTTATATAACATATATATATTGTGAGATACTCTATAAGTATGTTATTCTCTCTACTTCAAATCTTTTAAAACATATTTAGAAGTGTGTGAGAAATAGTACAAACGTTAAATTGTACTGGGAACAGGTTGATAAATATTAAGAAAAAGACATCTCCTGATCGCGTAGTTAAAAGTTGCTGATTACAAGACAAATATATATTGATGATAAGTAAGAATAAATAAATATATCTGGCTTTAATCAAATATAAAAAGAAAACATATTTTGTTAAGATTAGCATTACTTCATATAGAGTTCAGAACGCCCCTAAATTTAGAAAGAGAATTGTAGCTCTCAGAAGACATTATAGACTTTATAAAAAACTTGATAACGTTATAAACTCAAATGGAGAGCAAATAATTTTTGAATACCATAGCTTTTCAAAATTACTTTCATCTCCATCAACTATATAACTGATTTTATCTGCCTTTTTATCAAATCATGACCCCGAATTTGAAAGAGAAATTGCGCATTCGGAAATTTCTGTTCAAACCTCTAAGCTTAAAGAAAATAAAGCAACGGGGGCATCATACTATACATGAGAAGCAATTAGGGCTTTTACAAGAATATCTAAAAAACTTTGGCAAAAAGTTTATTACTAGAACACAATACATACTATTGAGAAATATATTTATATCAAGGTTCAGAAACTGGCACCGTGGTCTCAGACAGTGGTTCACACCCTATTCTTAAAAAAAAAAAGTCGATCCTCAAAGATTCCTTTTAACTACTATAGAGAAATTGCCTTAATAAGCAATATCTCTCAAACCTCTTCACTTTTAAACTAAAAACTAGATTGAATTAATTGCTCCAAAATAAAGAGATTATTGCGGAAAATCAGGCTGGATTCAGGATAAGATAATCTTGATCATATTTTACACTTTCGACCCTTTTCCAATTGACAATAAATCAAATAAGAGAAGAAGACGCTTGCATTTTTGTGAATGTAAGAGAAAGACCTTCGATACACTTTCTTACAATCTCTATTATGGCGCAAACTGGCCGTTCTCGGATTGAGTAACCACTCCATCAATCTTGTTAAAAATTACTCTATAGA
This sequence comes from Cordylochernes scorpioides, assembly GCA_030710605.1. NCBI lineage: Eukaryota > Metazoa > Arthropoda > Arachnida > Pseudoscorpiones > Chernetidae > Cordylochernes > Cordylochernes scorpioides. The sequence goes on from CP092872.1 coordinate 73,485,007, forward strand.
CTGTTGACAGCATCAGTAGGGAAAATAGCCGGTTCATATCTAGAGGAATCTAGAGGATTTTCATTTTTAAAGATATTTGCGATAATTATTCTGTTTCACAGAAAGACATTTCGAACATGATTTGAATACCAATAGGAACGAATATCAGTAGAAATAATGAACTCTTATCCCTTTACAGTCAGTATAAACATCTAACACATTTATTTATGGCTGGTGACTTCATGCTCTCTAATTTTGCATTTAAAATTAAAATGATCCTTGGATAACAAAAATATTTCCTTATAAAACTTGTACTACACGTTCTACAGAGTTCATCAAAATATCTAAATCCATTGTTATAAACAATGAAAAGGAAAATTAGAAGGAAAGGCAGTGTCTATATCTCTCCACCAAAACTATATATAGCTGATTACCTATTTACCTATTGAAATTTTACTTTTTGGACTCTGATACGAGTCTTTATAAGGCGGAATTGTTATTTATATGCACCCTAATTTGTTTCAAACACGAGAGATAGAGATGTGAGAAGAAGATAATTATATAAGTTAGAATAAAAAAAGAACACCTCCTGATATTGTAACTGATTGATGGCAAAGAGATGGCAGTTGCTGATTATGGCTAAATGGATATTTTACTATTCGCCTAACAACACACAAAGCCCTATCATTAAGCCAGCTCTACTTATGGAGTCTCCTTCTGTAGGAGATTTATTAAGATCATCGGTCTTATACAGATTCACCACAGGAAGAAATCATAGATAGAACTCCTATACTCCAGGTAGCGCAGATCCCAACAGCCTCCAGATCCGACGCATGTCCAGTAGCCACAGAATCCATCGTGCATAGTATAGCGTATTTTACCTTTTTAAATTTGATTATCGGTTGCCCAAGAAAACAAGGCAAACAATTGGAAAAGAATATCCATATATAAGAGGTAATTATCTATAGACGTTCTTGGTTGGAAGGTGTAACAACAACTGCGTGTTTGCTAATAATTTTTGATGAGAGAAGCGTGGAACACGGGCGCCGCTTGGAGGCGCTGCATGAAGATAACTGACCAATGGGAACGGCCCACCTCAACCGTCAGTCTTCTTCCTTGTATATACCAAAAGACTGCCTTTGTTCTACTGCTGTGTGCGGTTGTTATTCTTTTGTAAACATATGTATCCTTATATCTAATAATAATAATATATTTATAAAATCACTTATTTGGCTGTTCTTTTTGCAACATCGACCCACAACAATTTTCTTTTAAAATTGTTATCTATATTGTAGCGTATAGTTGTGAATGACTTAATAGATATGTGATTAAGATAAAAATATTTATTGATTACGTAAGCACGGATAATCGACTAAAATTAAATAAATACATCCAACTTGCCTGAATTTGAAGCCAAAGTGACCCAAAAAAATCGAATTATCCAAAATTTCTAATTAAAACGTTTTGAATAAATGACTTGAAAGTCTAGTGACCAAGATAAATATTCGAATTGAAGACGTTTTAGGATTAAAGACGTTCGAATTCTCCAAGTTCTATTGTATTAAAAAAAACTGATTGATTATTTACATTAAAGAAGTGAAGAACAAAATGTATAATGATACACGTATTAGATCTGTTAATAAATAATTAAGATAATCAATTAAACAATTATTTCGTACATAGCTTCCTCCTATAAAGAGCATCGACCCTATGCTTAGACCTGATAGCAGTAGATTCAAGTCTTCAGTCTCAAAGGCTCGAGACAGAGTAATAGGTCCATGCAAATCCAGGTCTCTTGGACTGATGAGCTGCTCATAGGTCCGAGTGGTTGTCTTTTCTCGGCTGGAAGGTCTTCTTGGATGCTTGATTAATTCTCTTCTAGGTGGTTTTTCTGCTTTTCTGGGTCCAGGTAAAACTTTATCCTGCGTTTCTGCTTAGGTTTTGATATTTATTATCGTTTTATCTTCAGCTACTTCGATTAATTTTCGTTTCTTTCTAAGGGGGTATCTGTGGGGGATGTCCAGCTTCTCTATTAGCTGTAGCGTAGTAGTGAATGAGAGAGAATATTGTTTTACGGGCTACTAACCAAAGTTTATGATTTTAGTGCCAAGATAGTGAATGACTAAACAGATATGTGATCAAATGTGAAAAAAAGGAGGAGGGGAAGATTAACAAGCTCACTAAAAAACCTGGGCTCTACTCGCCCGGCTGATAGTACACTGTAAGGGCTCCTAATCCAGGGATACAGGATGAGCAGCGTTTGTATTCCATGTTAGAAGCGGCTGCACATGGTGTCTGTTCCTCATGTCAGAGCGGCCATTTATTTTGGAGCTAAGTCGGCCTGCCACTGAGTAGTGCTTCCAGTCTTAATGACAAAGGCAGACGCATTCTACTTCACCCAGTCATGACCATTGAGGAGCTCTACTCTTCCCCGACAGACACCACCATAAGTATCAGCTTTGCAAGCTTGATACCCTAATATGATTGAGTGGAGATAAGAAAGAAGAAGAAGATATGTCGACTAAACTTAAACTGATTGTATGTGTAGTTGTTTTTCTTTTCTGTTGTTGTGTTTTTTGTTGTGTGTGTGATTATTATTTACATAAAAAGGGTAAAACACAAAATATATGATGATACACATTAATATTTAATTAAAAGCATATATATTAAATCAAAAAATCATTTATTTTACCAATATTTCAATTGGCTGAACGCCAACCTTTATCGAAAGTATTATAACATATTAATGTGTGACCTTATAATACCTTTATAAGGTTGGCGTTCAGCCAACTGAAATATTGGTAAAATAAACGATATTCCAATATATGAATTTTTAAATAAAGATTTATTTATGGATTACTCTATTTTCAAAACACATTAATCTGTTTATAAATAATATTATAAGAGAATAAAAATTAAATTTAAGCATTTATTTCTTCACGTTTTTAGATTTTTTTTCTAAATTGTATTAGAATTTGTAGTGTTTGTAGATTTGTAATTGAACTGGCAAAGAGTAAAAGTAAGCAACGTTCTCATCTTCCAATGAATCAAAGAAATTCATTCATGATACCAGTTAACATGTATCAGGCCATTTAAGGCATTAAGGAGAACTGGTAGTGAATGATCAAACACAACCTTGAGAGCAATATCCCATTGGTGTTGTAGAAGTTCTCCAGGAGTATGAAGTGAACAATGCCATGATATTCATGCAACAAGAGAAATGAGAGGAACAGAGATGTCTTCCACCACCCGACCTACCCACGACCGACCAACTTCAGAAATCGATGGAACTCCCGCCTACGCAGACCTATCCTTCCGCTCGTTCCGCATTGCCGTAGATTCTGTAGGAATTCTTGTACAACACCAGCAAGGTTTATATTTAGTTTATTTTTATACATTGTCCGTGTATTTACTTGTGTAGATTCTTTATATTGAAGTATCGGTCTTTAATTAACCATAAGCCAACCTATAATAATGGTAGAGTCTCTATAAGATTCTTTAAGTGTTCCTGTATAGCTCCAATATAGTTCTATTGTAGTTTCCATATACTTTTTCTTATAATTTCCATTTAGCTTTTCTTATAGTTTCCATATAGTTTATCTTATAGTTTCCATATAGCTTTTCTATAGTTCCTGTATAGCTCCGGTTCTCTTGTAGTTTCTATATAGTTTTTTTACAATACATGTTCATCCCTGCCTTTATAATTCAACAAAATCAACAAGCAATCCAGGGTTAGGTTCAACAGATAAACTAGAAGTATGACTTCCAGCTAAATATACACATTGTATAGTTAGCTGGAAATCATACTTCTAATTCTCCTGTTGAAGGGCATATTGACCTGAAAACTAGACAAATAAAAAATAGTTAAAGAAACCTGGCTCTAGATAGCTTTTTTAATAGTTCCTGTACAACTCCAATATTATAGGAAACTATAAAAATATAATGCAGATAAAAATTATATTAAATTTTCTTTTTTGCACCGAAAACACTGTTTTCTCAAAATTTATTCACGATGCAAAAATATAGAGAGAAGCTTCTATATTACTACTCTCAATATTCATCTATAATATATTTCAATGAGAAAAGAGTTAAATATACCTTATAAGTATCAACAGTCTTTGATTGTATAATAATAATAAATAGGTAATTAAACTTCGTGTATGTTGCATATTAATATTCCGAATTTTTCGAATTGCAGTATTGGTAAACATTGTTTCAAATTCTTTGATTATTTTCGAGATTTGAGAAGTAATTGCAAATATTCCAGGTGTTGATTGTTTTTATTTGAATGCCATTCAATATAAACGAAAAGATAGATACTCTGTGTTTTATAATGGAAGTTTCTTCTATTAAAAATACGGTGTAGACGATATAGGTAACCGAAATCTACCCAATGAGAAGAAAAAAGATTGTTTATTTTTTCTGGACATGACCCAAAATCCATTTCCTCTAAGTTCTTTCAAACAGAACGCATTGATAACTTCAAGATATCTTCCTTTGGAAATTATCAACTCTCCTTCAGTTAAGAATATCAAATTTGTTTAAAGATAGTTAATTTACACTCAGTTAGTTTAAAAGTTTGTATTTCTTTTAGGGTAACGTTAAATCAGGATGGTAAATGAGTACATCAGTTTTAAGAGAAACAAATATTACCATATTCAAATTTCCCGGGTAGTTGGCGACTTCTGTACGCTCCAGGAACCTGGGTTACTTAAATAAATAATAATATTCAAATTAAAAATAATTCAACCATCAGAAACTGTTAAAATTTTGGGAGTTATTTTTAAAAATCATAGACAAAGGAATAAGATTAATTTTGGAACACATATTGACAATATAATTATGAAAGCTACGAAACTTAAGAATATATTATTCTCATTATGTGCACGTACTTGGGGCATTGATACTTGGCGTAGATTGATCTTATATAAAGCTATGATACGCTCTACAATAAGCTATGCATCTAATATTTGGTTTCCTTTTATCACTGCAGCAAAAAGATCTAAGTTGAATTCTCTATACAATATCAAATTCTTATTAGATGCATTCATGCTTATAGGACTTCATCTTCTTACATCACACATATACTAGCGAAAACTCCTTTACTGTCCGATTATCTTGAATTATCACAAACAAAGTATAATATGACAAATTCTCTCACAGATCAAACACTCAAAAAACACCCTTCAAAAATAATTAAATAAACTATATCTGGATCTAAAATTTGTTTTATCTTTCTCAATCTAATTAACTGTTCAAGAAATTCCTTCCAATTGCTGTCCCAAATTTCATTTATTCAGATAAATTCACTAATTTATTCTTAACAGGCAAAGGACCCTTCTTAAGTTTCCTATTCAAGCTGAATGTTATCAATGATCCAACATGTGAATGCCGTTTTAGATTTTGAATCACCAGACCATCTTCTTTTAATTTGCCCTCTGACTAATCAAATTGTATGTAGATACTTTGAAACATTACCAAATTCTATTTGTGTATATACTCTATCTTATGAGAACTTTGTTACGTTTAGAACTATTTGTACAATAATTTACAAAACAATACTAATCCATCGTGTAAATAATTAATCATATATATGTAAATAATACTAGCACAGCACAATAGTCCTTTGGACTTCGTGCTTTTGTAACAATAAATAAATAAATAAAATATTCAAATTAAAGACTCTAAAATGAAAATATTATAGAGAGCTAAATAGAATTAATACATTCACTTTTACATAAGTTAGCAAAGATTCAAAAGCTTGTTTCTATTGTTCCGTTTGTTTTAAGAAATGGTCTATAAATGTTACATAGTTTTATGTTAAAATAAATTTTATATTGTACTTTTATTTTAGTTAATTGAACTATATTTAATTTTATTTCGACTTAGAGCGCTATGTCCCCTTAAGGACTTTAAGGTAAAATAAACATATAAAGAAAAAAGAAAGAAAGATATTTGAAATATGTACAAGATTTAGTATGCAAGTTAGTTAGATAAAAAGAGAAAAAATATCAACTATGTTGATCAAATGGATGTATTGTTCGTATTATATGATAAATATCACATTGTTTTTCTAGTTTTTATTTATATGTGAAGCATATGTATATATATATTATAAAAAGAGTGAGATTTTCTGCGTGAATTTTTTGATTATCTTGAGGATTATGTTATGGTAATTCAGTCGTGGTTAAAATCTTGAAACTATAATAATAAAAATAATGAACATTAGAAATAGCTTTAATTGAGCTTATGGGGGATATATAAAAACATAATTTAATAAAAGTACTGCCTGGCTTAAGGCAAGTAGAACAAGAAACAAAAGATTATTTACATAATGTACAAAAGTTTTGAGCCGGCCACCGGGAAACAACAACAAGAAGTTTTTATAGGGGAAGCGTGACCTCTGGCGGTCGATTTAACAGAGTATTTGAATTTATGAAATATATTTTTAATAAAATAATATTCAAATATAACATATATATATATATATATATATATATATATATATATATATATATATATATATATATTAATATATATGTCGTACCACAAGCCCTAGCAGTCATGGGGCCAAAGTGATTTCAGGGGTCTATGGGTAACACAAAGGCCGAGGCAGGTTGGATGTCACTTAAGAGAAAGGCCAGCGACCGAAGACGCGGGAAAGGTCCAGAAGTGTGCAATCTACACAGTGAGAGATATGAACTATTGTTGTCCAGCCTGTTTGTCGGTATCGTAAAACTCATTAACGACTTTTGGAAGTTCCCTTGAAGAAAATGACGTAATTTCGACGAAACTGGACCTTGCCTGTCTTGGGTGTGGCGGACCCTTAATAAAACTCTATAGTTTTTTTTTATGATTGCATGATATCTCAAAGCTGGCTTGTTAAAGTTCATCTACATTTTTGAGCTGTTACACTATTTATAATTCTGATACATATGAATATCTAGTTTATATTGACATATATTACTATTAAAAAACTAAAGAAAAATTTAAGAAAAAAAGATCAGGTGTTGAAATCAATATTAAAATTGGGTTGGCCAAATATCAGGGAACAGGCTAAATCAATGTTTAGTTGATTTCTGTTCCACCAGATGGCGCTCTGCCTTCTGTAAAGCACATGTGCTCCTGGTCAGGATATGCCATTTTTAATATATATTACTATATATTTATATGACTTTGAACAAATATTTTCTTTTAGAGACCATCTAAAATATAGCTACTCTCCTTGTCTCTCCTGGAGGTAAAGGTTTTGAAGTTGGATTCGATCAATTTATTTTAATAAATAGTTCGCATATCGGTCTGAAATCGGCCGAATATGTCATATATGCAGTGTCAAGTGGCTCCACAACCCCCAGCCAGAAAGCTCTTCATGGGACGCCAGTTAATAATCTCTGAAGAGGGCGACCACAGGTGCGAGGGGTTCTTGGAATTTTATCGACAGAAAAGAAAAAAGAAACCAGGCGCCTCAGTGGCCAAACGCTCTTGTTGAAAATCTTGATAAGTTGTTTTAAAAAAATTGACTCTCTCACTATAAGTTCTTGTAAATATAAATTTTAATACAATATAATTTCGTTCAAAAGAAACACATGCGGGATAATTTTCAAATGTCGTCCTACAATTATAATTTTATTGAAGATAACTTAAGGGGGTAAATATAATATTAAAAATTAATTATTTTCAAATTTTCACTTGCTTTATTCATCTCCAATTGGCTGTTTGCCCATCTTTGTCAGGGTTGAAGTTAGTCTATAAACTTGAATCTTAAATAGGATGGGCGTAGAGCCAAACTAATTATTGATGAATAATTTATATAAAATTTAGATATACTCTTTTATTTGATAATACAATATATTCACAGGTATTTAATTCAATTTAGTAAAGCAAATCATCAAATAAATACAACACAGACATATACAGATATCAGACATACTACATCAAATGTCCTTTATTTATTACTTTTTCTTTTCAATGACATTTTATATATTTCAGCATTTAGTAAATTCCTATTGTGTCACTTCAAATTATATTCTCTTTCTTGCCTATACATTATAATATGTACTCTTCATAGTTTATATAATATACATATATATGCACTAAATAATTTATAAGTCATATATATTATTTTTGTTATCATTAGTGTGAATTTTCTATTTATTTATTACCAGTTGCAAATAAGACACGCTATATCCGATCTGTATAATTGCGCGTGAAACTATTTACAATAATTCATATTGTAGTAGAGTAGGTAACAGTTTTTAGTGTTATTTAATGTACCTAAACCAACATTTAAAGGTTGTAAAGTAGAAGGAAATAGGTAAAATAAAGAGATATGAAGTATAAATAAAAGAAAATTCAAAAAAGTTTTACTTTTATAATAACAATTTAAAAGGGGGAGCTATAACAAGGTTATATAAAATGATTCAGCAGTTACGCGTCATATATGGGGAATATAGAAAGAAAAATAATATAAATATACAGTTAAACCTGTCTATAGCACCCCCTCTAAATAACGCCTCCCTCTCTATAGCGCCCGATTTTAAATACGTAGTACGAAGCGATTTACATTAAAAGTGACCTGTCTATAGTACCCCCTCTCTATAGCACCTTATTTTGGTGAGTCCCAAGAGGGGGCGCTATAGACAGGTTTAAATATCATATCGCCACGCTGTAATATTCAAAGAAAAACAGGGTAACGTGGTAAGATCTATTAAAAGTTCTATTAAAAGAATCTTACCAGGTTTAAATATATATATGTTTCAAATATATACGAATAAAAGATTACATGAGGAGCTTCTAAGATCCAAGCTTCTAGTAGGTTAGTATATACATGCTATCCATGCCTGTAGAAGAACCGAAAGGTTCGAAAGCTCGCAATAAATCGAAAAAGAAGCTCCTCATGTAATATTTTATTCGTATATATTTAAACAAAATCTACTGAGTTCATATAGCCGAAAATATATTATTTTTGTCATATATAGGTCGTTTATCATGTGTTATCTATTCTCATTTCATCTCTGTATCACCTTTAAGTGGTCAATAAAGCGAAGTTAAAGTGAAGCAGAAAAGCGAAAAGGGAAGAAGACCTAGGGTCTTAAAAAGAAGCAAGGATACAATTCTTGTTATACTTATATAATTATACAATTCTTACAATAGTTATCTATATAAGTCAATATATATGACTTTAAAAGAATAATAACAGAAAATATTTGAAAGAATAATATAGGAAAATTATGTATAAAAGGTAAGGAACAAACAAGTAAAACATTATTTTTTAAATTACACAAAGTTCTTTAAAATATCCATATATTGCAATCTAACCTATGAATATAGAAATGCATGAAAGAAAGCATTCAAAAATGTATTTGCATATTTTAACTGCTTTCATAGGTTTTATGCAAATCAGTACATGAAAATAGGCATGACAATTATTTGTATGCCAAAATTCTTTTATATAAATTCGTAATATCTTCAATTCAATAAAAGCATTTTATTTCTTGACTTTGGCTCATCTGTAGGAATACATTTATAGTATATTAACATAAATAAGTCCTAAAGATAATGTATTTGTTAAAAATGAACAAAGAAAGGTAAGAAATAAAGCAGAAGACACCTGTACCCACGAACTAATCAATAACGTCCATATGGGAAAGATGGCCTTCGCAGCTCCTACGACGTAATAGTCACGCACAGGGAAAACCTATAGTCCCATAATGGCTAAAAGATCTACTCGAATCTTCCCATTACAGTTTCAGGTAAATGCATAGAACATCGTATGAATCATGCCATTTTTCATGATTATAAATTCAAATAAAATGTCAAATAGTGCATATACATTGTGGGCTTCGTAATCGTCGATAATTTAGCTGCACATGCACACACAGTTTGCGAAGAGATCTAGAAAAATTACAAATTTGTCTATAAAGTGCATCATACATTTATATCTGATATATAATCATATATTACCTAATGTAAAGCATACATTTATAAAATCTTGCAAGAAATATTCAGATGTCATACATTCAAGATCTGCAAATATTTAATGAATATATTTTCTGATTAAATAAAAGTTATAATTGCATTTTTTCTATGACACTTTCTTTCCAGAGCATTAATCAAAATTTGTTTTGTCTCCCGATTCTTCTCAGTTTTTTTTCTTCTGAGGAAGCAACAAACCATTATTAACATATCTACCTATTTATTGATGCAATTTTTTATCGTTAATGGTCAACTTACACTGTCCATATGGTACATCAAATCTCAAACTAATAAGCATCTCTAATGACTACAAACTATCATGATATAAATTAATAGTAAAATTATGATAAAATAGACTATAAATTATGGTATTTAGATAGTTAGAGAAGAATATTGTCATAATGACAGCTTGTGACAGCGTGGGAGTGTACAATGACAGATCACCTTAGTTTTGTTCTATCCTGATTAAGGATACGTTGACCATATTACTAAGACCGTTACTACAAGGGAAATAAAGATGTAAGAGTAATATAAACAGCTGGTTGATAATATTTAGGGATATTTAGAGGTATGAAATGGGCATCATCCAAACTGGTCTAGATGCTGCTCTTAGATTGAAGGATCTAGTTAGGTAAGAGTGTGGTGTACGTACCCACGTTTCCCGCGCCATAGGCTGCAGCAATCCATGTGTGGACCAAGCCGAGGACACTCCACAGCCACGTCATTCTGGACGGCCTGCCATGGCGGGCTGAGATGACGTCATGGACGTAGCTCTGACGTCACCAATCGATGCGCAGAGCTCCAGCCAGCGTGGGGGCACCGATTGGTCCGCCAATAGAGATGGATGACAATTTGAATAACCACACACCTCGATTTTGACAGAATACACTTGAGGAAAAAATTTGGTAATTTTTAACGTTTATTATAAACAAATTTCTATACAGACCTATACTGAATTGATTAAAAATTGAATAAAGTATATCTTGGATCATCAGTGGTAAACCCTTACCAGCGAGCGGTTTTGCAGTTTGTATAAAAGAGGCCTCCTCTCTCTATATATAATAAAATAAAGAAAGATTCGCCATGAATGAGAAATAATACCTTCTTCGTTTCAAATTTATTCCATTGTAGTATAAGGTCTATATATATGTTATATAAAAAAAGAGATTTCTGTTGATTTTTGATTATTTTGAGGATTATGATATGGAATTATTTGCTGGTTCTTTTTAGGACTAAATGGTATTGATCAGAGATTTCTTTAATTGAGCTAAAGTAATATATAAAAAAAACATAATTTGATTAAAGTACTGCCTGGCTTAAGGCGTAAGAATAAAAAAAATGAAAAACTTATTTACATAATGTACAAAAGGTTTGAGCCGGCCATCGGGAAACAACAAAAAGGGGTTATATAAACAGAAAGTCGACCTCTAGCGGTCGACTTAACAGAATATTTGAATCTATGAAATATAATTTTAAATAAAATATTTTAATATAACATATAAGAGAGAACTCGCTTTTATTTCAATAAATACTAGTAAATTATATGAATAGTATTTTATAAAATTTTGTTATAGTTATTTACAAAACACTTGAAAAAATTATAGCTAAATTTCAATGTTACCTATAAACAAATTTCTTTACAGACCTATACTGAATTGATTAAAAATTGAATAAACTAGATTTTGTCTCATCAGTGGTAAACCATTACCAGCGGTTTTGCAGTTTGTATAAAAAATGGTCTCTCTATATAATACAATAATGGAAGGTTCAACATGATTGAACCATATACCTTCTTTGTTTCAAATTTTTACTATTGTAGCATAAGGTATATATATAAAGAACTGGTTTACAATTCAATAAATACTAATAAACTATATGAATAGTAGCATTAAACATTTGTTATAGTTATCTATAATATAAAGCGCGCTATGAAGATAAAAACGTAGCTTTATAAAATGTCTAATATATCTTGAAAAAGTAAAAATAAATATCAGGTAAAAAGATTATTTTAATTTTAAATTTGCAAGCTTTCGAGCAAAATATACTGCTCTTCAACGGACTGATACTCTATGTACAATCTTTTAATAATATTTATACAAAATAATTGAAAATTTTGTTATTTATAAGCTTGCACATTTAAAATCAAAAGAAACTATATGCCTGATATTTATTTTTACTTTTTCAAATAATTTCTGGGTAACTATTGGTCACATAAATATCTCTTAATATCGATATTCTACAATAAATGGTGTCCCCATATATACATATTAGCGATTATTTTATTAAGAACTTATTCGATATTCATAAAGTGATGTAGAGAGTAAAAAACATAAAATACACTTTATGTGTGACAAGTGACAATTAAAACATATTTATTGTCATCTCGACAATTTTACAAGCTCAACAAAAGCGGTAGAAACAACAGTTTAAAGAAAAGAAATTGAAAAATATATACAAAAGAAAACTAAATGATGGAGGATGAAGGAAGGCATCTCCTGCGCACGAGAGTCCTCGTTCAGGCGATGAGCGGGTCCTCTACTCCACCGAGCCCAACCTGGACAAAGTGGCGATAGACGCGCAGCTTTGCCGACGCTAGGATGGTCAGGGCGTCGTCCTCAAGGCCGGACCCGCCGAAGATCCAAGCCTGCAGGTCACTTACACTTTATGTAACAAAATATTTCGACTCGTCAAAAAGGAGTTGTCCGATTTATAGGAAAATACGTATGCAAAAACGTTTCGAGCAAACATGCAAATGATTTAAATTTGATGGCTGAATTATGCAAAGCGAGAGCTCCAGTGTATCTGAACTGTGTGTCCAGCATGAGGGTTCTAGACTCAATATTAAACGCGGCACGAGCCGATTTTCAAAATTTCCGTTTATTAACTTTTTTTCTGAAGTAAGCCTATTTCTACGATATCAATGCCTCGCCGAAAGATTCGTGCTCATTATGAACATATGTCAGAGTTTGAAAATGGTTCGTTGGATTGAATGAAGCTGGTTGGTTAAATCGACTAATCGCGCGACAACTGTGTCGAAGTGATGCGGCTATTAGATAATGTTGGCAAGAGTGGGTCAACAACGGAAGAATGCAACGTCAGGACGTCAGCGGTCGACCAAGGAACACAACAGAACGGGAGGACAGAGATATTGTCAGAACGGCTTTCGCATCACCGCATTCGACGTTATCGACCATACAACTTTTGACCAGCACACAAGTATCCCAAATGACCATCAACAGACGACTGATAGATCGGAATCAAAGAGCTCGCCAACCGTTAAGATACCTACTCCCCACACCCGTACATCGACAAGTCCGAATACGGTGATGTCGTAAGTGATCAAATTGGAACTACGCTGAATGGGGACATATAGTCTTTAGTGACGAGTCCCGTTTCTTACTGTGTCCTGACGACCGTTGCAAACCTTTCCTGGGCAGCGTGTGGATCCTGGCCTTACTTTCGAATACCACACAGGTCCACAACAGGTCCTGACACTCTGACAGCACAACGGAACGTAGATGACATACTACGACCTGTTTTGTTGCCTTTCCTCTCACATCACCTCTGATTGTGACGATTCCCTGCCACAATCTTGCCGAACTCTTCCGTGGCCAGCAAAGTCGCTTGATCTCTCGTTTATAGAGCACATCTGGGACATGTTGGGAAGGCGATTGCAACCATCCCGGAATATTGACTATTCAGTCCGACAGTTGGAGTATATTTGGCCAGAAAATCGCAGCACACCATCCAGAATCTTTATCAGTCAATGACACGCTGAGTGGCAGCCTGTATCCAGGCCAGTGGGGGTCTAACACATATTGACTTTTCTATAAAATAATCCCTTGCATCCATATTGAGTAAAATTAATTAGGCCTCCAGGGAAAAGTGTTTTTTCAAAACATTTTTATTGTTCTCTAGCTTTCGGGCACGGACGTCCTTCTACAGGAGAAAACCTGGTACTTTGAAAAGAAAATAATACCAGGTTTTCTCCTATAGAAGGGTGTCGATGCCCGAAAGCTAGAGAATAATAAAAATGTTTTGAAAATACACTTTTCCCTGGAGGCCTAATTAATTTTACTCAACATATTGACTTTCTCAAAATTTGTGACGATCCAAAACTCTAGAATAAAACAATTAATTGTTCTGATATTTCAATTTTTTATACCCTATACATGTTCTTCACATACATCATATTTTGTGCGCCAATCTAACAACTATTTATTGGAGCGTCAATTTTTTTAATAGAGTGTACATGAAGAAAGATAGCGAGAAATTAGAAGGCGCCAAGTTAATGCTAAGTCTGTCTGCTACTGAGAAGTGCTACAGGCTTAATGACAAGAGCAGACGTCTCTCTTTCTTCTACTTCACTCAATCGTAGATAAGAAAGAAAAAGAGTATTACTTTTAAATCTTTAACATTGTTAAATTTCTCAATACGTACTTTTACTACGCTATAGTCAAAATCAAATCTAAATAGGCTTAGCAATATTTTTTTCTGTTATATTTTATTATCATAATCACCATCTCTAATTAGAGTTTTCGCAAACAAATGAACCTAATTTGATTTTCAGTAGGTCGGTGGAAGGATGATTTAAAGCGTTGGTTTTCGACCGCTACGACCCGGGATCGAATCCCGCATTGGGCACTTTTTTTCTGATAAAAAAAAATGCTCCAATGCCTTCCCCCAATGGCAGAGCGCCATCTAGTGAAAAAGAAATCAACTAAACGTTCGTTGTTGGCTTTTCTTTATTTATCAAGAAAATGGGTTGGTCAAATATCATGGAACAGGTGAAATCTTTAGGGAGAGAGGTATCTTTCCCTTTAATTATGCATCGTTCTGTTCATAATTAAAGGAAAAGATGCCTTTCTAGGTACATAAATATATGTATGTATTTTGTTGAACTATAAAAAATCTATAAAAATAAAGAAATATCACTTTAAAAGGTATTTGAATCGCTGATATTTAATCTTGGATTGCTTGATGGACTAGAATTGTGATTTATTTTATTAACAATGACTTAGTATTATTTGTGTTCCCCATGGATAATTGAAGCACTAATTACTCATTTTTGATATGAAAGTGAATATCTTCTCTCGACAAGCAGATTTAATCAAGGAATATTAACGGCAATTTCCTGAATGTTTCTTTAATATTAACCCATACTCACAATAGATAGGAAATGTTAAAACAAGAACATTAAGCATCCAGGGAAAAGATTCTTTTAAAAATATTTCTATTTAAAAATCTTTCAAGCTTTCGGGCAAGAAAGCCCTTCTACGGGAGAAAATATCTTACATCTTGCCCAAAAGCTTGAGAAATTTTAAAATAAAAAATATTTTTAAAAGAAACTTTTCCCTGGAGTCTTAATGTTCTTGTTTTAATATTAATTCAAGGGATTATTCTATCGAAGATATGAAATGTATAGGGTACTGGATTTAATTACAACGATGGATGTTGTTTGTTTATTAGCCGATGTTATAATGGAAGGAATTGATCAATAAGAGTTAAGCTTGACGCAACGCCTACGCAAAAGGTGAATCCAGGTCAAGCCTCTAGAGTCTTCACTTCCGGATTAGTTTTTACATGTTCAGCGCTTCTAATAATATGTCTATATTTTTTAATATTATGATGCCTTAACTATGATGTATGTATATGATGTATTAACTCCGCCTTTGCCGGTCCCAAGCCCGGATGAAAAAAGGAGGAGGGGGAGCAGTAACAAGCTTGCTAAAAAACCTGGGTTCAGCTGGCCCGGCTGATAATACCCTGTAAGGGCTCCTAATCTAGGGATACAGGATGAGCAGCGTTTGTACTCCATGTTAGGAGCGGCTGGACATGGCGTCTGTTCCTCATGTCAGAGGAGGCCATTTCTTTTGGAGCTAAGTCGGCCTGACACTGAGTAGTGCTCCCAGTCTTAATGACAAAGCAGACGCATTCTACTTCACCCATATCATGATGGTTGTCAAACAGACATCATCAAGGGTAACAACTTGATACCCTAATATGATTGAGTGGAGATAAGAAAGAAGAAGAAGATGATGCATTAGCGCGCCATCTGTTATGAAAATTCGAAATTATTATAGACGCGTATGATTCTTTTGAAAATTAAACAATTTCTACTGCCCTTGTTGCAATGGAAAAATTAATGGGAGGTCCTGGCTTATCAGTTGTGAACCCTCAGCGGTTTCTCCAGTTTAATCTACCATACCACTGTTATATTGCAATTTGAAGTTTGCGGAAGAGCGATTGCTTGAAGCATATTATATATTTATAATTTTATGTAATTCTTCTGTCCTCAAAGCTTATGTCCATAGTTCATCTAAAATACCCATTCCAAGAGTCTAGCATTAGTATCACTATAAAAGGAATATCGAAAAATGCAATGTAACAGCGGTATGGTATATTAAACTGGCAAAACCGCTGGGAGGGTTCACCACTGATGAGCCAGGCCCTCCCATTAATTTTTCAATTGCAGTAAGGGCAGTAGAAAATTGTTTAATTTTTAAATGAATCATACGCGTCTATAATAGTTTCGAATTTTCATAGATTTAATATGTTATGATGTTTGATCAAGGTCTTCTCTTTGATTTATATAAATTCTACAAGGCCACAGTCACTGTTCGGAGGAGATTAATAGAATCGCCAAATGCCGTGGTCCATTTGGAGGAGGAAAGCAAAGACTAAAAAGCGGCTGATTTCACACTCGCTTTTTCAGTGATACGCTTACCTATGCATGGTGGATTCTGTGGCCACTATACAAGTTTCGTACCTGGAGGCTCTTTGGGTTCTGTGCTGCCTGGAGTATAGAAGCTCCATCTATGCTTCCTTCCTGTGGTGAATCTGTATAAGGCCTGATCTGTATAATATATTGTTTAATTATATGTTTTCTTTTTGTTGATTCCACACTAGCCTTTTCAGTGATACGCTAACCATGACGTATGCACGAAGGAACGTTTGGCCATTGGACATGCGTCAGACCTGGAGACTGTTGTTGAGTTCTGTGCTGCCTGGAATATAGGAGCTCCATCTATTCTTCCTTCTTCCGGTGAATCTGTATAAGACCGGTGGTCTTAATAAAGCTGTATGTGTGTGCGTGTGTGTGTTATTTTTCTCTCTCAATAATGTATATAGAAAACTACATATATTATAGTCAATAATCATATCTCAAGCTGACAGAATACCAAATTTAAAATATTATCAACTTAGTGACATCTATTGCTGAAAATTATAAACATATATATTTATAAGACTACTCTTCTTTTGAAAAAATATATAATCAAAATTTATTTCCACAGCTCTTACCTTACAATGAATAAAAATTGAAAGAAGGAGGGCATGAGACTCATTACTGGTGAACCCTCCCAGCGGTGTAACATTTTTAGCAGGAGCGTTCATCACTTGTGAGCCATACCCTCATTCTTTCAATTTGTATTCATTGCAGGATAAAGGGTGTAGAAGAAAGTTGTATTCAAATTACAAGAAAAGGAATCGCCAGACATTATCTTAAAGAAGGAATCAAATTCCTTCTTCAATTGTATTTATTAATATTTTAAAAAAAGGAAAAGTAACGTTAAAATATGTTTATAATTTTCAAAATATCAAATTGTTCCATTAAAATAGTTTATCTATACTCGAGTATATATTTTCAGAAAGCTAGGCAGGTGTATTAGTTCATAATAATATAAAACCCTCAAATATAAGAAAAATTTATATTTTTCAGATTTATTTCTAACTTTATAAAGATCACTACTTGAGAAATGTTTTACACGAGTGAATTTGCTCAGCCAATGTTGTTTTAGCAAATGTTTACCGGCAGGATATTAATCTATAACAAGAAAAGATCATCTCTCTCGTCAAAATAAACGTTAAAACTAGACGCCATCTATTGGACGTTTTCGCAAACTAGCGCATTCATGTCTGTAACAAAGCCACAACACCAGCTTTGGGAAACTGAGAAAGCCGACCTAGAGACCATAGTTTCGGGCTAATAGCCCTCGTCAGTTCAGGGATGGCCTAGATTTCATCAGATCTACAAGGATGAAAACTTCAGTATCTACCAAAGAGATGTTTAGCTGGCAAATAGCGAAGCCAATTCATTGGCAGAAATATTGGTAGATTTTTTTTATCGGGAAGGTATATGTTTTTATTTATTAAAATGGAGACGGTCAATGGATGGCCCTCTTAATTTTACGTTCAATTTAAAGGGAGAGGGTCTTTTTATATAAACCCCAAAGGCTTATTTAATTTTTATTATTATTAGGTAGTGTATAAAGATAGGGATTTATTAATATAATTATTTATTATGATTATAAACCAAATAATATGCAATTTTATTCACACTTGGTTATCTCGTGTGTCTCCAATAAAGGTTACTGTAATATATTTGAGCATTATTGTCTGAATCCCGATATACATGTTAAAAAGTACAACTTCCTTTTGTCCATTAGTGTATATCACCATTAGAAAGATAACTATTTGTTTCTAACTAGGTGACCTAATTGCAGTAAAAATATTTTGTGTGCCTGGCTCATCAGTGGTGAGCCCTCCCAGTGTTTAGACAGTTTTATCTATAATATTGCCTGAATATCTTCACTAAATATTCCATTCAAGTATCGGATATATAAGCAGAATATTCCAATACAATATTATAGGCATTCATGCAATATCATAACGTTATAATTGATTAAACTGGCAAGACTGTTAGGAAGGTTTACCACTGATGAACCAAACACTCCCAATATTTTTCCTTACAGAAAGCGTTTTACTTGTATAAAAGAAACTAAACCGTGCTATAAACAGTTCCATCTCTAACATATAGATGGCGCGATATTTCCTTCTATTTAAGAAATAAAGAGACCTAGCAATGGCACGTCTCTACGCCTTGAAGTCTCGTGGGAGCAATAATCTACATTATGATTCTCATCACAGAAAGGTCATCTTGACGGTCTGGAATAATGAGAATCTTGTTTATGGTATTCCAAACTATGGACATAAGCTTTCAGAACAGTAGAATTCCATATAAATGCACACACACACAAAGCCTTTATTAAGACATTAGTCTTATACAGATTCTCCGTACAAGGCGCAATAACAGGAAAAGAGCAGCACAGGAAACCAGTAGTTCCGCAACTATATACAATTATTAGTAATAAGGAAAAGTAAGATTTAATATGAAAGGTCGACGCCATCGCCTCAAGTCTTCAATTCCATAAGCGCGGAGCAGAAATAGGGAATTCCATATAAATATTTGAATCGAGTAATGCTTTTTCCGTAAACAATAAGTACAAGACCAGTTAGGCATTATTTAATTATTAAAAACATTAACTTGCCTTCTATATACGAGAAAAAAATCAGTAATCACCAATGTTCCTTTTCCAAATAAAAGAAATCTTCAACTAGCTTTAGTACGATGAAAAACAAATGCATTGTTTTAATGCACTTTAAAAGTGAAAGTTGCCCCCTTTTGATATTGTAACAAAGTATTTATTATTTTTTTAGCAGAGTATTATTTTTTTATGTTTATATTTTGCTATACTCTGTACACTTCCCTTTTTTACTTATCTTTTGTTTATCATTCATAGTTTGTTCTTGCCATAAATAAATTGTTGTCTTATCCCGAAGTTGGTCTTCCCTAATTATCCACATGGCAATATAAACATATACACTCATGGACAAAACTTAAGGAAGTGGAATGTCTTTGATATCGCCGGTTGTCTATTTTTTGAAGGAGACAGAGGCAATTTTGTTCATACTTGGTTATCTCGCGTGTCTTCAATAAAGGTCACGGTGATATCTTTGTCTGTTATTGTCTGAATCCCGATATACATGCTAAAAGGTACAACTTCCTTAAGTTTTGTCCATGAGTGTATGTATCTGCAAAGAGAGAACCTTTCCCCTTTAAAAAATGTATTAAATCAACTGGAGTTGTGGCTCATTCCTCATCATCACCTTTATATACAGTCTGTACTGGGGTTATAAACTAAAAGCATTGTTTTAATGCATTTTTTATTGGGAGAGGTTCTCTATTTGCACATGACTATTTTCTTTCCGCACAAAATTATAACAAACATATTATACTAGTATCCTTCTTCAAAGTGAAGATACTTCGGCCAGTTAATCTTTTTTATTATCTCAACGTTTCGACAAAATTATTTTGCCCTCATCAGGAGCGAACAAAAATTAAAACATTTAGCAAAGCGTTAAAAATGATAAATTAATAGAATATTTTAACGCTTTGTCAAATTTTTAATTTATATTTGCTCCTGACGAGGACAAAGATTTTTGTCGAAACGTCGAGACAATAAAAAAAATATTACTTGCCGAAATATCTTTAATTTAAAGAACTATGAATTCCGGCCTGGCAACCTCTATCTTTACGACAAGTATACTTGTATTATACTTATATATATGAGAATCACGCTGACGAGCGCCAACAGCGCGAAACGCGTTCGTGGAAGGCTTTTCTTGATTTATCAAGAAATTGGGTTGGCCAAATATCAGGGAACAGGTTAATTCAATGAATAGTCTGTTCCACCAGATATCGCTCTGCCTTCTGTAAAGCACATGTGCTCCTGGTCAGGATATGCCTTTTTTATTTTTTTTTACTTATAAATTTATTAAAAATAAAGAAGGCATTTCCTGACCACGAGCACATGTGCTTTATATATATATATATATATATATATATATATATATATATATATATATATATATATGGCAATATGATAATAATGTGGGGAGAGAGAAATAAGGAAACCACAAGTTTGGAAGAGAAATTCCAGGCAACCAGCGAGAGAGAGGGAGCGCGAGGGGATGTCACCGCTGAACGACCGTTCGTGTCGCACACCACCCCCCAACTGTCCAAAAATAGTCCTGAGGTTCTACGAAAATGGGCCCCTTGGAATGTGACTGATATATCAAGTGACCGGCCTTTACATCCTCCTCTCTAGGTCTCTCTCTGGTCGACTGTAGATTTACTTTATTATTCCTGGAAGGGTAATATTATGACATATATATATATGAAAAAACTGTACAAAAGAGAAAATGTATTGGGATCAGGTGAATAAATTAAGAAAATGGCATCTCTTAGTTTCACGATCAGGAGATACCTTTTTCTTAATATTATATATATACAAAATTAGGCACCTCTGCTTTATTTATTTTTCTTTTAGCCATTCATAATCTCAACCAAATTAAAAAGATCAGAGTATTATGACTGTAAGAAAGATCGCCGCATCCATAGTTAGTCTATAAAAACACAAAATTTTAAACATTACACATTACTGATATTTCAATATTTTAAATAATTTATTATAATAATTTTGAAGTTTCGAAACTATTATAGACGCGCATGATTATTTAAAAAAAATTCTACTGCCCTTACTGCAATGGGGCCAGGCCCTCCCATTAATTTTTTCTATTGCAGTAAGGGCAGTAGAATATATATTTTTTTAATTATACACGTCTAATGCATCATAATATATGAAGTTTATTGAACAAAAATATCTGAATCTTTCCTTAGGGTAAAAAAGAGTTTTTTAAATAAAAAATTAGAATAAACAAAATAATAGCGGTAATTAAGTCTTTATTCTTAATAGAAAACGTTTATAAAAGGTTTATGATAACAATCTTAGCATTATATATAATGAGAAAATAGAATATTTAAAGTTGCCTTGGGGAGTAAAAAAACTTTTAAAACAAAAATACAACTTAAAAATTACCTTTTTACCTTACAATAGCTTTAATTATGTCTTTGTCTGTTTATATTGGTGAATCATGCTTGTGGTGTATGTTAACAAAAAATACAACTTAAAAATTACTTATTTACCTTACAATAGCATTAATTATGTCTTTATTTGTTTATAATGGTGAATCATGTTTGTGATGAGTGTTTTTTAATTCAATAATTTTCAATTTGATAATTATGAATATATGATATATTTTTCATTTTTAAAATTATTCAACCTGATTTTTTAAATATATTTTCGCAGAGTGTGTGTTTCACATTTCTATTGTTGTCTATATTTTATAAAATTGTCTCACTAATTTACGTCAACAATTACCAGTCTTTACCAATCATTGACCCATATTATCCTGGTCACTGAACCATCATTAACTAATATTTCATCCAAAAATCGAAAAATAGACATCATTAAGAGCAAACTTTGAACAAGATTAGATATTTGACTCTTCCACGTGTAAAGAATTTATATTACCATCTAATTTGAAATCTATCCATATCAACTTGCAAAGTCTCTTAGTTATTCTCAAATTTCTTTAATTCAATTCTTTTTGACTCTTAGAAATCATACGCCAAAATACTTTGACCATATATGCTGACAATTCACTCGAACAGAGACTAAACTTTATAATACAATTTAATGCGGCTTTGATTGTAGAAAGACATTTGAAATTATCCCGCATGTGTTTCTTTTGAACGAAAAATCGAAATTTATTTTAAGGAGAAATAACGATTATTTATAACCTTAGACATGAAGTATGAAAGGATGAATTGTGAAGAGTAATGATAAACGGGAAAATAATTCCCAGGACATTTTTATTTTTCAGTTTATCACTACTCTTCACAATTCATACTTTCATACTTCATCCCTAAGGTTAGAAATAATCGTTATTTCTCCTTAAAATAAATTCCGATTTTTCGTTCAAAAGAAACACATGCGGGATAATTTTCGAATGTCTTTCTACAGACTGAACTTTGCTAATTTTAATTTCAAATGTGAGAATCAAACAAACCCCAATTCTGTAGCACAAGAGCAATCGGCTATGCTTTATGATGGGGATAGTAATGAATAAAATTGGAAGTTAAGCGAATGCATTTTATTTGGGCCCAATATGAAAATATTTTCATGCGTGTGTCTAAAAAATAAAAAAATATTGAAAAGAATAAAGCAAGCTAAATACAAAACTTTGAACTAAACGTGATAAATAAAATAAATACATACAGAGATAAGCATAACAGAATTAGAATGTTAGATAAAAACGTATAAATGAACATGCTATAAAAGAATATTGTGCTTAGAAAATGTACAGATAAGAGAAAAACTATATTAAAAAACACGCAGCTAAAAATGTCAGAATTGAATGTGCTAGGTAAAAGGCGCGTAGATAAACATGGCAGAAAGGAATGTGCTAGATTTGAACAAAAAGTACAGATAAACATGCCGAAATGAAATGCGCTAGATAAACACCGTGCAGATAAACATATTCGAATGAATTGCGCTAGATTTAAAAAACGTGTAAAAAATCCTACAATAGAATGGCTAGATAAAACCGTGCAGTAAACATATTCGAATGAATTGCGCTAGATTAAAAAAAAAACGTGTAAAACATCCTACAATAGAATGGCTAGATAAAAACCGTGCAGATAAACATATTCGAATGAATTGCGCTAGATCAAAAACGTGTAAAACATCCTACAATAGAATAGCTAGATGAAAAACGTGCAGATAAAATACAAAAAGAGAATATTTATATTAAAAGTGCATATATTAGCTCAAAATATAATATATTTACCAATATTTCCGTTGGCCGAACGCCAACCTTTTTCAAGGTATTATAAACATAATAATGTGTCAACATCAAACTCAGCGTCACCTTGAAAAAGGTTGGCTTTCAGCCAACTAAAATATTGGTGAATAAGTTATATTTTGATCCAATATGAGCCTTTTTAATTGAATATCTATTTATGGATTGCTCTATTTTCAAAACAAGAAAGGAATGCGCTTGGTAAAAACGACGTGCAAATGAACATACTAAGATGAAATGTTCTAGATAAGAAATAACGTGTATCTAAACTTGGTAGAAGAGAACGATCTAGATAAAAAGACAGTGCTTATAGAATGAACGTTACATACAATGATGCTACACAGTGCTTATAGAATGAACGTCACATGCAATGATGTTACATCGTCTATGGAACATGTTCGAATCAAATTAACCCTGGTGAAGAGGTTCCAGCATTCTCCCCATACAAGCGGCAGTGAGGCCAGGTGGAGATTCTATAGGTCCACTTAACGACGGAGTTATAGCCCATTAAACGGCAGTCTGTGGCTGACACGTGGGATGGGTCAACCTGTCATGTTGTCACTATTCCAGTTCCTAACACTCTCTTTTCTGTAATTTACATCTAATTATTCATAGAATTGATATTAATTTGCTATTAATATTCGTAAATAATTAAAAAGTTGTCTACCTGAAAGTATTGTAATGAGAAAAATATTGGGATGGTCTGACTCACATGAGTTTTTTTTTTTTTTGCTTATCCCTAAGTACACGTAGTACAGGCCATGGTAATCATGTTGGGTAGAAGAAGGCCACTACTTTTACTGTAAGTGCACCACATGTCTACACATGTGAAAATCAGTTCGACTTTGCACTTACAAATGTGCCAGAGCCCCGTTTGGTTACTTGCACTCGCTGGTGGGGTTGAAATTTTCCAAGAATCGGAGGCTATTGGAGCATTCTTTGTTTTCTAACAGAAAAAAAGTGCCCAATGCGGTTATCTAACCCGGCTCGTAGCGGTCGAAAACCAACGGTTTAGACCGTCCTTCCACCGACTCCCACATGAATGGTGAACACTATAAGAGGTTTCGCCATCTACTCCTATACTATTGTATTTAGCTTTCAGTTCAGGTTTTAATTTATTTTATTAAGTACCTATATAAAGCAATATTGCGCCATCTATATATAAAACAAATGAAAACATTATAAGAAGCGAGTGTTTCCTTCACAAATAAATCAAACTTCTACTGTCCCTACTGCGATGAAAAACTCACATTGTCCTTATTGTTTGCGGAAGAGTATTGCTCAATGCAAACATTTATATATAATTCTACTGTCTTAAAAACTTATGTCCATAGTGTTTTTAAATACCATTTCTAAGATTGCACTATTCAGTGTAACGTATATAATCAGAATGATCCAATACAGTATTAGAGCTCTAAAGAAGCGGTCTGGTAGATTAAATTGGCGAAACCGCTAGGAGGGTTCACCACTGATGAGCCAAGCCCTTTCAATTTTTTTTTTCATTGCAGTAAGGACAGTAGAAGTTTGATTTATTTGTGAAAGACATACTCGGGTCTTCTAATGTTTTCATTTGTTATAAGTACCTATATAGTAACCTTTATATCTTTCTACATGGAACGCGGGGCCACAGGCGGCGATGGTGGAAGACTGGAGGGCCGTTCGTGGAATTACTGGCAATGGTAACCCATGAATCTCATACACAAACGCCATAATGTCAGACCTAACATTAAATTCAAATATAGCACTATCACTGACCTACCCGGTCAATTCTCAGCGGCCATTCTGGCATCCCGGAGCAGTTATCTTTCCTTCGTCGTTTCACCGTCCCGTATCTAACTTGATAGGTCTTAGTTTTGACATCGCACAGCTGAGGAAGTTTCTAGATGTTATATGATGGCTGGACCCTCCTCTTCTGGTAGAAGCACCGCCATGGGTCGGATATACAAGGATTGTGGTGAATGTAGGGTCCTTGTAGGATGTCGATCCTTGTAGGATGGTGATAACTTCGTATTCCACTCAGACAGTGAATAAGACCGTCTCCGGCCTTTGCAAGGTTATCTTGTTGGAGATGTTCTTGAGGGGTTCAACTCCTTCAAACTTCAGTTCTTTCGAGAATCTTATTTTTAGCGAGGGCTTGGTAGTTTCTCCCACCAAGTATTATCGGTGATGATTGCCAGCTCTTCTACCTCCATAAGTTCCTTAATTATATGACATTGATGGCAGCAGTTCGCAATGCTTCTGCAACTTTTCTCCTCTATGGCCCATTGTAATGTGACTAGAGATTATGCTCATTGTTACCATCTTTGCTTCTTTCCACTGTTGGCCTCACACAAGCTTCATGCAAACACCAAATACTCGTTCATGAAACTAATAAACATTTAAAATGGGAAAAGTTGAATATCTGAGATAGGGGTCTTCGACCTACATTAAAAAAAAGCAATCAAACAGAATTTTATTCATATACGTATATTGTTACTTATAAAAATGAGAGAAGATAAACGTATAGATAAGAAGGTATTCATTTTCATCAAAACAATTCGAAAACTTCATTTACAAAAATAAAAGAAGCGCAAGAAGAAATTTTACTTATCAATAAAATAGAAGAATTTAATATTCTTCATATGTGCAAAATATATTGAATATCCTATTCAAAATATATAATGTCCGTTCTAAGAAAATAGATTGGAAACGACTTCAAACAAAATTTTGCCTTGAAAAATTCATTTATTATCATCATTATTAATCATACGGGGCTCTGGCACATTTGTAAGTGCAAAGTCGAACTGCTTTTCACATGTGTAGACATGTGGTGCACTTATAGTAAAAGCAGTCGCAAACTACCTACCATGATTATCATGGTCTGTACCACTTGTACTAGGGATAAGCAAAAAATAATTATTAAACATTAGCATTTTCGGTTTCAGACTAACTAAAGGACATGTGGATTCTAAATAATATATACAATTTACGCAATTTTGTGTTTCTTCGTGTTTCTAATTCAATTGTCAATTACCTTTTTGCTTATAATCCGAATTTATTCTTAGTTAAAATTTTCTGGATGCCCGGGGCGTTGCCCGTGTTACTTGGCTAGTAATATTAATATAATAGAAAGAAAAAACTTAATTTGAAATGTTGAAGTTATACGGCAAAAAAAGTACAGGAATGTTTTCTCTGAAAGAAAACAATTTAATAACGGGGTTAACAATGTCGACACCCAAAACTAACTTTCAAAAATTATCCAACAGATGTGTTTGCTAATACTCTATCTCATTAAAGTTCGTTCAATATTTACCCACAGACACAAACTAACTTTGGGGGTAATTTAATGGGATTTCTATACGAGACCATCAATTAAAATATTGAATTTTCTTTCCGAAGTTTCATATATGTTACTCTCCCTTCAACTCGTAACTCAACATTTGCCGGTCCCAAACCCAGATTAAAAAAAGGAGGAGGGGGAGCAGTAACAAGCTCGGTAAAAAACCTGGGTTCAGATGGCCCGGCTGATAGTACCTTGTAAGAGCTCCTGAACCAGGGATACAGGATGAGCAGCGTTTGTACTCCATGTTAAGAGCGGCTGCACATAGTGTCTATTCCTCATGTCAGAGGTGGCCATTTCTTTTGGAGCTAAGTCGGCCTGCCACTTAGTAATGCTTCCAGTCATGATGACAAAGGCATTCTACTTCACCCAGTGTGGAGATAAGAAAGAATAAGAAGACTCTCTCTTCACGCAAATAATTCTATATAGAATGATCTTTAAAAATTTAAAGTATTTTATATACAGGGTGCGGCAGCTATTTAAGAACACACTTCTCTGTGTGTTACAGTAACATGGTTGTTTTCTGTTGCATTTGACAAAGCAGAACCTACTCTTGCGCAAGAAATGAAGAGGAATGCAGTTATTGTCTCCTTGGCTACAGGGCACACCGATTCAGAAACTGCTGAATTTTTAAAGTCGCCCGATCATTTGTTTTCAAAGTTCGGAGAGAATATTGGGTGAAAAGGGTGATGTGGCGGAAGTTACCTAAAGGAAACGACATTGTCGACGCTCTGACAGTATCAGGACGCCAGACTTTATAAGCCGTGTTAAAGCTGCCAACGATGAGGACCCTGTGAAGTCGATGAAGGCACTCGCCAGAGGGCTGCAGGTTGATGAGGCTACCATCCGACGTGTGGTTCATGAGGACCTCTGTTACAAATCATACGTGATGCGGAAAGGACAGCCAATGTCTGTAAGGACCGAGATGAACCGCTTGACCAGATCCAAGAGCCTTCTGAACAAGCTCAAACATCCCGAGGGGCCAGGAATGATCTGAATATGTCTATAAAAATGCATGGTTCCTTATTAATATACATATACACGCAGATTCCGATCGATGAATAAAACCTAAAGACATCTCAAATTCTCGAACAAAATTCAACAGTATACCATAGTTTCGGGCTATGTATATTCATCAGTACAGAAGTGGCTACAACCTCGTAACATTCTAAGGGAAGTGGGGGTAAGTTATGAAATCGGCCAAATCTGCCCAAAAAGGTGTTTGCGCTGGCCGAAATTGAGTCAGAATACGCATTGTGAAATCATTTTATTTTTAATACATTCTCCAACACAGACAGGCACACAAAATATGATATCCATATAATATAAGGGAGAATTTTGCCGGGAGCATATTGATCTGGAAATAATGAGAAAACTTCTAAGGTCAAAATAAATATTGACGAGAGAATTGGACTAACCACTTAACACGCTAAACACATATTTGTGGATTTCTGAAGATATCACGAGTTCCTTGTATATCTCATAAGACCAGAGCTTGCCTTAAAATGTCATAGCCCGAGACCATCTATGTGGACGTTTTGAATTTGTCAAAGGTGATGTTATGTGTTTTTCACTGACTCGATTTTTTTTATATTGCAGAGACTATCAATAGACAATTTGACATTTTAACAAACCTTTATTGACACTAAGCCAATGCTTAATTAAAAGGTAAATAGGCCCTAAATGATATAGGAAAGTATATACAGTCATATTTACAAATATTATAAGCGAAAGAGGCTCCCCATCTTGAGAAAGTCCTCTTCTAGACAGGGAGGGGGTCTTCTTTCACTCCGCAGTTCTGTGCTGAGAAGTAATTGTAGATCTGTTATGAAAATTCGAAACTATTATAGACGCATATTATTATTTTAAAAAATAAACAATTTCTACTGCCCTTACTGTAATTAAAAATTAATGGGAGGGCCTGACTTATCAGTGGTGAACTCTCTCATTAATTTTCCATTGCAGTAAGGGCAGTAGAAATTGTTTAATTTTTAAAAAGAATCATACGCGTCTATGATAGTTTCGAATTTTCATAATAATACTTATAGAGCAGACAAAAATACTTCCAATCGAGGCCATCAATAGATGGCACATGGTTAATGTTTTGGCTTAAAAGGTTGTCGTTATTTATAGACTCTACCATTTGTTTGTACGTTTCATTTATAAAACACTACAGGGGACACGTGACATGAGCATTTAAGTGCCGTGCGCAAAAGAGTGCCGAGCGCAAAACCCCTATTTATCCATTCATATAACTACACATGTAAAACTATATTTTTAATCATCGTAAAGATAGAGGTTGCCTGGTCGGCATTCATAGTTCTTCAAATTAAAGATACTTCGGCCAATAAATTTTTAACACTTTGCCAAATGTTTTACTTTTTATTCGCTCCTGACGAGGATAAAATATTTTTGTCGAAACGCGTCGAGACAATAAAAAAGATTTAATGGCCGAAGTATCTTTAATTTGAATAACTATATTTTTAATTACCTATTTGTTCATCTTATATTACCTTAATATACATTTATTGTATCATGCTAAAAATTAGCATATAATTTAATGAATAGAATAGATTTATTTCGCCTCAGATATCAATTTTCTCAATTAAATCGTATCGTTCAATAAAAAATTATTGTAAAATTAATTATGTTCTAAAATTGAATGCTTTTAACATTCCTATTTTTTTCATACACTTTCACGGAATCGGTGTATTTCCACTTCTCTTTCTAAAGAAATTCACCCCAATAAGAATTTCTATTTTTAAAGAAATCAAAGTCTCATTAAGTAACGGAAATAGGATACGATATTAAAGCTACTTTTTAAACGATATTTTTAGACTATTTGGCAAAGTGAAAACACGCTTTAAATATTATGGAATTTGTCGACGTTTAAATTTTTCTAGTTTTCACTTTTTTTTTTACAAATTAGATGGCCCTTAAAAATACCTGGAATTATATATCCATTTCGTGCGTACTATTAGGTTTTTCACTTTTTACTTTTGCTCTCAAATATAGCTGGGTTTAAACTTTCGGAAAATGACTTAGATGAAATATCGCTTTTAGTAAATGCCTGTATATTTATAAAGACCTATATATCCAATATAAGGTATCATTTTTACATCATTGATGTGATGATAAAACATTTTTAAAAAATGATTATTATGAATTTAAAATAAATATATACTCTATACATATACACAATTGAGCACAAAAATTATTGTTGCGTCTAACCCCAGACGTTGTTTATGTTCTTTGTCTAATCAAGATTGTTCTAAGGTGAAATGTGATTTCGAAAATAGATGGAGCTAAAGTTACGGCTTTATTACAGCGATGCGAAATAGAAGGAGTACATTATAAGGAACTTGATTCAAGCCTATGCCGTCAGAAAGATTCTTGGCACCGTGGATTTCACTCTTGCGAAGTGTCCCGCTCCACACTTTACACGTCCAGCCTGGGCGACACCGACTTGTTGGCTGTTCCTCTGCTGAGCGACATACTCGATCTGGTGTCCACTTCCACAGAGCAGTCCGTTCCGTACAGTTCAGCCGTACTGTATTTCTCTGTCACCTCGGCCTGGCCAACTTAGAACACGTCCGCCGTTATGCCAATAGCTGCTATCACCTGCAATGTCCGCTCCGGTACACTCCAACCACGCCTTTTTGAGGACTCTCTGCTGTCAAAACTCCTGTCAAGTTAATTTTTATTCCTCTTATTGTCTTCCTAAGTATATATGTGAAATTCGGGTATAAAAATACATACACGGATACAGAATATAGAATATTGTTGAGCCACTGCTGTGTCAAGGATGGTCAAATGAGCACGCGAGATCGGTAAGGATCTCTGTTCGTCACACGACTCCTCTTTATTTACATTCTTATATTATGGTGAACAAAACAAGTAACATGCAGAAAGCATCATCCAACAGACGCCGTCAACAACAGGGAAGACGACTTCACTACCGGCCAAATGGGTTTATTATTCCTGGTTTGTCCGTCAAATTTTCTCCGCTACCCGGTTCACATGTGATGGACGGCTTTAGCCTCCTTTGAACATTGTCGTAACTACTCAAACTGATAAATATTAGGAACTATACGTGGTTACATTAGAACTTCGGAGTATACGTTGCGTGTATAGTTAGGGCCATCGAGGACTGCCGACGGGAGGTTTTTGGGGTGAAGTAACCCAAGTCTGAAGTTTTAAGAAGGAAGAAGCTCCCTGATCAGGGATATAAGAAACCAACAGAGAATATCCTCCGAAGCAGTAACCGCTTCAACAGCCACAAAGAGAATATATTATATTATATCTCTATAGCCTGATAAAGAGCGTGCACGCTATAAAGCTTACATCACTTCAATTATTGAAGGAAATGCCTTACACGCACCAGCAGCCATTTTTTTCTCATTTTAAGAATAATTGGAAGGCCATTTCTCACACATGAATTCCTATTTACAGACGAAATGGATATCATTTTTTAAAAGATATTTTTAAACTTCATCGAATTCTTTAAGGGCCTTGAGCATTTATTCAAGTTATATCTTTATCAAACCACTTTTGTGAATTAATTTTTAAGCCTCGGTATTGTGTCTAATGCTAAAGGGTTTGAAGGAATGTATGACTGTTTTGCTTGTAACTGACAAAAATGAAGAAGTACATAGGTTTACCAGTTGCAAATATCTATAAATACACAGATGAGAGAGAGAAGCAGATAAAGATATAAAATATATATATTATAAGGTTGAGAGTATACTAAATGCCACATTCTGCAAATACTTTAAGAAAACAAATATTTTAAGAAATAAAACAATCCATTAAAAAAAATTGAGAGTATACTAAATGCCACATTCTGCAAATACTTTAAGAAAGCAAATATTTTAAGAAATACAACAATCCATAAAAAAAAATTGAGAGTATACTAAATGCCACATTCTGCAAATACTTTAAGAAAACAAATATTTTAAGAAATACAACAATCCATTTAAAAAAAATAGTAAAGATATCAAAAAGAGAGTAATGATTAGGACAAGTTTGTGTCAAATCTGTAAATATTTGAAAAACAAACTCTTTGAGAAATACATCAAGCCATAAACAATACATTAGCAAAGTGTCAAATATAGTGGTTAGAGCAAATTTGTCAAAATATATGTGAAATCTCGAAGTAAATCTTTTGAGAAATACAAGCCATAAACAATACATTGGCAATGGCGTCAAAAAGAGGTAGAGGTTAGAGCAAGTTTGTCAAAATATCTGTTAAATCTCGAAGAAAAGTGAATCTTTTGAGAAATACAAGCCATAAACAAGACATTGGCAAAAGCATCTTAATAAAGAAAAAATATGAAGATATGAAAGCATGATTATCAGGATTAACAAAATTCATGAATATATGATAGGAATAAACGTCAAAAATGTGAAGATAAAGAAGAAAAAAAAGGTTGTCAGGAAGGGAGGGGTCGGTGGCCGGCGGTCCAGTCAGTCAATGGCGATGGGGCGGACTAGCTGGGCGGTGATCCTGACGTCCTGGGCCACGGTGGTCCTCCAGGTTGAGGGCCACGGGCGGTTAATCGAGCCCCCGGCCCGTAACGTCATGTGGAAATTCGGGTATGGCACCCCAGTAAACTACGAAGACAGCGAGCTGTTCTGTGGCGGGCTAGCGGTGAGTACACGACTATGTCTAATATATTTAAGCGAAGTAAGAGAAAAACTCTTCAAAACGCCTTCTGGAGACTTAGCAACCCACTACAGACGCTGAGAACTATTTCAGAAAAGAAAAATATAGCAATAGAACTCTATAATTTCTACAAATCAATTGTAAATAGATTCATACGCAAAAGAGGTAGTGAGGAAAGTTTTAGAACAGATGTGTAAATAAATCCCTTTTCAAACAAAGACTCACATGGGGAAAGGGAGGAAAAATTACTGTATTATTTTGTTGTTGTATGGCGAATCCATACAGGGCAATGGGCCCTAATAAAAACTTTTTTGTTGTTGTTGACTATGTATAATAATATAGAGCAATCATGGTATCTCTTTGAAAGTTTCATTGTTTAATTTTGGAGATTCTGAGGTAGCTCATTTTACCATCATTAACGATGATTCATTAAGAAATGGGTTGGCCAAATATCAGGGAACAGGTTAAATCAATGATTAGTTGATTTCTGTTCCATCAGATGGCGCTCTGCCTTCTGGAAAGCACATGTGCTCCTGGTCAGCATATGACTTTTCATTTTTATTTTATAATCTATATACACTCATGGAAAAAACCTAAGGAAGTTTCATATTTTTATATCGCCGATCGTCTGTTTAATTTTTTTTTTTTGAAGGAGCTGAGGCAATTTTGTTCACACTTGGTTATCTCGTGTGTCTTCAATAAAGGTCACTGTGTATCAAATATCTTTCAGAGTTATTGTCTGAATCCCGATATACATGCTGAAAGGTATAACTTCCTGGCAATGAGTGTAAATAAAAAAGGGTTATACATTAAATAATTTGCCGTGTCATTCTGAGATTTGTACTTCGTAATTTATACATGATATTTTGGTGGAGATGCTGGGGATTTGGGAAGACAAACTGAAGATCGACGCGCAGACCTTGAGGCCATGACAAAAAATAGATATATGAGAAGAACCGTACATAATATCATTTTTTTTAACTCATCCTTTTATTAGTCTAAATTAGACAAAATAAATATCCATTGTGAATATGATAAGCTAGGTTGATCATTTTGAGTGGTACAGTAGAACCTCCAGGAGAGGACACTCGCGCTAGAGAACACCTCTCTATAAAGGAAACTTTTCAAAATTACCATTTTTGATATTTTGAAACTCTCCGGTAAGAGGACACCTCTCTCTAAAGGACACTTTGGTTCTGCAATTAGGTGTCCTTCACAGGGAGGTTCTACTGTACCTAATGAAATTATTTTGGAACTTGGAAATAAAGAAACATTTGGTTGTTCCTCACAGGTTTCCACAATACTCGACCTATCCGGATGAAAGGTTTATGCTATATAGAGATAGGTCAGGAAGGAGTCATTTCCATAGTTTCAAGCTCGAAATATATTGATAAGTCCGAAAATAGACGAATTTGTATTTACCTTTAAAACGCGAACAATATGCGGAGCCATTTCTGTGACATAATTGGCGGTTACCATTTTCGTAATCACGCTACACTAAGAAGGGTGTACATTATGTTTTAAACCGCTTTAAAAAATTCTATCTTTACTTATATAAAAAATAGATTATAACCAAATATGAAAATAGTTAATAAACATATAGTGAGTGTTCCTGTGTTTTATATTTAAATCGTTGTAAGGGCACACAGTAGGAAATAGTCTTATTTTCTAAATATAGTTTTATTTCTTAAAAGTACAAGAAATGTAGGCATAAAGTACCTGAAAGGTAATTACGAAGTGCATATATACATTTAAAAATAAAAATGGCATATCCTGACCAGGAGCATATGTGCTTTACAGAAGGCAGAACACCATCTGGTGGAACAGAAATCAACTAATCATTGATTTAGCCTGTTCCCTGATATTTGGCCAACCCAATTTCTTGATAAATCAAGAAAAGACATCCACGAACGCGTTTCGCGCATTTTTGATTTATCAAGAAATTGGGTTGGCAAAATATCAGGGAACAGGCTAAATCAATGTTTAGTTGATTTCTGTTCCACCAGATGGCGTTCTGCCTTCTGTAAAGCACATGTGCTCCTGGTCAGGATATGCCATTTTTATTTTTGATTTCAACACCTAAATATTTTATTTTTTCTTTCATTTTTTTTTCATATATACATTTAATATATATATTTATGAGGAGCATATATATCGAGTACATATATACAGTGAGAAAACTCTACACTAAGTATATATATATATTCTATCCTCAATTTAATACAAACTCAAGAGACCATAAATTCTAGGTCCTAAATGTAATTATGCACCATATATCAGGTGTATGCTTTAAATCATTATTAATTAAAAACGACATTCGAAAAATATCTCGCATGTGTTTCTTTTCAACGAAAAATCAAAATTTATTTTAAGAAGAAATAACGATTATTTCTAACCTTAGGGATGAGGTATGAAAGGATGAATTGTGAAGAGTAATGATAAACGGAAAAATTCCCATTCCTGGACACTTTTATTTTTCCGTTCATCATTACTCTTTACAATTCATCCTTTCATACCACATCCCTAAGGTTAGAAATAATCGTTATTTCTCTTTAAAATAAATTTTGATTTTTCGTTAAAAAGAAACACATGCGAGATATTTTTCGAATGTCGTTTTACAATCACAAGCCGCATTATATTGTATCATTATTAATTAACTGAAAACGTATTATTGCAATGATATTATGGAAGAATATATATTTAATTGATATACTAAGAAAATAAGCAATCTCAATACTATAATTTTATAAATGTTTTAAATACGACCAATTTACAATAGGAAAGAAATTTTAGTATCGAAATTATATAAGTTTCGTTAGCAAATATTATGAAAAGCTTATATTATCTTAGTGTTTTATATATTAATTTTATTGTATTGTCAATCATAGCTGCTGATAAATATATAAAATATAGTTTGGTAGATACAATAGTCAGATATAGGAAAAAATTGCGATTTACTATTATAAAATATCAAAAACTTTTCGCAATAAGTTTCTTTATTTTATATACAATTTTAAATACAATAGTGTATATAAACAAACCTTCACTTTGGGAAGATCCTGGGAGAAGCCGATAATTATTCATCTTATCTTTCATAAAATACTGTCATGTAAAAAAAATGTGGGAAAACCAACGTGGAGATGACAAGGCAATTTATTTTAATCTAAATAATCCTGGGTCAAATTCACATAAATAGGTACAGCTCAGCAAGAGCAACCTAGTTCATGATAATTGAACAATGAATAATATGTGAAGGTTATTCACATATTAAACAAATTTTAACGCGGGATTCAATCCCGGTTCATGACCTTCGGGAATCGAGGGGGTTACCCACTATTATCTAAATAATGATACCCCCAACATTGTGTTGTTATTTATTTAGTTAACCCAGGTTCCTGGAGCCATGTACAGAAGTCACCAACTACCCGGGCTGACATCTTCTTGGTTTTATTTACAATGTCTGTCGAAGTCCAATTACTGAGGTGACGCCAGGCAGATTTCTTTCTTGGAAGATTCTCTAGGGATATGCTGCATATTTTTTACATGAAAGAACAGAAAGGCAATGGGAGAAAGATACTAAATAACAAAATATATTCGGGGCTCTAGGAAAAAGTGTCTTTTAAAAACCTTTTTATTG
This sequence comes from Cordylochernes scorpioides, assembly GCA_030710605.1. Classification (NCBI taxonomy): domain Eukaryota; kingdom Metazoa; phylum Arthropoda; class Arachnida; order Pseudoscorpiones; family Chernetidae; genus Cordylochernes; species Cordylochernes scorpioides. The sequence continues at coordinate 73,521,127 of CP092872.1, forward strand.
TTCTCTAGCTTTCTGGTACGAACGTCCTTCTAAAGGAGAAAGGTTTTCCTGATTAATTTTACTGATTTATTGAATTTTATAATATTTTCTATATTATTAATCATCATCAACAACAAAAAGCCTTTATTTAGGATCACTGACCCTATACAGGATTCACCAGAGGTATGCATAAGAACAAAGCAGTGAGACAAAGGAAACAAGGATATAGACAGAAGAAAAAGAAAATAAAACAAGAAAGAGAAAGAGGGAAGCAAGAAAAACAACACAAAAAGAGTAGCAGTAAGAAAGTGAGGAGTGAGTGTCACTTGGCCTTCTTCTGAGATATGGACTTGTGGAAACCATAAAACGTCGTAGCAATATACTTATTCTGGGGCATATTGTCAATTATTGATGGAAGTGAAGCACAGAATTGCCCAGTCTATATTATTAATAAATATTTTTAAGTATACGCTTAAAAATCAAATTAACGTAAGCTAATTAAAAATATAAATTTGAATATAATGAATAAATCGAAATATGTTTCTATTCATAGATTTTGGAGATGGTAATCTAGACATGTAAAACAAGACATTCTATATCAATAAAGAAGGTTGTGGATGGGCGAGCTTTTGCTCTACCGCGATATATTTTCTCAATATTCGCCCGGGTTTTACCCGAGTAAAGGTTTGTCTAACGAATCTCTCGATAAAGTGAACATTTTTTCCCGGTCCCTTTAAAAATACTCGATAAGTTGAATAAAATCAATATTAATTGGTTCCCTCGGTAATTGGAGGTTAAAGGAATACTATCTTGCCTTGGAATTGTATCATTATTCTTGTCTCAAATAAATTGCCGTGTCATCCTGAATTTTGTCTTTCCTAATTTTCTACATTACAAAATCATCGTATCATCATGATAATATTTAGAGCAGATTGTTGAATTATAACAGATAAATTAGAATATTTATCTTGATTATTTTTAGGCGAATAGTTATTTCAAAAATATTATTTGCTAGAAACCTTCCCAGTACTATACTAAATAACTTCCCAAAGTTTCATGGCGTTCCAATGAGTGGTTTGGTCAGGCATAAAGGACAGACACCCATACATTCATTTATATATATATAGATAGATAAAATCCAACCACGAACGCGTTTCAGGCTTTTTTTAAATAGTTTTTTTCACATATTATTTAGATATGAGAATTTATTTATGAATAAATCTATGGTATTTTGAATTATAAAATATGATCTGCTAGAAATGAAAGTCGAAAATAAATATTTCAAAGTCACTGTTTATGTAAGAAATGATAATACTAGTAAAATATAAGCTAGTTTTGTCTGAATAATGTTTGCCCAATTAATATTGTTTCAACAAATTGTATTATTATTGTTACGTCGTACCCAGACGCTATTCGTGTACTTTGTCTACTCAGGATACCACAAAGATACACATGTGAGTTCGAAGGGATTGCAGCTCAAGTTAGCGCTTTATTGTATCTCACTTAACAGAAGGAATACAACAGTTGGACTTGCCTTCAACCTCCCCGTCAGAAGAATTCTTGGCGCGCGGTGGATGTCCTCTTGTGAAGCGTTCCACTCCACACAATACACGTCCAGCCTGGACTACACCGTGTTGTAGGTAGCTCCGATGTCAGGTTCTCCTGGCACCACCTTGTAGGATCATCCAAACACCCGGAGGCAAGTCACCACGTCTTCTCCTTGCCACAGATGTAACCAGACTCTGTCCTCCCCCAAACAGGAATGCTGTTTTTTAGCGCCAGCCACATGGCAGCGGGGGCCGCTAGAGTCTACCCCTCTTTCCTCAACTTTACTCTGGAATCTTGGCTTTGTCATCCATTTTATTATTTGTAGCAATATAGACGTGATGATATATGGAGAAATACTTATGAATATTTTATTGTCATTTTAAGACCCCGGAATATAAAAATTAACCGTTTTTTGAACTAATTTGCACATTTACAATGTTATTCTATTGACATCTTACAGACTTAACTCTAGATCATGATGAAGTTTCATTCAGATACTTCAAATGCTGTGAAAACTTGGATAGAGCAAACACACAATATATCAAATATATAAAATTGAGTTTCACAAATATTTTCATATAAATTAATAATATTGCAATATATCTATTTGCATATCGCGTCTTAAATATTGTGTATGAGGAATCCATATGGATTTATAATTTTAGAAATGTTAGATCGATATGAACTTTAAATTTCGAGATGTTTTACTCCAATCTTTATCTGAGTCTTTTTAGTTTTGCGGTCACGTGAAGATACTGCGTGTTCAATCAAAACACTTCCAAAACAAAGAGATCAGGAAGATTGGCGAATAACCTCTCGAAATATTGCAATTTCAAATTTTAAAAATATATATTTTTTTTCAAGTTTGATCAAAATATGCTTCTTATATATTATATATAACTATGTATAACATGTAATAATTTATTTTTGCCTTGCACTCTATTATTATTACTCTCGTGACAATTTATATTTTTATATAAAATCCTAGTATTGCTTGTCGAACTATAATTTCTTTTTTTTTTTTTTTTGTCTTTTTGGGGGTTGGGGGGGCTTTCTAGAGATTATAAATCTAATTAAGTAGTTTGTATTATATTTTAATATTTAATTAAAAAGGCATATATTGGATCAAAATATCATTTATTTTACCAATATTTCAGTTGGCTGAACGCCAACCTTTATCAAGGTGTTATAACATTTTAAAGTGTGTCAACAACAAACTCAGCGCCACATAACGTCAACAACATTAAGTTTTTAAAAATATTTTGTTATATTCAATGGGGAGAAAAAAATGACAAAATTATTTTGTCCATAATATAAATATATTTTTCTCCTCATTGAATATAACAAAATATTTTTAAAAACTTAATGCTGTTGACGTTATGTGGCGCTGAATTTGTTGTTGACACACTTTAAAATGTTATAACACCTTGATAAAGGTTGGTGTTCAGCCAACTGGAATATTGGTAAAATAAATGATATTTTGATCCAATATATGTCTTTTTAATTAAATATTTATTTATGGATTGCTCTATTTTCAAAATATTTTAATATATTTTTAAATCTATATAAATATTTTCAAATATATAATAATATACATAAATATTATATGTATATAAACTATACAAATATTTCAATATTCATTTTATTTCGATTTAAAGCACTATGTGTCCCTAAGGACACTTGCGTTGTCATACATGTATGTATTTACATTTTTCTATACATATATATTTACAATAATTGTAGGTCGTGAATAGAATAGGCATATGATGTTAACAATGAGAAAGAGAGAAAAAAAAGAACTTTGTACAAAAGAAATAAGTGTCTAGCAATATGTACAATCAGCATAATATAAATTATCAGTTTCTTAAAATATATTTGTTTCTATATAATTTAAAATATATCTACAAAAGGTATTGAATTTAATATACATTTCTTTACTGGATATAAAAATACTTGGAACTGTTACTATTAAATTATTTTCGATTCTATAGTCTTGTAAAACAGGACAATCTAGTAAAAGATGTATTGAGGTTTGTTCCTCATATCCATAAAAACAACTCGAGTCTTCCACCGCTTCTTTTTAAAAAGCTTCTAAAATTTCCATGATTAGAAATGAATTGAGAATTATGAAAGTTTGACCGGAAATATTTTGATATGTTGTTAGGGAAGATGTTTATAAAAGTTTAATTTGTGTTGTTCTTTAAAGTAGCCATTTTAAATTCAATAAAATCCGTTATTATGCTTGGGATATCTGAATGGTATTTTTGTTTATATAAATCATGACTATATGTTATCTATATTTATTTGAACTAAACTACAAATAGAGAAACAAGGAGAAAGATGTACATGATCCACTGATAGACCTATATCTATATATATAAAAATGAATGTTTGTATGTGTGTTTGTTTGTTTGTATGTCCGGTATACAAATTCGCAGTAGTTCACTAATTCAAACCAAAATTTCCATACATAGGTAAAAAATACGGGGAAGACGATAAGCTATTTTAAAATATATATAAATCAATTATTAAAACAATATATATTCAAATTATTCTACTTAGCTCGCGAGCAGCGCCTCTAGCGGTGAAGATGGGAAGTAATATCAGCTGACCTAATGTACATGTAAAGTTTGGAGCGGGACGTTTCACAAGAGTGACATCCACGGCGCCAATTTATAATTGTAACGAATAGTGTTTGAATAAAACATTTAATCGAGTAAACCCGAGCGTTGCCCGGGTCATTCGTCTAGTATTTTATAAAATGAAGTAGATCAATAAATTTGAGAGAACACTAGTACATTAGTTATTTCTATTGTTTCGTCTATTGTGATTTTCTGTAGTGGTTAAAGATGAAACCGTTGCAGAAAGAAAGTGTTTGGGAATGTGAAAGATATTTTTGTTCGAGTTGATAGCTCAGAACCAACTAGATTGTTCTCTTCTAACTCTTGATGAAAGGCTTCTGTTTGATCTTAATATAGAGGCCATAACCAGATTCCAAAATAGATTACTCAAGAAAAAATGGTCAGATTAAATTTACCATTAAAAATATGAAAGAAAGCGGTGGAAAATAACATGAGAGCAAAAATAAAGGTAAATCAAAAGAAGATACCTTGTCTTTGCGAAGGACAGAGATATGAACTAAAAAAATGTAAATCAAAAGAAAATACTTCGTCCTTGCAAAGGACAGAGGCATTAAC
>CP092872.1:73525950-73564742 GCA_030710605.1 Cordylochernes scorpioides
GGGAAAGAAGACCTAGGGTCTTAAAAAGAAGCAAGGATACAATTCTTGTTATACTTATATAATTATACAATTCTTACAATACTTATCTATATAAGTCAATGTATATGACTTCAAAAGAATAATAACAGAAAATATTTGAAAGAATAATATAGGAAAATTATGTATAAAAGGTAAGGAATAAACAAGTAAAAAATTATTTTTTTAATTACACAAAGTTCTTTAAAATATCCATATATTGCATATCAACCTATGAATATAGAAATGCATGAAAGAAAGCATTTTAAAATGTATTTGCATATTTTAAATGTTTTCATAGGTTTTATGCAAATCAGTACATGAAAATAGGCATGACAATTATTTGTATGCAAAATTCTTTTATATAAATTCGTAATATCTTCAATTCAATAAAATAATTTTATTTCTTGACTTTTTGCTCATTATTATGCATACATATATAGCATATCAACATAAATAAGTCCAAAAGATAATGTATTTGAAAGAAATGGACAAATAAAGGTAAGAAATAAAGCAGAAGACACCTGTACCCACGAACTAATCAATAACGTCCATATGGGAAAGATGGCCTTCGCAGCTCCTACGACGTAATAGTCACGCACAGGGAAACCCTATAGTCCCATAATGGCTGAAAGATCTACTCGAATCTTCCCATTACAGTTTCAGGTAAATGCATAGAACATCGTATGAACCATGCCATTTTTCATGATTATAAATTTAAATAAAATGTCAAATAGTGCATATACATTGTGGCATATAACCGTCCTTAATTTATCTGCACATGCACACACAGTTTGCGAAGAGATCTAGAAAAATTACAAATTTGTCTAAAAAGTGCATCATATATGAATATCTGATATATATAATTATATATTACCTAATGTAAAGCATACATTTATAAAATCTTGCAAGAAATATTCAGATGCTATACATTCAAGATCTTCAAATATATAAAGAATATATTTTCTGATTAAAAGAAAAGAATTATAATTGCATTTTTTCTATGACACTTTCTTTCCAGAGCATTAATCAAAATTTGTTTTGTCTTCCGATTCTACTCAGTTTTTTTCTTCTGAGGAAGCAACAAACCATTGTTAACATATCTACCTATTTATTGATGCAATTTTTATCGTTAATGGTCAACTTACACTGTCCATATGGTACATCAAATCTCTAACTTATAAGTATCTCTAATGACTACAAACTATCATTATATGAAATAATAGTAAAATTATGATAAAATAGACTATAAATTTTAGTATTTAAATGGTTACAGAGGAATATTGTCATAATGTCAGCTTGTGACAGCGTGGGAGTGTACAATGACAGTTCACCTTAGTTTTGTTCGATCATGATTAAGGATACGTTGGCCCTATTACTAAGACCATTATTACAAGGGAAATAAAGATGTAAGAGTAATATAAACAGCTGGTTGATAATATTTGGGGATATTTAGAGGTATGAAATGGGCATCATCCAAACTGGTCTAGATGCTGCTCTGAGATTGAAGGATCTAGTTAGATAAGAGTGTGGTGTACGTACCCACGTTTCCCGCGCCATAGGCTGCAGCAATCCATGTGTGGACCAAGCCGAGGACACTCCACAGCCACGTCATTCTGGACGGCCTGCCATGGCGGGCTGAGATGACGTCATGGACGTAGCTCTGACGTCACTAATCGATGCGCAGAGCTCCAGCCAGCGTGGGGGCACCGATTGGTCCGCCAATAGAGATGGATGACAATTTGAATAACCACCACACCTCGATTTTGACAGAATACACTTGAGGAAAATTGTAGCTAATTTTTAACATTATCTATAAACAAATTTCTATACAGATTTATATTGAATTGATTAAAAATTGAATAAACTAGATCGTGGCTTATCAGTGGTAAACCATTACCAGAGAGCGGTTTTGCAGTTTGTATTAAAAAATGGCCTCTCTATATAATACAATAATGGAATATTCACCATGAATGAGAAATACACCTTCTTTGTTTCAAATTTATTCCATTGTAGTATAAGGTGTATATATATGTTATAAAAAAAGAGATTTCTGTTGATTTTTGATTATTTTGAGGATTATGATATGGAATTATTTGCTGGTTCTTTTTAGGACTAAATGGTATTGGTCAGAGATTTATTTAATTGAGCTAAAGTAATATATAAAAAACATAATTTGATAAAAGTACTGCCTGGCTTAAGGCGTAAGAATAAAAAAAATTAAAATCTTATTTACATAATGTACAAAAGGGTTTGAGCCGGCCATCGGGAAACAACAACAACGGGTTATATAAACAGAAAGTCGACCTCTAGCGATCGACTTAACAGAATATTTGAATCTATGAAATATAATTTTTTAAATAAAATATTTTAATATAACATATATATAAGAGAGAACTCGCTTTTATTTCAATAAATAATAATAAATTATATGAATAGTATTTTAAAATTTGTTGTAGTTATTTACAAAACACTTGAAAAAATTATAGCTAAATTTTAATGTTACCTATAAACAAATTTCTATACAGACCTATACTGAATTGATTAAAAATTGAATAAACAAGATTTTGTCTCATCAGTGGTAAACCCATACAAGCGGTTTTGCAGTTTGTATAAAAAATGGTCTTTCTATATAATACAATAATGGAAGGTTCACCATGATTGAACCATATACCTTCTTTGTTTCAAATTTTTACTATTGTAGCATAAGGTATATATATATAAATAACTGGTTTACAATTCAATAAATACTAATAAACTATATGAATAATAGCTTAAACATTTGTTATAGTTATCTATAATAAAAAGCGCGCTATGAAGATAAAAACGTAGCTTTATAAAATGTCTAATATATCTTGAAAAAGTAAAAATAAATATCAGGTAAAAAGATTCTTTTAATTTTAAATTTGCAAGCTTTCGAGCAAATATACTGCTCTTCAACGGGCTGATACTCTATGTACAATCTTTTAATAATATTTATACAAAATAATTGAAAATTTTGTTATTTATAATATTGCACATTTAAAATTAAAATAAACTATATGCCTGATATTTATTTTTACTTTTTCAAATAATTTCTGGGTAATTATTGCTCACATAATATATCTTGATATCGATATTCTACAATAAATGGTGTCCCCAAATACATATCAGCGATTATTTTATTAAGAACTTATTCGATATTCATAAAGTGATGTAGAGAGTAAAAACCATGAAATACACTTTATGTGTGACAAGTGACAATTAAAACATATTTATTGTTATCTCGACAATTTTACAAGCTCAACAAAAGCGGTAGAAACAACAGTTTAAAGAAAAGTAATTGAAAAATATATACAAAAGAAAACTAAATGATGGAGGATGAAGGAAGGCATCTCCACCGCACGAGAGTCCTCGTCCAGGCGATGAGCGGGTCCTCCACCCCACCGAGCCCAACCTGGAAAAAGTGGCGATAGACGCGCAGCTTTGCCGACGCTAGGATGGTCAGGGCGTTGTCCTCAAGGCCGGACCCGCCGAAGATCCAAGCCTGCAGGTCACTTACACTTTATGTAACAAAATATTTCGACTCGTCAAAAAGGAGTTGTCCGATTTATAGGTGTCGCATACCTTGGGATATTTGCATGGTATTGTTTTATTTTGTATATTTGTATATTTGTATATTCTGTATATTTGCATATTTACCTTTTGTTTCTTTAAAAGGATGGTTGATTTGCTTGTCCGCGTGAAGCACGATGTGTATATATAGGTCAAGAGAATAATAAAGTTAGAGTTTCTATTGCTATGAAGCTTCTCATGTCTCTTAAAACTCGTTCTTTTTAATTAGAACATTACAATATGGCGCAGCCGACAGGATTGTTTAAGTAAGGAAGGTTATGGATAATCTATTAAGTGAAAATATATCAGAGCATGAATAAGGAACAGTCAAAGAAAATTGAAATGAACATTGAAAAAATAAAGGAAGAAGCTGTTAAGTATGAAAACCTAAAAAACGAAATGGATGATATTGAAGACATGCAGGATGAAGAAATGAAGGATTCTGAAGCGAAGCCTAAGAGCGACGGAGTAAATGATTCTGAAGCAAAGCCTAAGGGCGACGGAGTGAAGGATTCGACCATGGAAAGCCTCATCAAGGCGATGGCGGACCAGCCGCGCTTGATGGAGAATCAGCAGCGCTTAATGATGGACTTTCTTCTTAGAAATAAGAGTGGAATCAGGGTAGGTAGGCCAGTTAAAATGGATGTGGCTACCTTTGATGGAAGAAATTCTGATCCTAAAATTTGGATCAAAGTGTATGAAAACATTTGTGGAAACAATGGATGGGTTGGAGACGAGGCTAGAATCAATGGGATGCGATCCTATCTGACAGGATGATGTCAAAACTGGAGATTCGATTCTGGTGAAACACCAATACACAGGTAAACAACGACTGCAGACTGGACCTCATGTTGTTACTGATGAAAAGATGGTGGACGGCTGTGTTAAATATGTCCTTTATAAATCAGAACGAGGAACCCAGAGTGCCCACATCACCAACATCATCAAATTTCATCATAGACCACCAGGAGTCCCATCACAGGAGTGATGAGAGGTCATGGGGGGGGGAAGTCTGTCGCATACCTTGGGATATTTGCATGGTATTGTTTTATTTTGTATATTTGTATATTCTGTATATTTGCATATTTACCTTTTGTTTCTTTAAAAGGATGGTTGATTTGCATGTCTGCGTGAAGCACGATGTGTATATATAGGTCAAGAGAATAATAAAGTTAGAGTTTCTATTGCTATGAAGCTTCTCATGTCTCTTAAAACTCGTTCTTTTTAATTAGAACATTACAATAGGAAAATACGTATGCAAAAACGTTTCGAGCAAACATGCAAATGATTCAAATTTGATGGCTGAATTATGCAAAGCGAGAGCTCCAGTGTATCTGAACTGCGCATCCAGCATGAGTATTCTAGACTCAATATTCGGCGCGGCACAAGCTGACTTTCAAAATTTCCGTTTAATTTTTCTGTAAGTTTATTTTCATGGTATCAAAGCCTCGCCGAAAGATTCGTGCTCATTTCGAACATATGTCAGAGTTTGAAAAAGGTCGTGACATTGGATTGAAAGAGGCTGATTGATAAAATCTAGTAATCGCGCGAGATCTGTGTCGGAGTGATGCGGCTATTGACGATGTTGGCAAGAGTGGGTCAACAACAGAAGAATACAACGTCAGGACGACAGCGGTCGACCAAAGAACACAACATAACGGGAGGACAGAGCGTTTGTCAGAACGGCTGTCGCAGCACCGCATTCGACGTTATCTACCATCCAACGTGTGACCGGCACACAAGTGTCCAAAATGACCGTCAACAGATGACTGAGAGAGCGGAATCAAAGAGCTCGCTGACCATTACGATGCCTACCCCTCACATCCGTACACCGACATGTCTGACTACAGTGATGTCGGGAGCAATCAACTTGGAACTGCGCTGACTGGGGACGTATAGTCTTTAGTGACGAGTCCCGTTTCTTACTGTGTCCTGACGACCGTCGCAAACCTGTCTAGAAACGTCCTTGGCAGCGTATGGATCCTGGTCTCACTTTCGAATACCACACAGGTCCACAACATGTCTTGGCACTCTGACAGCACAACGGTACATAGATGACATTCTATGGCCTGTTTTTTCGCCGTACCTCTCACATCACCTCTGGATTACTTTTCAACAAGATAATTCCCTGCCACAATCTTGCCGAACTCTTCCGTTTTCAGCAAAATCGCTTGATCTCTCGTTTATAGAGCACATCTGGGACATGTTGGGAAGGCGATTGCAACCATCCCGGAATATTGACTATTTAGCCCGACAGTTGGAGTATATTTGGCCAGAAAATCGCAGCACACCATCCGGAATCTTTATCAGTCGATGACACGCCGGGTGGCAGCCTGTATCCAGGCCAGTGGGGATCAAACACATATTGACTTTTCTATAAAATAATCCCTTGCATCCATATTGAGTAAAATTAATTAGGCCTCCAGGGAAAAGTGTTTTTTCAAAACATTTTTATTGTTCTCTAGCTTTCGTGGACGGACGTCTTTCTACAGGAGAAAACCTGGTACTTTGAAAAGAAAATAATACCAGGTTTTCTCCTATAGAAGGGTGTCGATGCCCGAATAATAGAGAACAATAAAAATGTTTTGAAAATATACTTTTCCTTGGAGGCCTAATTAATTTTACTCAATATATTGACTTTCTCAAAATTTGTGACGATCCAAAACTTTCGAATAGAACAATTAATTGTTTTCTGATATTACCATTGTTTTTTACCCTATACATGTTCCACACATACATCATATTTTTTGCGCCATTCTAACAATTATTTATTGTAGCGTCACTTTTTTTAATAGAGTGTACATGAAGAAAGATTGCGAGAAATTATATGGCGCCGAGTTAATGCTAAGTCTGCCTGCTACTGAGAAGTGCCACAGGCTTAATGACAAGAGCAGACGCCTCTCTCTCTTCTACTTTACTCAATCGTGAGATAAGAAAGAAAAATAGTATTACTTTTCAATCTCTAACAATGTTAAATTTTTCAATATGTACATTTACTACGCTATAGTCAACATCGATTCTGAATAGGCTTAGCAATATTTTTTTCTGTTATATTTTATTATCATAATCACCATCTTTAATTAGAGTTTTTGCAAACAAATGAACCTAATTTGAATTTCAGTAGGTCGGTGGAAGGATGGTCTAAACCGTTGGTTTTCGACCGCTACGACCCGGGATCGAATCCCGCATTGGGCACTTTTTCCTAATAAAAAAAAAGCGCACCAATGCCTATCCCCAATAGCAGAGAGCGCCATCTAGTGGAAAAGAAATCAACTAAACGTTCGTTGTTGGCTTTTCTTTATTTATCAAGAAAATGGGTTGGTTAAATATCAGGGAACAGGTGAAATCTTTAGGGAGAAAGGCATCTTTCCCTTTAATTATGCATCGTTCTGTTCATAATTAAAGGGGAAAATGCCTTTCTAGGTACATATATATATATGTATGTATTTTGTTGAACTATAAAAAAGCTATAAAAAATAAAGAAACATCACTTTAAAAGGTATTTGAATCGCTGATATTTAATTTTTGACCGCTTGATGGAGTAGAATTTTGTTATATATTTTAATAACAATGACTTAGTATTATTTGTGTTTCCCATGGATAATTGAAGCAATGAATTACTCATTTTTAATATGAAAGTGAATATTTTCTCTCGACAAGCAGAATTAATCAAGGAATATTAATCGCAATTTCCTGAATGTTTCTTTAATATTAACCCATACTCACAATAATTATGAAATGTTAAAATAAGAACATTAAGTATCCAGGGAAAAGATTATTTTAAAAATATTTTTTATTTAAAAATCTTTCAAGTTTTCGGGCAAGAAAGCCCTTCTACGGGAGAAAATACCTTACATCTTGCCCAAAAGCTTGAGAGATTTTAAAATAAAAAATATTTTTAAAAGAAACTTTTCCCTGGAGTCTTTAATGTTCTTGTTTTAATATTAATTTAAGGGATTATTCTATCGAAGATATGAAATGTATAGGGTACTGAATTTAATTACAAAAATGGATGTTGTTTGTTTATTAGCCGATGTTATAATGGAAGGAATTGATCAATAGGAGTTAAGCTTGACGCAACGCCTACGCAAAAGGTGAATCCAGGTCAAGCCTCTAGAGTCTTCACTTCCGGATTAGTTTTTACATGTTCAGCGCTTCTAATAATATGTCCATATTTTTAATATTATGATGCCTTAACTCCGCCTTTGCCGGTCCCAAGCCCGGATGAAAAATGAGGAAGGGGAGCAGTAACAAGCTTGCTAAAAAACCTGGGTTCAGCTGGCCCGGCTGATAATACCCTGTAAGGGCTCCTAATCCAGGGATACAGGATGAGCAGCGTTTGTACTCCATGTTAGGAGCAGCGTCACATGGCGTCTGTTCCTCATGTCAGAGGCGGCCATTCATTTTGGAGCTAAGTCGGCCTGCCACTGAGTAGTGCTCCCAGTCTTAATGACAAAGGCAGACGCATTCTACTTCACCCAGTCATGATGGTTGTCAAACAGACACCATCAAGGGTCACAACTTGATACCCTAATATGATTGAGTGGAGATAAGAAAGTAGAAGAAAATAATGCATTAGCGCGCCATCTGTTATGAAAATTCGAAACTATTATAGATGAGTATGATTCCTTTAAAAATTAAACAATTTCTACTGTCCTTACTGCAATGGAAAAATTAATGGGAGGGCCTGGCTTATCAGTTGTGAACCCTCAGCGGTTTCTCCAGTTTAATCTACCATACCACTGTTATATTGCAATTTGAAGTTTGCGGAAGAGCGATTGCTTGAAGCATATTATATATTTATAATTGTATGTAATTCTTCTGTCCTCAAAGCTTATGTCCATAGTTCATCTAAAATACCCATTCCAAGAATCTAGCATTAGTATCACTATAAAAGGAATATCGAAAAATGCTATGTAACAGCGGTATGGTATATTAAACTGGCAAAACCGCTGGGAGGGTTCACCACTGATGAGCCAGGCCCTCCCATTAATTTTTCAATTGCAGTAAGGGCAGTAGAAAATTGTTTAATTTTTTAATGAATCATACGCGTCTATAATAGTTTCGAATTTTCATATATTTAATATGTTTGATATGTTATGATATTTGATCAAGGTTTTCTCTTTGGGTTATATAAATTCTACAAGGCCACAGTCACTGTTCGGAGGAGATCAATAGAATCGCCGAATGTCGTGATCCATTTGGATGAGGAAAGCAAAGACTAAAAAGCGGCTGATTCCACACTCGCCTTTTCAGTGATACGCTTACCTATGCATGGTGGATTCTGTGGCCACTGTACATGTGTCGTACCTGGAGGCTCTTTGGGTGCTGTGCTGCCTGGAGTATAGGAGCTCCATCTATGCTTCCTTCCTGTGGTGAATCTGTATAAGACCTGATCTGTATAATATATTGTTTAATTATATGTTTTTTTTTGTTGATTCCACACTAGCCTTTTCAGTGATACGCTAACCATGACGTATGCACGAAGGAACGTTTGGCCACTGGACATGCGTCGGACCTGGAGACTGTTGTTGGGTTCTGTTCTGCCTGGAGTATAGGAGCTCCATCTATGCTTTCCTTCCTGCGGTGAATCTGTATAAGACCGGTGGTCTTAATAAAGCTGTATGTGTGTGCGCGTGTGTGTGTTATTTTTTCTCTCTCAATAATGTATATAGAAAACTACATATATTATAGTCAATAATCATATCTCAAGCTGACAGAATACCAAATTAAAAATATTATCAACTTAGTGACATCTATCTCTGATAATTATAAACATATATATTTATAAGGCTACTTTTCTTCAAAATTTATTTCTACAGCTCTTACCTTACAATGAATAAAAATTGAAAGAAGGAGGGCATGTGACTCATTACTGGTGAACCCTCCCAGCGGTGTAACATTTTTAGCAGGACCGTTCACCACTGGTGAGCCATACCCTCCTTCTTTCAATTTGTATTCATTGCAGGATAAAGGGTGTAGAAGAAAGTTGGATTAAAATTACAAGAGAAGGAATCGCCAGACATCATTTTGAAGAATTAATATTTTAAAAAGAAAAGTAACGTTAAAATATGTTTATAATTTTCAAAATATCAAATTGTTCCATTAAAATAGTTTATCTATACTTGAGTATATATTTTCAGAAAGCTGGGCAGGTGTATTAGTTCATAATAATATAAAAGCCTAAAATATAAGAAAAATTGATATTTTCAGATTTATTTCTAACTATATAAAGATTACTACTTGAGAAATGTTCTGCCCGAATGAATTTGCTCAGTCAATGTTGTTTTAGCAAATGTTTACCGGCAGGATATTGATCTATAACAAGAATAGATCATCTCTCCCGTCAAAATAAACGTTAAAACTAGACGCCATCAATTGGCCGTTTCCGAAAACTAGCGCATTCGTGTCTGTAACAAAGTCACAACACCAGCTTTGGCAAACTGATAAGGCCGACCTAGAGACCATGATTTCGGGCTAATAGCCCTCGTCAGTTCAGGGATGGCCTAGATTTCATCAGATCCACAAAGATGAAAACTTCCGTATCTACCAAAGAGATGTTTAGCTGGCAAAATAGCGAAGCCAATTCATTGGCAGAAATATTGGTATCATTTTTTATCGGGGAAGGTATATGTTTTTTATTTATAAAAATGGAGAGAGACGGTCAATGGCTGGCGCTCTTAATTTTACGTTAATTTTAAAGTGAGAGTTTTTTTATCTGATCGGGGCGACGGGTCCACAGGCTCTACTTCATACGTAACTTCTGAAAGCTTCTTGGTCACCTTGTAGGGACCGGAGTATCTCTTCTGTAGCTTTTCTGAGAGTCCTACTTTTTGGATGGGAGTAAAATCCCACACAAGATGATCGTTCTGGTAATAGACTGGAGTATGTTTTTGGTCGTAAAGTCTACGGTCTTTCGCCTGTGATTGTAGAAGGCGTGATCAGGAGAGTTGACGCGCTTCCTCAGCTCTGGTCACAAGTTCTCCAACGTAGTCGTCAGAGATCTCATCTGGTAGGTAAGGTAGTACGGCATCGATGTAGGTCTCGGTCTCACGGGCGTGGACAAGAAAGAACGGAGTATAGCCGGTCGCCTCCTGTTTAGCAGTGTTGTAAGCAAGAGTTACGTAGAGTAAAACTCTGGGAGATATGTTGTTCATGTACACAGGTGTTGAGCAGAAGGACTGGGACCAAGTTTTACCCTACGTAACTTTTGCTTACAGCACCTCTAAATAGGATGCGAATGTCCCTTCAAGTATCGGGGATATAAGCAGGATATTCCAATACAATATTATTGGCGCCCCCCATGCATGCAATAGCATAACGCTAAAATTGATTGAACTGGCAAAATTTCTAGGAAATTTCACCACTCCCCAGCCACTCCCCAACATATACTAAATTGTATTGGAAAGGACAAAGGATCCCTGTACAGAAAACCAGGAAGAGTTCTTGAACTTCTTTATGAGCACGACCTCCTAGATCTTGTCTAATTTAGACTAATAAAAGGATAAGTAAAAAAAACACTGACGAACCAAACCCTCCCAATATTTTTCCTTGTAGAAAACCTTTTACTTGTATAATGGAAACTAAACCGTGCTATAAACAGTTCCATCATCAATATATAGATGGCGTGATATTTCGATCTATTTAAGAAATGAAGAGACCTAGCAATGGCACGTTTCCACGCCTTGAAGTCTCGTGGGAGCAATAATCTCCATTATGATTCTCATCACAGAAAGGTCATCTTGATGGTCTGGAATAATTAAAATATTGGTGATGATATTCCAAACTATGGACATAAGCTTTTAGAACAGTAGAATTCCATATAAATGCACACACACACAAAGCCTTTATTAAGACATTAGTCTTATACAGATTCTACGTATAAGGTGCAATAACAGGAAAAGAGCAGCACAGGAAACCAGTAGTTCCGCAACTATATACAATTATTAGTAAAAAGGAAAAGTAAGATTTAATATGAAAGGTCGACGCCATCGCCCCAAGTCTTCAATTCCATAAGCGCGGAGCAAAAATAGGGAATTCCATATAAATATTTGCATCGAGTAATGCTTCTCCGTAAACAATAAGTACAAGGCCAGTTAGGTATTATTTATTAATTAAAAACAATAACATGCCATCTATATACGAGGGAAAAAAATCATTAATCACCAATGTTCCTTTTCCAAATAAAAGGAATCTTCAACTAGCTTTACTATGATGAAAAACAAATGCATTGTTTTAATGCACTTCAAAAGTGAGAGGTGCTCCCTTTTGATATTGTAACAAAGTATTTATTATTTTTTTAGCAGAGTATTATTTTGTTATGTTTATATTTTGCTATACTCTGTACACTTCCCTCTTTTACTTATCTTTTGTTTATCATTCATAGTTTGTTCTTGCCTGAAATAAATTATTGTCTCATCCCGAAGTTGGTCTTCCCTAATTTTCCACATGGCAATATAAACATATACACTCATGGACAAAACTTAAGGAAGTGGAATGTCTTTGATATCGCCTGTTGTCTATTTTTTAAAGGATACAAAGGCAATTTTGTTCATACTTGGTTATCTTGCGTGTCTTCAATAAAGGTCACGGTGATATCTTTGTCTGTTATTGTCTGAATTCCGATATACATGCTAAAAGGTACATGTTTCTTATGTTTTGTCCATGAGTGTATGTATCTGCAAAGAGAGGGGACCTCTCCCCTTTTAAAAATGTATTAAATCAACTGGTGTTGTGGCTGATTCTTTATTATTACCTTTATATACAGTCTGTACTGGTGTTATAAACAAAAAGCATTGTTTTGATGCATTTTTCATTGGGAGAGGTTCTCTATTTGCACATGACTAATTTCTTTCCGCACAAAATTATAACAAACATATTATACAAGTATTTTTCTTCAAATTAAAGATACTTCGTCGAGTAAATATTTTTTATTATCTCGACGTTTCGACAAAAATATTTTGTCCTCATCAGGAGCGAACAAAAATTAAAACATTTAGCAAAGCGTTAAAAATGATAAATTAATAGAATATTTTAACGCTTTGTCAAATTTTTAATTTATATTTGCTCCTGACGAGGACAAAGATTTTTGTCGAAATATTTATAAAATAAAAGGATTTAAAAGCGCGAATGTTTCTTTTATACATAAAACGAACTTCTACTGTCCTTACTGCGATGAAAAAATATATTGGAAGGGCTTGGCTCATCAGTGGTGAACCCTCCCAGCGGTTTCGCCAATTTAATCCACCAGACCGCTTCTCAGAGCTCTAATACTGTATTGGATCATTCTGCTTTTATATGCTATACTAAAGGATGGAATCTTAGAAATGGTTTTCAAGTAAACTATGGACATAAGCTTATAGGACAGTAGAATTACATTCAATTACATTATGAGCCAAGCCCTCCCAATATATTTTTTCATCGCAGTAAGGACAGTAGAAGTTCGTTTTATGTATAAAAGAAACATTCGCGCTTTTAAATCCTTTTATTTTATATGTATAGATGGCGCGTTATTGCTTTGTGTTAATAAAAATATTTACTGGCCGAAGTATCTTTAATTTAAAGAACTATGAATTCCGGCCAGGCAGCCTCTATCTTTACGACAAGTATACTTGTATTATATACTTATTATATACTTATATATTCTATTATATGCTTGTATATACTATTATATACTTGTATATATGAAAGAAATAGTACAAAAGTGAAATTGTACTGGGATCAGGTGAATAAATTAAGAAAATGGCATTTTCTAGTTTTATGATCAGGAGATGTAACGGCAGCTGGCATGCCTATTTAATAAATTATCAGTGAGCACATATTTATCACTGATGGTACTCTGTGCAGTTGCCTTTTGACTTATTGTAATATATATCACATGTAAACTTATGTCTGATATAATTTATATTATGTCTGATGTTAGCCGAAAAAAGAAATAAAGACTTTTCTTTTTAAACTTCCAAATACTTCTTGCTGATTAACTTCAACCAACAAATACGAGGACGTTACAGGAGATACCTTTTTCTTAATATTATATATATACAGAATTAGGCACCTCTACTTTATCTATTTTCTTTCAGGCCATCATAATCTCTACCAAATTAAAAAGATCAGAGCATTGTGACTCTAAGAAAGAAAACATCCATAGTTAGTGAAAAAACACAGAATTTTAAACATTACACATTACTGATATTTCAATATTTTAAAGAATTTATTATAATAATTTTGAAGTTACGAAACTATTATAGACGGGTATGATTATTTAAAAAAAAATTCTACTGCCCTTACTGCAATGGATTAATTAAGGCCCTACCATTAATTTTTCCATTGCAGTAAGGACAGTAGAAATTGTTTTATTTTTAAAAGAATCATACACGTCTATAATAGTTTCGTATTTTTATAACAGATGGCGTACTAATACATCATAAAGAAGCCAGATATAAAATGTGCAGACGTAATGGTTTCATGGAACAAACTTAAGTATGAAATTTATAGAATGTAAGGTTGCCTCAGATTTGTAAATAGTGGATATTCTTAAATTGAAAACAAAAGTCAGGTTAACAATTTTTTTAATATATTATACTTTTAAAATAAAGGATTTAAAGCACGAATGTTTCTTTTATGCACAATACAAACTTCTACTGTCCTTACTGCAATGAAAAAATATATTGGGAGGGCTTGGCTCATCAGTGGTGAACCCTCCCAGCGGTTTCGCCAATTTAATCCACCAGACCGCTTCTCAGAGCTCTAATACTGTATTGGACGATTCTGCTTATATACGCAGCACTGAAGGGTGGAATCTCATCTGTTAGATAAAGACGTATAAATAAACATGCTATAATAGAATATTGTGCTTAGAAAATGTGCATATAAGAGAAAACTAAATTAAAAAACACGAAGCTAAACATGTCAGAATTGAATGTGCTAGGTAAAAAGCGCGTTGAATTACATGCAAATATTTGCATCGAGCAATGCTCTTCCACAAACAATAAAGACAAGGCCAGTTAGGCATATATTAACACAAAGCAATAACGCTCCATCTATATATATAAAATGAAAGGATTTAAAATTCGTGCTTTTAAATCCTTTCATTTTATATGTATAGGTGGCGCGTTATTGCTTGGAATATTATACTTTTAGTTACCACATATTCTTGAAGTTATTTACCACT
Source organism: Cordylochernes scorpioides (assembly GCA_030710605.1). Lineage (NCBI taxonomy): Eukaryota > Metazoa > Arthropoda > Arachnida > Pseudoscorpiones > Chernetidae > Cordylochernes > Cordylochernes scorpioides. The sequence goes on from CP092872.1 coordinate 73,540,730, forward strand.
TTTCCTTTTCGTTTTTATAAAAATAAGATCAGATATATTAAGTAAAATGTAGAGCTAATGTATCATAATATATGAAGTTTATTTAACAAAAATATCTGATTCTTTCCTTAGGGTAAAAAAAAAGAGTTTTTTAAATAAAAAATTAGAATAAACAAAATAATAGCGGTAATTAAGTCTTTATTCTTAATAGAAAACGTTTATAAAAGGTTTATGATAATAATCTTAGCATTATATAATGAGAAAATGGAATATTTAAAGTTGCCTTGGGGAGTGAAAAACTTTTTAAACAAAAAATACAACTTAAAATTAGCTTTTTACCTTACAATAGCATTCATTATGTCTTTATTTGTTTATATTGAGGAATCATGTTTGTGATGAGTGTTTTTTAATTCAATAATTTTCAATTTAATAATTGTGATTATATGATATAATTGTAATTTTTTTAATTATTTAACCTGATTTTTTTTATATTTTTGCGCATAGAGTGTGTTTCACATTATTATTATTATCTATATTTCACAAAATTTTCACACTTACTCATGCCAACAATCACCAGTCTCCACTAATCATTGACTATATAATCCTGATCATTAAACCATCATTAACCAATATTTCATCCGAAAACGAAAAATATACAACATAAAGAGCAAACTTTGAACAAGATTAGAAATTTGACTCTTCCACATGTAACGAATTTATATCACCATCTAAATTGAAATATATCCATTTGTATATCAACTTGCTAAGTCTCTTAGTTATTCTCAAATTTCTTTAATTAAATTCTTTTGGGTTCTTAGCAATCATACGTCAAAATACTTTGACCATATATGCTGACAATTCACTCGAACAGAGACTAAACTTTATTATACAATATACAGAGGGTGTTCACACTTAGAGGAAACAAGTTTTATTATAAAATATTAAAAATTAACACCATATTTGAAATTTTTCAAATGTTCTATTTGAAAGCCTTTTTGTTTATTTACAGAAAGGCACCTGACTTTCCACGATAGCAGACACTTTCTGATCATGGTCATACTCAAAAGATCCCATTCTTCCTTTACCACTTTCCAGAGACCTTCAATTGTCCTAGGGTGTCTCTTTCCAAGTGCTCTTTTAAGGCATCCAAAAATGCAAAAATCCATCGGGGCTAAATCAGGAGATTTTACAGGGGTTCTGTTCTTTGGAATAGTGTTGATTCCTGTTCTTTGCCTTAGATCTTCCAAATAAGCTTGGGTTGAAGATGAGGCATGACTTGTGGCGTTATCATGGTGACACCAGACTTTTTTGCTCTGTTTTCCATAGATAGAGGGAATATCATTTAAAAATATAGGTTCTAAAATGTTGTTTTGATAGTACTCCGAGTTTATTTTGGCATTTCTTTCAACTTTTCTTATTTTTAATTTTCCTTCATATGAGATACCGCATGCCACCATAAATCCTTTGGGGTAACTTTCGGCACATACCTTCAACCAAATTGGCCTAGATTTTTCCACCCTTTTTTGATAGTATATAGCTCTTTTTCTGTCGCAATCGGTTAAATATACCCATGCTTCGTCATATGTAACAATAAATTTCCATCTATCAGCAGCCAAGAAATTTTCATAAAAATATCTGCTGATAGTGTGTCGCTGACGAATATGGCTCTGAAACAATTTGTGAACCGCATGTTTTTTTGTAGCTTTTAGGCCTAAATCTTTATTTATTATTTTATTTATTGTTGACACTGCTGTTCCTATTAATTTGGCTATATCTCTTTGTGGCATAGGATTTTCTTTTGTAATATATTTTTTCATTTTTTTGACAGTTGCAGGAGTTCTCACAGATATAGGGTGATAATCTTTTGTCCATTTCTCCGTAGGTGCTTTGAATAAAAACTTGATATTTTTGTCGTGAATAATATTATAAATTCCTTTTTTAGAAATGTTGATACCATCTTGTTTGCATATTTTAATTATGTCCAAATAGGTAAGATTAGCTCTGGAAAGTCCTAAAATATAACCTCTTATGAAATTATTGTATTTGTAGGGCATTTTTTTTAAATAACAAAAGATATGTATTGCGTGTTAGAATTTGCTTAAGCCTTTTCGAATTCCACGTTCCACATACAATGATGCCACACAATGCTTATAGAGTGAACCTTACATACAATGATGCTACACAGTGCTTATAGAATGAACGTTACATACAATGATGCCACACAGTGCTTATAGAGTGAACGTTACATACAATGATGCTACACAGTGCTTATAGAGTGAATGTTACATACAATGATCCTACACAGTGCTTATAGAATGAACGTTACATACAATGATCCTACACAGTGCTTATAGAATGAACGTTACATACAATGATTCTACACAGTGCTTATAGAGTGAACGTTACATACAATGATCCTACACAGTGCTTATAGAATGAACCTTACATACAATGATGCTACACAGTGCTTATAGAATGAACGTTACATACAATGATTCTACACAGTGCTTATAGAGTGAACGTTACATACAATGATCCTACACAGTGCTTATAGAATGAACGTTACATACAATGATCCTACACAGTGCTTATAGAATGAACGTTACATACAATGATCCTACACAGTGCTTATAGAATGAACGTTACATACAATGATCCTACACAGTGCTTATAGAATGAACGTTACATACAATGATCCTACACAGTGCTTATAGAATGAACGTTACATACAATGATCCTACACAGTGCTTATAGAATGAACCTTACATACAATGATCCTACACAGTGCTTATGGAATGAACCTTACATACAATGATGCTACACAGTGCTTATAGAATGAACGTTACATACAATGATTCTACACAGTGCTTATAGAGTGAACGTTACATACAATGATCCTACACAGTGCTTATAGAATGAACGTTACATACAATGATCCTACACAGTGCTTATAGAATGAACGTTACATACAATGATGTTACACAGTGCTTATAGAATGAACGTTACATACAATGATCCTACACAGTGCTTATAGAATGAACGTTACATACAATGATCCTACACAGTGCTTATAGAATGAACGTTACATACAATGATCCTACACAGTGCTTATAGAATGAACGTTACATACAATGATCCTACACAGTGCTTATAGAATGAACGTTACATACAATGATCCTACACAGTGCTTATAGAGTGAACCTTACATACAATGATGTTACACAGTGCTTATAGAATGAACGTTACATACAATGATCCTACACAGTGCTTATAGAATGAACGTTACATACAATGATTCTACACAGTGCTTATAGAATGAACGTTACATACAATGATTCTACACAGTGCTTATAGAGTGAACGTTACATACAATGATCCTACACAGTGCTTATAGAATGAACGTTACATACAATGATCCTACACAGTGCTTATAGAATGAACGTTACATACAATGATCCTACACAGTGCTTATAGAATGAACGTTACATACAATGATTCTACACAGTGCTTATAGAGTGAACGTTACATACAATGATCCTACACAGTGCTTATAGAATGAACGTTACATACAATGATGTTACACAGTGCTTATAGAATGAACGTTACATACAATGATGTTACACAGTGCTTATAGAATGAACGTTACATACAATGATCCTACACAGTGCTTATAGAATGAACGTTACATACAATGATCCTACACAGTGCTTATAGAATGAACGTTACATACAATGATCCTACACAGTGCTTATAGAATGAACGTTACATACAATGATTCTACACAGTGCTTATAGAGTGAACGTTACATACAATGATCCTACACAGTGCTTATAGAATGAACGTTACATACAATGATTCTACACAGTGCTTATAGAGTGAACGTTACATACAATGATCCTACACAGTGCTTATAGAATGAACGTTACATACAATGATGTTACATCGTCTATGGAACATGTTCTAATCAAATTAACCCTGGTGAAGAGGTTCCAGCATTCTCCCCACACAAACGGCAGTGAGGCCAGGTGGAGATTCTATAGGTCCACTTAGCGACGGAGTTTTAGCCCATTAAACGGCAGTCTGTGGCTGACACGTGGGATGGGTCAACCTGTCATGTTGTCACAATTCCAGTTCCTAACACTCTCTTTTCTGTAATTTACATCTGATTATTCATAGAATTGATATTAATATGCTATTAATATTAGTTTTTAATTAAAAGGTTTTCTACCTGAAAGTATTGTAATGAGAAAAATAGTGGGATGGTCTGACTTACATGAATGTTTTTTTTTTTTTTGCTTATCCTTAGTACACGTGGTACAGGCCATGATAATAATGTTGGGTAGAAGAAGGCGACTTCTTTTACTGTAAGTGCACCACATGTCTACACATTTGAAAATCAGTTCGACTTTGCACTTACAAATGTGCCAGAGCCCCGTTTGGTTACTTGCACTCGCTAGTGGGGTTGAAATTTTCCAAGAATCGGAGGCTATTGGAGCATTCTTTGTTTTCTAACAGAAAAAAGTGCCCAATGCGGGAATCAAACCCAGCTCGTAGCGGTCGAAAACCAACGGTTTAGACCATCCTTCCACTGATCCCCATATGAATGGTGAACACTCTCAGCTGTTTCACCATCTACCTCTATACTATTGTATTCAGCTTTCAGTTCAGGTTCAAATTTATTTTATTAAGTACCTTTATAAAGGAAAATTGCGGCATATATATATAACAAATGAAAACATTATAAGACGCGAGTGTTTCCTTCACAAGTAAATCAAACTTCTACTGTCCCTACTGCGATGAAAAACTCACCTTGTCCTTTTTGTTTGCGGAAGAGCATTACTCGATGCAAACATTTATATATAATTCTTCTGTCTTAAAAACTTATGTCCATAGTGTTCTTAACTACCATTTCTAAGATTCCACTATTCAGTGTAGCGTATATAAACAGAATAATCCAATACAGTATTAGAGCTCTGAAGAAGCGGTCTGGTAGATTAAATTGGCGAAACCGCTGAGAGGGTTCACCAATGATGAGCCAAGCCCTCCCAATATTTTTTTTCTTCGCAGTAAGGACAGTAGAAGTTTGATTTATTTGTGAAATAAATATTCACGTCTTATAATGTTTTCATTTGTTATCCGTACCTATATAGTAACGTCTATATCTTTCTACGTGGAACGCGGGGCCACAGACGGCGATGGTGGCAGACTGGCGGGCGTCCGTGGAACTCCTGACAATGGTAACCCAGGAGTCTCATACACAAACGCCATAATGTACGACTCAGCACTAAACTCGAATATGGCACTATCTCTGACCTACCCGGTCAATTATCAGCGGCCATTCTGGCATCCCGAAGCAGTTATCTTTCCTTCGGCGTTTCACCATCCTCTATCTTCCGTGATAGGTCTTAGTCCTTGTAGGATGAATATCCTTGTAGGATGATGATAACTTCGTATTCCACTCAGACAGTGAATAGAACAACTCCGGCATCTGCAAGGTGATCTTGTTGGAGATGTTCTTAAGGGATTCAGCACTTCCTTCAAACTTCAGTTCATTCGAGAATCTTATTTTTAGCGAGGGCTTGGTAGTTTCTCCCATCAGGTATTATCGGTGATGAATGCCAGCTTTTCTACCTCCACAAGTTTCCTATTTAGAAGACATTGATTAGAGCCGTTCACAATGCTTCTGCAACTTAGCTCCTCTGTGGCCCATTGTAATGTGACTAGAGACTCTGCACATTGTTACCATCTTTGCTACTTCCCATTGTCGGCCTCACACAAGCTGGCCATCTTCAGCCAAACACCAATAACACCATCATAAAACTAATCAACATTTGGTATGATAAAGTAAATGTCTGAGATAAAAAAAACACCAAGCAGACAATTTTACTTATTAGCATATTTTTTCACATATAAAAATGAAGGATTATTATTTTTTTTTTTTTTTATTTCAATTCAAAACGCTATGTCCCCCTAGGGACACTTGCGCTAAATGTACATACAAATATATATAACAAAGAAAATATTCAACATGGAAAGATACACAGAAAGCGACTTAGAAAGATTCAAAAATGTTATTTACATATAGAGATATTTTTTGAATTTTATTTACAGTTACATCATTAAATTAAAAAAAAAAAACATATACATATGTACACACATATACACGCATACACCTATATATTGTTTACTACCATATAATATGTCCAATATTTCCATGAGATCGTTACATCAAAGACCATTTTTCTTAATGAAGTCCAAAATATATTTACAAAGGAAATAAAATTTTATATATGTGTCCTTACTTGAAATTAATTCACTAGGGCCTAAAGCAATTAAACTGTTGTTGACTCTGTAATCTTGAAAGACAGGGCACTCCAGCAAGAAATGTATTGAAGTTTGTTCCCCCAATCCGCAGAAACATGTCGAATCTTGCACAGCCTGAATTTTCTTAAGAAAAAACCTGAAATTTCCATGATCTGTGATAAATTGTGAATTATAATAGTTTGGTCGAAAATATTTCGGAATATCATAAGGAAAGAAACTTTGAAATGTTTGATTAGTATTCTTTTTCAGTAAATTAATCCTTGATATAATGAAATCTTTGAGTATACCTGGAATATACAAATCATAAAATTGTTCATCTTCTGTTGATAAATTATTCAACTCATAACCTATAATTCTAGATTCCATATAATCAGTGATCAAAGGAATATTGGCTAAGGTGTGAACACAGTTATAACTGGTTGTTTTATATGTGAATATAGCGATGATAAGCGTATAGATAAGAAGGTATTAATTTTTTCATCAAAACAATTCGAAAAACTTCATTTACATAAAATAAAAGAAGGACAAGAAGAAATTTTCCGTATTAATAAAAAATAAATTTAATATTCTTTATATGTGTGTGTAAAATATATTAAATATCCTATTTAAATTTTATAATTCCCGTTCTACGAGAATAGATTAGAAACGACATCAAACGAAATTTTGCCTTGAAATATTCATTTATTATAATCATTATTAATCATACGGGGCTCTGGAATATTTGTAAGTGCAAAGTCGAACTAATTTTCACATGTGCAGACATGTGGTGTACTTACAGTAAAAGCAGTCGCTAACTACCCACCATGATTATCATGGTCTGTTCCACTTGTACTAGGGATAAGCAAAAAAAAATTATTAATCATTAGCATTTTCGGTTTCAGACTAACTAAAGGACATGTGGATTCTAAATAATATATACAATTTACGCAATTTTGTGTTTCTTCGTGTTTTAATTCAATTGTCAATTACCTTTTTGCTTATAACCCGAATTTATTCTCAGTTAAAATTTTCTGGATGCCCGGGGCGTTGCACAAGTCAGTTTGCTAGGAATATTAATATAATATAAAGCAAAAACTTAATTTGAAATTTTGAAGCTATACGGCAAAAAAAAGTACAGTAATGTTTTCTCTAAAATAAAACAATTTTGTAACGGGGTTAGCAATGTCGACACCCAAAACTAACTTTCAAAAATTCTCCAACAGATGTGTTTGCTAATACTCTATCTCATTAAAGTTCGTTCAATATTTACACACAGACACAAACTAACTTTGGGGGTAATTTAATGAGATTTCTATACGATATCATCAATTAAAATATTGAATTTTCTTTCCGAAGTTTCATATATATTACTCTCCTTTCAACTCGCAACTCAACATTTGCCGGTCCCAAGCCCAGATAAAAAAAAAGGAGGAGCAGTAACAAGCTCGGTAAAAAACCTGGGTTCAGCTGGCTCGGCTGATAGTACCCTGTAAGGGCTCCTAATCCAAGGATACAGGATGAGCAGCGTTTGTACTCCATGTTAAGAGCGGCTGCACATGGTGTCTGTTCCTCATGTCAGAGGCGGCCATTTCTTTTGGAGCTAAGTCGGCCTGCCACTGAGTAGTGCTTCCAGTCATGATGACAAAGGCAGACGCTTTCTACTTCACCCAGTGTGGAGATAAGAAAGAATAAGAAGACTCTCCCTTCACACAAATAATTCTATTTAGAATGATATTTAAAAATATAAAGTATTTTATATACAGGGTGCGGCAGCTATTTAAGAACACACAATATAGGTGTTACACTTTCCTGCGTTATAGTAACATGGTTGTTTTCTGTTGCATTTGACAAAGCAGAACCTACTCTTACGCAAGAAATGAAGAGGAATGCAGTTATTGTCTCCTTGGCTACAGGGCACACCGATTCAGAAACTGCTGAATTTTTAAAGTCGCCCGATCATTTGTTTTCAAAGTCCAGAGAGAATTGGAAGCTACAAAGGGTGATGTGGCGGAAGTTACCTAAAGGAAACGACATTGTCGACGTTCTGACAGTATCAGGACACCAGACTGATAAGCCATGTCCAAGCTATCATCGATGAGGACCCTGCGAAGTCGATGAGGGCACTCGCCAAAGAGCTGCAGGTTGATGAGGCTACCATCCGACGTGTGGTTCATGAAGACCTCCGTTACAAATCATACGTGATGCGGGGAGAGTACACTCAATGTCTGAAAGAACCAAGGTGAACCGCTTGACCAGATCCAAGAGCCTTCTGAACAAGCTCAAACATCCCGAGGGGCCAGAAATGATCTGAATATGTTTTTAAAAATGCATGGTTCCTTATTAATGTACATATACACGCAGATTCGAATCGGTGAATAAAACCTAAAGACATCTCAAATTCTCGAACAAAATTCAACAGTATACCATAGTTTCGGGCAATGCACTTCATCAGTACAGAAGTGGTTACAACTTCGTGACATTCTAAGGGAAGTGGGGGGAAGTTATGAAATTTGCCAAATCTGCCCAAAAAGGTGTTTGCGCTGGCCGAAATTGAGTCAGAATACGCATTGTGAAATCATTTTATTTTTAATACATTCTCCAACACAGACAGGCACACAAAATATGATATCCATATAATATGAGGGAGATTTTGCCGGGAGCATATTGATCTGGAAATAATAAGAAAATTTCTAAGGTCAAAATAAATATTGACGAGAGAGATAGAGTTGTCTTCTTTAGATCAATTTCCATAAAGCAAGATAATACCTATATTATGGTCATTCAAATGGACTAACCCTTTACGAGCTAAACACCTCTTTGTGAAATTCTGAAGATATCACGAGTCCCTTGTTATCCTATAAGACCAGAGTTTGCCTTAAAATGTCATAGCCCGAGACCATCTATGTGGACGTTTTGAATTTGTCAAAGGTGATGTTATGTGTTTTTCACTGACTCGATTTTTTTATATCGCAGAGACTATCAAAAGAAAATTTGACATTTAAATAATCCTTTATTGATACTAAGCCAATGTTTAATTAAAAGGTAAATAGGCCTGAATGATATAGGAAAGTATATACAGTCATATTTACAAATATTATCAGCGAAAGGGGCTCCCCATTTTGAGAAAGTCCTCTTCAAGACAGGGAGGGGGTCTTCTTTCACTCCACAGTTCTGTGCTGAGAAGTAATTGTAGATGCACGCCCTGGCGGGAGCCAGGAATAGACAAGAGACAAAAGAGTAGATAATACTTATATTATGATGCATTAGCGCGCCATCTGTTATGAAAATTCGAAACTATCATGGACGCGTAATATTCTTTTTAAAAATTAAACAATTTCTACTGCCCTTACTGCAATGAAAAATTAATGGGAGGGCCTGGCTTATCAGTGGTGAACTTTCCTATTAATTTTTCATTGCAGTAAGGGCAGTAGAAATTGTTTAATTTTTAAAAAGAATCATACGCGTCTAAGATAGTTTCGAATTTTCATAATAATACTTATAGAGCAGACAAAAATACTTCCAATCGAGGCCATCAATAGATGGCACATGGTTAATGTTTTGGCTTAAAAGGTTGTCGTTATTTATAGACTCTACCATTTTTGTTTGTACGTTTCATTTATAAAACACTACAGGGGACACGTGACATGAGCATTTAAGTGCCGTTCGCAAAAGAGTGCCGAGCGCACACAACCTCTATTTATCCATTCATATAACTACACATGTATTTATATTTTAATGATTTATTTGTTAATCTCTTATATTACCTCAACATACATTCATAGTAGCATAGCAAGGTCAGTATAAATTGTTTATTTATTAAAAAGAATAATACACGTCAATGATACTTTCGAATTTTCTTAACAATACTTATAGAGCAGACAAAAATACTTCAAATCGAAGTCATAAATAGAGAGATGGAACATAGTTAATACTTTGGCCTTAAAGGTTATCGTTATTTTTAGACTATACGATTTTTTTTATTTATTTCATCTCAATTTGCAGGTGTTACATTCGAGCACAGCTCGCGAGTCACCTTGTCCAGATTATTTACACATGGCGAGTTGTAATGCTGGACTGGCCCCCCGAACCTTACAGGAGGGCAGTTGTTGGGTGTTTGGCTGTCAGCTAGCCATTGGGTCCAGGTCGTCGGATTCGGTGGCTGAGGTCACCTTGATTTTGAACAATTTCTTGTATAGTTGGATTTGATGATTTTTGAAATTGCGAGAATAGTCTTGTCGCAGAGTCTTGATAAATCTCTTCTATATTAGGCTGGTTGAGATCTTTGAGAATTTTGTTTGAGAGATTGAATGGGACTCCTATAGTGATTCGTAAGCAAATCCTCATGAAGGCATCTATTCTTTTTTTATCCGTAGGTGTGATATATTTGCCCCAGACTGGTATTGCGTACGTGATGATGGGTAGAATACAGGTTTTGTACAACGTGAATTTATGTTTTGTTGTTAAATTACTTTTAAAATTAAGCAGGCTTGATAGAGATATTTTGGCTATCTTTGCCTTTCTTATGGTGTTTTGGACATGTAGGTTAAATTTTAATTTCGAATCCAAAGTGACACCAAGATACTTGGCATGGTCGGCCCAACTAATAGTGCTTGAGTTTACTGTCAAGTCTATACGATTTGTTGGTACGTTTCATTTATAACCCTACAAGAGACACACGTGACATGAGCATTTAAGTGCCGTGCGCAAAAGAGTGCCGAGCGCACACAACCCCTATTTATCCATATCTATAACTACACATGTATAACTATATTTTTAATCATCGTAAAGATAGAGGCTGCCTGGTCGGCATTCATAGTTCTTCAAATTAAAGATACTTCGGCCAGTAAATTTTTAACCCTTGCCAAATGTTTTAATTTTTATTCGCTCCTGACGAGGATAAAATATTTTTGTCGAAACTAGAGACAATAAAAAGATTTAATGGCCGAAGTATCTTTAATTTGAATAACTATATTTTTAATGACCTATTTGTTCATCTTATATATATTACCTTAATATACATTTATAGTAGCATGCTAAAAATTTGCATATAATCTGATGAATAGAATAGATTTATTTCGCCTCTCATATATCAATTTTCTTAATTCAAATCGCATCGTTCAATAGAAAATTATCGTAAAATTAATTATGTTCTAAAATTAAATGCTTTTCAACATTCCCTATTTTTTCTACAATTTCACGGAATCAATGTGTTTCCACTTCTCTCTCTCTCTAAAGAAATTCACCCCACTAAGAATTTCTATTTTTAAAGAAATCAAAGTCTCATTAAATAACGGAAATAGGATACGATATTAAAGCTACTTTTTCAAACGATATTTTTAGACTATTTGGCAAAGTGAAAACACGCTTTAAATATTATGGAATTTGTCGACGTTTAAATTTTTCTAGTTTATCTTTTTTTTATACAAATTAGATGGCCCTTCATAAATACCTGGAATTATATACTCGTGTTTCGTGCGTAATATTGAGCTTTTTGTCTTTTTACTTTTTCTCTCGGATATAGTTGGGTTTGAGCCTTTCTGAAAATGACTTAATGAAATATTGATTTCAGTATAGATGTCGTAAATAGTCTGTATGTAAGAAAATATCGACCTATATCCAATATAAGATATCGTTTAATAACACATCATTATGATAAACAATTTTTAAAATAATTTTCATTTTATGATAAACATATAGTAAACATATACAATTGAGCACAAGAATTATTGTTGCGTCGAACTCCAGACGCCGTTTAGGTTCTTTGTCTAATCAGGATTGTTCAAAGATGACACATGAGTTCGTGATGGGATGCAGTTAAAGTTCGTGCTTTATTACAGTGATGCAAAATGGAAGGAGTACACTATAAGGGACTTGCTTCAAGCCTATGCCGTCAGAAAGATTCTTGGCACCGTGGATGTCACTCTTGCGAAGTGCCCCGCTCCACAAAGTCCACATCCAGCCTGGGCGACACCGACTTGTAGGCTGATCCGCTGCCGAGCGACATAATCGTTCTGGTATCCACTTCCACAGAGCAGTCCGTTCCGTGCAGTCCAGCCGTGGTGGCTTGCCTGCCACCCCGGCCTGGCCAACTTAGAACACTTCCACTGTCTGGCCAATAGCTGCTATCACCTGCAATGTCCGCTCCGGTACACTCCAACCACGCCTTTTTGCGGACTCTCTGCTGTCAAAACTCCTGTCAAGTTAATTTTTATTCATCTCATTGTCCTCCTAAGTATATATGTGAAATTAAAGTATAAAAATACATACACGGATACAGAATATAGAATATTGTTGAGCCACTGCTGTGTCAAGGATGGTCAAATGAGCACGCGAGATCGGTAAGGATCTCTGTTCGTCACACGACTCCTCTTTATTTACATTCTTACATTATGGTGAACAAAACAAGTAACATACAGAAAGCATCATCCAACAGACGCCGTCAACAACAGGGAAGACGACTTCACTACCGGCCAAATGGGCTTATTATTCCTGGTTTGTCCGTCACCTTTTCTCCGCTACCCGGTTCACATGTGATGGACGGTTTTAGCCTCCTTTGAACATTGTCGTAACTACTCAAACTGATAAATATTAGGAACTATACGTGGTTACATTAGAACTTCGGAGTATACGTTGCGTGTATAGTTAGGGCCATCGAGGACTGCCGACGGGAGGTTTTTGGGGTGAAGTAACCCAAGTCTGGAGTTTTAAGAAGGAAGAATCTCCCTGATCGGAGGGATAAAAGAAATAAACAGAGAATATCCTCCGAAGCAGTAACCGCTTCAACAGCCACAAAGAGAATATATTATATTATATCTCTATAGCCTGATAAAGAGCGTGCACGCTAGAAAGCTTGCATCACTTCAATTATTGAAGGAAACGCCTTACACGCACCAGCAGCCATTTTTTTCTCATTTTAAGAATAATTGGGAGACCATTTCTCACACATGAATTCCTATTTACAGGCGAAATGGATATCATTTTTTAAAAGATATTTTTAAATTTCATCGAATTCTTTAAGGGCCTTGAGCATTTATTCAAGTTATATCTTTATCAAACCTCTTTTGTGAATTAATTTTTAAGCCTCGGTATTGTGTCTAATGCTAAAGGGTTTGAAAGAATGAATGACTGTTTTGCTTGTAACTGACAAAAATGAAGAAGTACATAGATTTACCAATTGCAAATATCTATAAACACACAAATGTAGAAGATAGAGATGTGAAATATATATATTACAAGGTTGAGAGTATAAATGCCACAATCTGCAAATACTTTAAGAAAACAAATATTTTAAGAAATACAACAACCCATAAAAATATAGTAAAGATATCAAAAAGAGAGTAATGCTTAGAGAAAGTTTGTGTCAAATCTGTAAATATTTGAAAAACAAACTCTTTGAGAAATACATCAAGCAATAAACAATACATTGACAAAGTCGTCAAAAATAGTGGTTAGAGCAAATTTGTCAAAATATCTGTAAATACTCGAAGAAAAGTAAACCTTTTGAGAAATACATCAAGCCATAAACAAGACATTGGCAAATGCGTCAAAAAGAGGTAGAGGTTAGAGCAAGTTTGTCAAAATATCTGTTAAATCTCGAAGAAAAGTAAATCTTTTGAGAAATACAAGCCATAAACAATACATTGGCAGAGTCGTCAAAAAGAGGTAGAGGTTAGAGCAAGTTTGTCAAAATATCTGAAAATACTCGAAGAAAAGCAAACCTTTTGATAAATTCAAGCCATAAACAAAACATTGGCAAAGGCGTCAAAAATAGTGGTTAGAGCAAGTTTGTCAAAATATCTGAAAATACTCGAAGAAAAGCAAACCTTTTGAGAAATCCAAGCCATAAACAAGACATTGGCAAAGGCGTCAAAAATAGTGGTTGGAGCAAGTTTGTCAAAATATCTGAAAATACTCGAAGAAAGCAAACCTTTTGAGAAATTCAAGCCATAAACAATACATTGGCAGAGTCGTCAAAAAGAGGTAGAGGTTAGAGCAAGTTTGTCAAAATATCTGAAAATACTCGAAGAAAAGCAAACCTTTTGAGAAATTCAAGCCATAAACAAGACATTGGCAAAGGCGTCAAAAATAGTGGTTAGAGCAAGTTTGTCAAAATATCTGAAAATACTCGAAGAAAGCAAACCTTTTGAGAAATTCAAGCCATAAACAATACATTGGCAGAGTCGTCAAAAAGAGGTAGAGGTTAGAGCAAGTTTGTCAAAATATCTGAAAATACTCGAAGAAAAGCAAACCTTTTGAGAAATTCAAGCCATAAACAAGACATTGGCAAAGGCGTCAAAAATAGTGGTTAGAGCAAGTTTGTCAAAATATCTGAAAATACTCGAAGAAAGCAAACCTTTTGAGAAATTCAAGCCATAAACAAGACATTGGCAAATGCGTCAAAAAAAGGTAGAGGTTAGAGCAAGTTTGTCAAAATATCTGTTAAATCTCGAAGAAAAGTAAATCTTTTGAGAAATACAAGCCATAAAGAAGAAATTTGGAAAGACCTCTTAATAAAGAAAAAAAGATGAGGAGATGAAAGCATGATTATCAGGATTAACAAAATTCATGAATATGAGATAGGAATAAACGTCAAAAATGTTAAGATAAAGAAGAAAAAAAGGTTGTCAGGAAGGGAGGGGTCGGTGGCCGGCGGTCCAGTCAGTCAATGGCGATGGGGCGGGCTAGCTGGGCGGTGATCCTGACGTCCTGGGCCACGGTGGTCCTCCAGGCTGAGGGCCACGGGCGGTTAATCGAGCCCCCAGCCCGTAACGTCATGTGGAAATTCGGTTACGGCACCCCAGTAAACTACGAAGACAGCGAGCTGTTCTGTGGCGGGCTAGCGGTGAGTACACGACTATGTCTAATATATTTAAGTGAAGTAAGAGAAAAACTCTTCAAAACACCTTCTGGAGATTTAGCAACCCACTGAAGACGCTGAGAACTATTTCAGAAAAGAAAAATATAGCAATAGAACTCTATAATTTCTACAGATCAATTGTAAATAGATTCATACGTAAAAGAGGTAGTGAGGAAAGTTTTAGAACAGATGTGTAAATAAATCCCTTTTCAAACAAAGGCTCACGTGCACATGGGGAAAGGGAGGAAAAATTACTGTGTTATTTTATTGTTGTATGGCGAATCCATACAGGGCAATGGGCCCTAATAAAAGCTTTTTTGTTGTTATTGACTATGTATAATAATACGAGCAATCATGGTATCTCTTTGAAAGTTTCATTGTTGAATTTTGGAGATTCTGAGGTAGCTTATTTTACATTTCTTAACGATGATTCATCAAGTAATTGGGTTGGCCAAATATCAGGGAACAGGCTAAATCAATGTTTAGTTGATTTCTGTTCCATCAGATGGCGCTCTGCCTTCTGGAAAGCACATGTGCTCCTGGTCAGGATATGACTTTTCATTTTTATTTTATAATCTATGTACACTCATGGAATAAAACTTAAGGAAGTTTCTTATTTTTATATCGTCGATTGTCTGCTTTAAAAAAAAAAATATTATTTTGAAGGATACATGGCAATTTGGTTTTGATTTGGTTATCTCGTATGTCTTCAATAAAGGTTACTGTGTATCAAATATCTTTCAGAGTTATTTTCTTGATTCAGATATACATGCTGAAAGATATAACTTCCTTACTTATAACTATCATCAATTTATTAACGTGATACTCCTGTTGAAGGACTGACAAGTCCGAAAGCTTGAAAATAAAAAGTTGAACAAGAAACTTAGCCCTGGAAGCTTTATTTATTTTATAATAACTTCCTTTTCTAAGTTTTGGAAATGAGTGTAATTAAAGAAAGGGTTATACATTAAATAAATTGCTGTGTCATTCTAAGGTTTGCATTTGCTAATTTCTACGTGATATTTTGGTGGAAATGCTGGGTAGATTAGGGAAGACAAACTGAAGATTGCTGAGCAGACCTTGAGGCCATGAAAAAACTTATATGAGAAGAACCTGTACATATTATGCATTGTAAATAACATGAGCTATGTTGCTCTTTTTGAGTGGAACAGTAGAACTTCCAGGAGAGGACACTCGCGCTAGAGGACACCTCTCTATAAAGGAAACTTTTCAAAATTACCATTTTTGATATTTTGAAACTCTCCGGTAAGAGGACACCTCTCTCTAAAGGACACTTTGACTCTGCAATTAGGTGTCCTTTACAGGGAGGTTCTACTGTACCTAATGAAATTATTTTGGAACTTGGAAATAAAGAAACATTTGGTTGTTCCTCACAGGTTTCCACAATACTCGACCTATCCGGATGAAAGGTTTATGCTATATAGAGATAGGTCAGGAAGGAGTCACTTCCATAGTTTCAAGCTCGAAATATATTGATAAGTCCGAAAATAGACGAATTTGTATTTACCTTTAAAACGCGAACAATATGCGGAGCCATTTCTGTGACATAATTGGCGGTTACCATTTTCGTAATCACGCTACACTAAGAAGGGTGTACATTATGTTTTAAACCGCTTTAAAAAAATTCTATCTTTACTTATATAAAAAAATAGATTATAACCAAATATGAAAATAGTTAATAAACATATAGTGAGTGTTCCTGTGTTTTATATTTAAATCGTTGTAAGGGCACACAGTAGGAAATAGTCTTATTTTCAAAATATAGTTTTATTTCTTAAAAGTACAAGAAATGTAGGCATAAAGTACCTGAAAGGTAATTACGAAGTGTATATATACATTTAAAAATAAAAATGGCATATCCTGACCAGGAGCACGTGCTTTACAGAAGGCAGAACGTCATCTGGTGGAACAGAAATCAACTAAGCATTGATTTAGCCTGTTCCCTGATATTTGGCTAACCCAATTTCTTGATAAATCAAGAAAAGCCATCCACGAACGCGTTTCGCGCTTTTTGATTTATCAAGAAATTGGGTTGGTCAAATATCAGGGAACAGGCTAAATCAATGATTAGTTGATTTCTGTTCCACCAGATGGCGTTCTGCCTTCTGTAAAGCACATGTTGCTCCTGGTCAGGATATGCCATTTTTATTTTTGATTTCAACACCTGAATCTTTTATTTTTTCTTTCATTTTTTTCATATATACATTTAATATATATATTTATGAGGAGCATATATATCGAGTACATATATACAGTGAGAAAACTCTACACTAAGTATATATATATATTCTATCCTCAATTTAATACGAACTCAAGAGACCATAAATTCTAGGTCTTAAATGTAATTATGTACCATAAATCAAGTGTATGTTTTAAATCATTATTAATTAAAAACGACATTCGAAAAACATCTCGCATGTGTTACTTTTCAACGAAAAATCAAAATTTATTTTAAGGAGAAATAACGATTATTTCTAACTTTAGGGATGAGGTATGAAAGGATGAATTGTGAAGGTAAGGATAAACGGAAAAATAAAGTGTCCAGGGATGGGAACTTTTATTTTTACGTTTATCATTACTCTTCACAATTCATCCTTTCATACCTCATCCCTAAGGTTAGAAATAATCGTTATTTCTCCTTAAAATAAATTTTGATTTTTCGTTGAAAAGAAACACATGCGAGATATTTTTCGAATGTCGTTTTACAATCACAAGCCGCATTATATTGTATCATTATTAATTAACTGAAAACGTATTAATGCAATGATATTATTGAGGAATATATATTTAATTGATATACTAAGAAAATAAGCAATCACAATACTATTTTTCATAAATGTCTTAAATACGACCAATTTACAATATGAAAGAAATTTTAGTATCGGAATTATAAGTTTCGTTACCAAATATTATGAGAAGCTTATATTATCTTAGTGTTTTATATATTAATTTTATTGTATTGTCAATCTAGCTGCTGATAAATATATAAAATATAGTTTGGTAGATACATGTAGATATAGGGAAATTGCGATTTACTATTATAAAATATCAAAAACCTTTCACAATAAATTTCTTTATTTATATACAATATTAAATACAATACAATAGTGTATATGAACAAACCTTCACTTTGGGAAGATCCTGGGAGAAGCCGATAATTATTCATCTTTCATAAAAAATACTGTCATGTAAAAAAATGTGGGGAAACCAACGTGGAGATGACAAGGCAATTTATTTTAATCTAAATAATTATATACCCTAACACACACACATTATGTGGTTATTATTAATTTAGATAACTCAGGTTTCTGGAGCCCCGTACAGAAGTCACCAACTACCCGGGCTGACATCTTCTTGGTTTTATTCACAATGTCAGTGTAAGTCTAATTACTGAGGTGACGTCAGGCAGATTTCTTTCTTGGAAGATTCTCTAGGGATATGCTGCATATTTTTTACATGAAAGAACAGAAAGGCAATAGGAGAAATATACTGAATAACAAAATATATAATATCATAATCTGTTGATTAATTTTATAATATTGATTAAAATATATCAGGCCTCTAGGAAAAAGTGTATTTTCAAAACATTTTTATTCTTCTCTAGCTTTCTGGTACGAACGTCCTTCTACAGGAGAAAGTTTTTCCTGATTAATTTTACTGATTTATTGAATTTTTTTATAATATTTTCTATATTATTAATCATGAACAACAACAAAAAGCCTTTATTTATGATCACTGACCATATACAGGATTCACCAGAGGTATGCATAAGAACAAAGCAGTGAGACAAAGGAAATAACGATATAGACAGAAGAAAAAGAAAAAAAAGAAGAAAAAACAAGAAAGAGAAAGAGGGAAGCAAGAAAAACAACACAAAAAGAGTAGCAGTAAGAAAGTGAGGAGTGAGTGTCACTTGGCCTTCTTCTGAGATATGGACTTGTGAAAACCATAAAACGCCGTAGCAATATACTTATTCTGGGTCATATTGTCAATTATTGATGGAAGTTAAGCACAGAGTTGCCCAGTCTATATTATTAATCAATATTTAATTATACGCTTAAAAATCAAATTAACGTAAGTTAATAAAAAATATAAAATTGATTATATTGAATAAATCGAAATATGTTTCTATTCATAGATTTTGGAGATGGTAATCTAGACATGTAACAAGACATTTGTTGTGGGTCGGTGATGTAAAAGAACAGCCAAATAAGTGATTTTATAAATATAGGATTATTATTTAATATAAGGATATATATGATGACACAAGAATAGTAACCGCACACAGCAGTAGAAAAAACAAAGGCAGGCTAAAACTATATACAAGATGACGGCGGCAGGAAGGGGGGGGGGCGTTCCCATTGGTCAGTTATCTTCATGCAGCGCCGCCAAGCGGCCGCGTCCACGCTTCTCTCATCATTCCCCCACTGAAGCGCTGGACAGGAGAACAGTTCATGAAGTCACAGGCGTTCTTGTGAGCCACTTTGCTCAGGGTCTTGGTGAAGACGTCGGCCAGGTTCTCCTTTGTAGGGATGTAGACAATCTTGATCTCTCCGCTAATTATTCTTTCTCTGACGTGATGGTATCTTATGTCAATGTGTTTGGATCTGTTGTTCTCCACATTATTTTTGGAAAAGTCTATAGCGGATCTATTATCGCAATGAATTATCAAGGGAAAGGCAAAATTCGATAAGAACTTTAATTCTTTCAAGATGGTAGCGATCTAAACTGCTTCCTTAGTGGTCTGGGATAGCGCTAAATATTCTGCCTCCATTGTGGAAAGTGAGACACACTTCTGTTTGCTAGTCTTCCATATGACTAAGGAATGTCCTATAGTGATAGCGGTCCCACTATTGGACCGTCTGTCATCGATGTCGCTAGCCCAATCTGCATCACTGTATGCACAAACATCATTGGAATCAGTCCGGCGATAAACGAGAGGTAGATTTAAGCTGCCGTGTGAATATCTTAAGACGTGTTTGGCAGCTTGCCAATGTCGACGTCCAGGGTTGCTGGCGAATTGAGCTAATCTCGTAACGGAAAACATTAAGTCTGGCCTAGTACAATTCGCAAGATAAAGGAGCGACCCGATTAGTTCCCTATGTGGAATAGCTTTCATCCTCTCTTTCTCCTCTTCATCTGTGGGGCAATCTCATTTTGAGATTGGAAAACTAATGTCTAACGGTGTGGATACCGGTCGACATTCAATCATGTCGAATTTTTGTAAGATTGATTTAACATACGTACTTTGAGATAGTACTACAGTCTCCTCATCTGGATAGTCAATCTGAACTCCCAAGAAATTCCTGATCGCTCCCAAATTTTTAACTCGGAACCTTTCATTAATTTTCTGTTCTATATTCCGCAAAATCTCTTCACTCTCACCAAATAAAGCCAAGTCATCTACATAAACGGCAATAATTGCCTTATCCAGATAAGTGTAAATACAATTACAGGATTCTAGTCGTGTAAATCCCATTTCTTGTAAAGCATGATCGAGTGTTAAATTCCAATTCCGCCCTGATTGTCGCAAGCCGTAAATAGGTCGAAGCAGTTTGTAAACCTCGTTATCTTTCCTCTCGACCCCTTCTGGCAAAAGCATGTATATTTCTTCTTCTAAGTCGCCATATAGATAAGCGTTATCTACGTCGAGATGTCTATTGTACCATTTCATGTTCAAACTTAACGTTATCAAAACTCTTATTACAGCTAAGTTAATAACAGGTGCATAAGTTTCCTGAAAATCGATTCCTTGTTTCTGTGAGAAACCTCTAGCTACTAAACGTGCTTTGGAACGCTCTACATTTCCGCTCTCATTTGTCTTCACTTTATACACCCATCTGCTGCTAATCGGTTTCTTTCCCGGCGGTAATGTTGATAACTCCCAAGTGCCTCGTTCCTGAAGCACTCTAAGCTCATCTTCCATTGCTTTTCTCCAATACATGGCTTCGGGAGAATGGACTGCCTCTTCAAAACTTTGCGGCTCGGTAACATCTAAAAAATTTAACTCTACTCTTGGTTTACCTTTTCTCCCATATGGGTATCGAACAATGTTTTTGGAGGTGGAGGATTGTGGTAGAGTGTCCTCTACCCCCACTGAATCCAAATTACTCGGTAATTCATTCTCTAGGTCGTTATCATGATTAGTCTCAGGTTCTAGCCAAACGTGGTTGTACCATTCCGGTTCTGTCTCTTCGACTATTTTGGTCCACTCTAGTCCAATTTTAGACTCATCGAATCTAACATGTTTTGTTTCAATCACCTTTTGTGATTCTGGGCACCAGAGACGATATCCACGTGTTTGAGTAGAGTATCCTACCAGAATACATCTACATGCCCGACTGTCTAATTTTCGCCTTCTTTCTCTTGGTATATGGCTATATGCCAAACATCCAAATGCTTTTAGGTGTCTTACACTAGGATTTCTTTCTAACCAAAGTCAATCAGGTACTTTGTCTTTTAGAGCAGTATTATAACATTTGTTTTTAATGTAAGGAGCTGTGTTTACCGCCTCTGCCCAAAATATTTGGGGGAGATTAGCGCTATGTAAACAAGCGCGGGCCATATCTAAAAGTGTTCGATTTACACGTTCTGCCACACCGTTCATTTGCGGAGAATACACGTTTGTGCGTTCATGCTTTATCCCTAGTTTTTGCAATTTGTCTTGAAAATCTCTATTGCAAAACTCAAGTCCATTATCCAATCGTAACACTTTAATTTTATTACCAGTTTGTCTCTCTAAAGTGGCTCTATAGATATCGAAATGTTTTAATACTTCATCTTTGTTTTTCAGAAAATACACAGTAATCCTTCTTGAGAAATCATCAACAAAAGATAGAAAGTATCTATTGCTTCCGGTTGATTTTACCGGCATTGGACCTCAAATATTTGTGTGGATAAGCTCCAAGGCCTGTTTTGATCTAATATTGCCTAGGTTTTTATGTGACGCTTTAGTGGATTTGGCGATACAACAATCGTCGCATAGGCCTTTGTCTCTAGAGGAAATTTCTAAGCCTATTACGAGCTCCTCCCGCGCCATCTTTTCAATGGCGTTACTGTCAATATGGCATAACCTTTGATGCCACGTTCTCAAGGAATTGTTCTGAAAATGGTCCCTTTCACTATTAAATGCTGTTTTACTGGAGTTTAAGGTCTTACCTTTCACAATGTAGAGGCCATTTACATTTGTCGCTTCCGCTATAATCCTGTTTTCTGGGTTGAAAACGCGAGCTACCATATTACGGAAGGTCACACGGTTGCCGTTTTCTTCTATCTTGGAGACTGACAGCAGATTCCTTCGCACATTTGGGACGTATAACACATTGTTTAGCTTGATTTCGATGTTTTCATTATGGATAGACGTCTGGAGAAATATGTGTCCATATCCTTTGGCCTCAGTTGTCCCACTCGCAGTCATAATAGGATCAGATGACACCTCCCGAAGGTCAACGAACCAGTCTTTGTTTCTGCATACATGGTTGGTTGCTCCGCTGTCCAGGAGCCACGAATCCTTGTCGCTCGTTAGGTTGAGTGCAGCCAGGAAGTTATCTGATTTGTTTACCTTCCTCTGATAATGCTGATTATCGCGGTTCCAAGTAGTTGTTTGCTTCATTCCTCGGCAGTTGGTGGCGATGTGGCCGATCTTCCCGCATCGGTAGCATTTTCTTCGACTGTCGGTGCTGCTGTTATTTTGATGCTTGTTTACATGTAGCACCTCCTTGGATAAATCCTCTTTTCTGGTTTTTCTTCTCTCGTGTTCCGTTAGCAGGACCTGCCTTACCTTGGATGACGTGAACTCATCATCCGTCATGTTGCCAAAGTTCATTATAATCCCATCATAGGAGTCTGGTAGTCCAGCTAGCATAGAGTATGCCAGATCTTCATCCTTTACTTCACATCCCGCTTCTCTGAGATGATCACTGCAGGTCTTTAATATTGATAGGTAATTTATCATATCTTCTTCTTCGATGAACTTGATGTTCACGAATTGTTTCTTGAGTTGAAGAATTCGCGCCCTTGATTTCGGTTCAAATATTTGTTCCAGCGTCGTCCAGGCTTCACTTGCAGTCTTACAGTCGATAACGTGTATTTGTTGCTCTGTAGAAATTGATAGAGCAATCGTTGCCAGTGCCTTTTCTTGTTTAATTTTTGTCTTCACATATTTTCTTTGATCCTCATCAGCGTCGATCGTTTCTTCGTTAATTACACATTCCCATAATCCTCTTTCAATCAGAAGCATCTTCATGTTAAAT
This sequence comes from Cordylochernes scorpioides, assembly GCA_030710605.1. Taxonomy (NCBI): domain Eukaryota; kingdom Metazoa; phylum Arthropoda; class Arachnida; order Pseudoscorpiones; family Chernetidae; genus Cordylochernes; species Cordylochernes scorpioides. The sequence goes on from CP092872.1 coordinate 73,564,142, forward strand.
TTCCATGATCGATAATTGCTGCCGGTGAACTTCTCGACGTTCAGGGCAAGCGCTTGGGAAGACGACGCCATCTTGGTTTCACTTACTTTTCGTCCTTTATATGCAGCTAACCACGCTCTGCTACCATGTTGTGGGTCGGTGATGTAAAATAACAGCCAAATAAGTGATTTTATAAATATAGGATTATTATTTAATATAAGGATATATATGATGACACAAGAATAGTAACCGCACACAGCAGTAGAAAAAACAAAGGCAGGCTAAAACTATATACAAGATGACGGCGGCAGGAAGGGGGGGGGGCGTTCCCATTGGTCAGTTATCTTCATGCAGCGCTGCCAAGCGGCCGCGTCCACGCTTCTCTCATCAACATTCTATATAAATAAAGAAGGTTGTGTCATCCTTGCGCAGGGGCCATGCTAATCTTCTCTGTATCGTTCCAATAAAGAAGGTTGTGGATGGGCGAGCTTTTGCTCTACCGCGATATATTTTCTTAATATTTCCTCTCTCTCTCTTCCTAACAATATATATAATATTATATTAAAATAAAAAATGGCATATCCTGACCACGCTCACATTAGTTTTTAGATGGCAGAGCGCC
>CP092872.1:73564842-73603241 GCA_030710605.1 Cordylochernes scorpioides
ATCTTCTGGAACAGAAATCAACTAAACATTTATTTAACCTGTTCCCTGATATTTGGCCAACCTATTTTCTTATTAAATCAATAAAATCTAACCACGAACGCGTTTTAGCCTTTTTTTAAATAGTTTTTTTCACATATTATTTAGATATGAGAATATATTTATGAATGAATTTATGGCATTTTGAATTATAAAATATGATCTGCTAGAAATGAAAGTCGAAAATAAATATTTCAAAGGCACTGTTTATGTAAGAAATGATAATGCTACAAGGCTCAACTCATTTTATTCACTACCAATCTCTAGGTAGCTCCTTTATAACGGAGGACTACTTACTATCAAACCTCCCTTTGAAAATTAAACGATTTATAGCCCGTCAAAGGATTCTATGGCTACTTTTCCGCGAGGATATCACGGGATTTTGGAACAGCGACCTTTTAAATTGCTACTTCTGCAATGTTGGCATCCAAGACAATTTGGTCCACTATCTATTCCATTGCCCAATCCTACATGAAAAGAGACTGGAAATTCGCGAAATTTCGGAGCTAGCTCACTACAATGAACAACATGTATATAAAATATTTAATGCTCTCCTGCTGGATAAAGCATTTGTTTATAAATATTTTAAATTTTTCAAGGCGATTGATAAAATGAGAGAAGAGGTGCTCAACTTCACAGACAACGGCTGATTGCTCCCCCTCCCCTCTGGATTGCTTTTCCTCCTCACTCATGTACATATATAACCTTCAGGGGAATCCCCTTGTAAGACAATAGTGTCTTAATAAAGGTTTTTTTGTTGTTGTTGTTGTTGAAATGATAATACTAGTAAAATATAAGCTAGTTTTGCCTGGATACTGTTTACCCAATTTTAATTGTTTCAACAAATTGTATTATTATTGTTACGTCGTACCCAGACGCTATTCGTGTACTTTGTCTACTCAGGATGCCACAAAGCTACACATGTGAGTTCGAAGGGATGCAGCTAAAGTTAGCGCTTTATTGTATCTCACTTAACAGAAGGAAATACAACAGTAGGTGCCTTCAACCTCCCCGTCAGAAGAATTCTTGGCGCGCCGTGGATGTCACTCTTGTGAAGCTTCCCGCTCCACACAATACACGTCCAACCTGGACTACATCGTCTTGTAGGTCGCTCCGATGTCAGTCTCTACTGGCACCGCCTTGTAGGATTATCCACATACCCGGAGGCAAGTCACCACGTCTTCTCCTTGCCACAGATGTAACCAGACTCTGTCCTTCCCCACACAGGAATACTGTTTTTAGCGCCTGCCACATGGCAGCGGGGGCCGCTAGAGTCTACCCCTCTTTCCTCAACTTTACTCTGGAATCTTGGCTTTGTCATCAATTTTATTATTTGTAGCAATATAGACGTGATGATATATGGAGAAATACTTATGAATATTTTATTATCATTTCAAGACTCCGGAATATACTAATTAACCTATTATTGAACTAATTTGCACATTTACAATGTGAATCTATCGACACCTACAGACCTAATTCTATATCAAGATAAAGTTTCATTCCGATACATCAAATGCTGTGGAAACTTGGGTGGAACAAACACACACACAATATCCAAAATATATAAAATTAAGTTCCACAAATATTTTCATATAAATTAATAATATTGCAATATATCTATTTGCATATCGCGTTTCAAATATTGTGTATGAGGAATCCATATGGAGTTATAATTTTGAAATGTTAGATCGATATGAACTTTAAATTTCTTTTTAAAAATTAAATTTCGAGAAGTTTTACTCCAATCTTTATCTGAGTCTTTTTAGTTTTGCGGTCGCGTGAAGATACTGCGTGTTCAATCAAAACACTTCCAAAACAAAGAGATCAGGAAGATTGGCGAATAGCCTCTCGAAATATTGGAATTTTAAAGAAAAATAACATTTTTCATTTTAATTTTTATCCGAAATAAGCTTCTTATATATTGTAACGTAGAAAAGTAGGGAAGACAAACCTCAGGATAACACGTCAATTTATTTAATGTAAGCACAAATAAAATCTAATAAAATAGCAGAAAGGCAATGAGATAATTTCACAGTGCATTAAAATACTAATACAGAAATTTAAAATATTTTCACAAAATAATAAATTATCTAGTACAATATTATATATTAATATGTATAACATGTAATAATTTATTTGCCCTGCTGTGTTATTAGGTCAATATAACCTCTCTCTCTCTCGTGACAATTTCTCTTTTCACAAAATCCTAGTATTGCTGGTCGAACTATGACTTCTTTTTTTGTTGTTTTTCGGGGCTTTCTATAGATGATAGATCTAATTAAGTAATTTGTTATATATTTTAATATTTTTATTTTTATGCATAAAATATTTTAATATATGTAATATAATGCGATTGTTATTGTTATTACACTATAATATTTGTTGTATTACACTTTTGTAGAATCTGTCGACTTAACCGTTCTGTGGCAATATCGTTGCGGGGTTTCTTATTGTTGGATGCGAATGGTGATATTTGATTGAAGCGCAGTCGTTGAGTGGTAAGTGAAGCACACAGTTAGGAATAATCAGGACACATGGTGAGGTTTGAAAATAAAAGGCAACTGGATTGGAGGGAAGAAAGCTTGAGAAGGTGGAGCGATTTTGATTGTTAATTAACTGATCACATGGTGGTGATTGTACTTAGCTATGAGCTGAGTGGGGAGAGGTCCAGGGCCGATGTCACCTCGTTGGAAGCGAAGGAGCAACTGATCCGAACTCGGTGAGAGCCAAGTCGCTACTGCCGGTGTTGTTCCTATGAGAGCTAAACACAACTGACAATTCTTGTCTTTCGATTTAACACCAAGCCTCAGTGTCTCTCTGATTGGTCGAGAGATGTCACATGATCTTGTCCTATTGGTTGACCTACTTAAGATGTGGTCTTATGATTGGTCGAGCGATGTCACATGCTCTTTTTCTATTGGTTGACCTACTTAAGGTGCTATCTTCTGATAGGCCGGCGGCTTCCCTTGATGAAAGCTGTGCCCTGCCTGGTATATCCAATTTCGTCAGGAAGTGTTTGGTGGCTTGACGCTTATAGCTTCGAAGGATATTAGACACGTCCTGTTTTTGCCGGAAGTACTGGATGTCTCTCAAACTTTTATAACTTCTGGTCACTCGACACGTCCTGTTTGTCAGGAAGTATTGAGTGAATCTTGGCTAAAATAACTTCTGCGGTCACTAGAGACGCCCGGTCTCTGCCCCTGCAATGTTGACACAGGGGTGCCAAAATAGTCGTGCCAGCTTTAGTCTTACTTCCTATATCTTTTGTTACTTTCTTTCCTCCAGTTACCTTGTTCTTTATTAAGTCTTTGAAAATCATACATGATACATACATAGTGGGTCGGGGTTGCATTTAATTATATACAAATTATGACATATATATAATAATATATGAAAAAAACAAAAGAAAAAATAAAAGATAAGTGGGTCAGGTGTTGATATTAAAAATAAAGAAGGCATCTCCTGACCACGAGCACATGTGCTTTTTAGATGGCAGAGCGCCATCTAGTGGAGCAAAAATAAACTAAACGTTTATTTAGCTTGCTCCGAGATATTGGCGCTCTGCCATCTAAAAAGCACATGTGCCGTGGTCAGGAGATGCCTTCTTTATTTTTAATATCAACACCTGACCCACTTATCTTTTATTTTTTTCTTTTGTTTTTTCATGTGTTAAGCGTCTTTACGCAAATTTGGCCTTAAATACCCATTTCTTGATTTTTCGGGAAGCCATTGGGACCAAAAATATTTTTGGTCGCAGTGGTTACAGCCTTCTCCACGCTGACGAGCGCCAACAGCGCGAAACGCGTTCGTGGATGGCTTTTCTTGATTCATCAAGAAATTGGGTTGGCAAATATCTCGGAGCAAGCTAAATAAACGTTTAGTTTATTTTGCTCCACTAGATGGCGCCCTACCATCTAAAAAGCACATGTGCTCGTGGTCAGGAGATGCCTTCTTTATTTTTAATAATAATATATATAAATATTATATGTATATATAAACTATACAAATACCTCAATATCATCTATATTTATTTGAACTAAGCTCCAAATAGAGGAACAAGGAGAAACATGTACATGATCCACTGATAGACCTATATATTTTTAAAATGAAGTAGATCAATAAATTTAAGAGAACACTAGTACATTAGTTATTTCTATTATTTCGCCTATTGTGATTTTCTGTGGTGGTTAAAGATGAAATCGTTACAGAAAGAAGGTGTTTGGGGGAATGTGGAATAGATTTTTTCAAAGTTGATAGCTCACAACCAGCTAGATTGTTCTCTTCTAACTGTTAATGAAGAGCTTCTGTTTGATCTTAATATAGAGGCCATAACAGGAATCCAAAATGGATTATTCAAGAAAAAATGGTCAGATTAAATTTACCATTAAAAATATGAAAGAAAGCAGTGGAAAATAACATGAGAGCAAAAATAAAGGTGAATCAAAAGAAGATACTTTGTCTTTGCGAAGGACAGAGATATGAACTAAAAAAATGTAAATCAAAAGAAAATAATTCGTCCTTGCAAAGGACAGAGGCATTAACTAAAAATGAAGGATCTCTTCAAATTCTTCAAATAGTTATCCCATCAAATTATTCACCCGCTCTGTTCAACGAACTCTACGACCAGGAAGTTATGCAAATTGATGCCATCTATCAGATTAACGATGATTTCATTTAATTACACAAAATACTTTGGCGTCTGTCCTGGCGCCTTGGGGATGAGTTGGTAGGGCTTGTCTGGACGATTGGAGGGTCGAGTAATGTTTGAAGAGGAATGAGTAGCATTTAAGAATGAGTAATAAATCATCTTATGGGTCATTTAAATATATAAACGCTTTAAAATATAATTAGGTATCAAAATTCTAAACTATTATTGACGCTTATGATTATTTTTTAAAATGAAACAATTTCTACTGTCCTTACTGCAATGGAAAAATTAATGGGAAGGCCTGGTTCATCAGTAGTGAATCCTCTCAGCGGTTTCGCCAGTTTAATCTACCATACTGCTGTTATATTGCATTTTTGGAACTTCCTTTTAAAGTGATACTGATGCTAGACTCTTGGAATGGGTATTTAAGTAGCCCTCAAAGCTTATGTCCATAGTTCATCTAAAATACCCATTCCAAGAGTCTAGCATCAGTATCACTATAAAAGGTAGTTCCAAAAATGCAATATAACAGTGGTATGGTAGATTAAACTAGCGAAACCGCTGAGAGGGTTCACCACTGATGAACCAGGCCCTCCCATTAATTTTTCCATTGAAGTAAGGGCAGAAGAAATTGTTTTATTTTTAAAAAGAATCAGAATCGTCTATAATAGTTTCGAATTTTGATAACAGATGGCGCGCTAATGTATCATAATAATTAGGTATGTAACTGCTAGACCAATGACCCTTTTCCCCCTAGGTTCTGTCTGAGTGAATGTTTATCCAACTTACAAGGGATGTTCGATAAGTAAGGTAAAAACTAAATATTTGATAACAGCTTGAAATTCATTTTTATCCATTTTGGAATCAATCGCTATGGCGTGATCTTTCTAGAAGACGGATGTTTGATGTCGTATAAAGGAATCTCCTTCTAGCCCACCAGAGAGATTGGTGTCGCCATCTATATTCTTTTTACCTTACTTATCGTACAACCCTCGTGTTTGAATTTTATATATTAAGTTCCAAGAGTCTACCAACAGTATCACTATAAAAGGAAGTTCCAAAAATGCAATATAACAGCGGTATGGTAGATTAAACTGGCGAAACCGCTTGGAAGGTTCACCACTGATGAGCCAGGCCCTCCCATTAATTATTCCATTGCAGTAAGGGCAGTAGAAATTGTTTAATTTCAAAAAGAATCTTACGCCTTCAAAATAGTTTCGAATTTTGATAACAGATGGCGCGCTAGTGCATCATATTATATATTAAGTTTGTAATTATTCTTATTTTTTAATTCATAGAAGTATTTTTCTGTCAGACTTATTCCATTTTTATCATCATCATTTTTTACTATTTTTTTTTCTTAGTTAGTTATCAAATCATTTGCAATTGTAGTTTCTTTATTGTTTTGTTGTCTTCCTTTTTAAGCAAAAAAAATATATGTAGAACTAAGGTGTAATATTCAATTCAAGTATATGGAACTAACATCGATTCATTTTTTGAAACAAAGCAAAATCATAAGCTTATACAAGTTTCACCTTTTCATGCACCTCGTATTGTGGTTTAACATGTGTAAATTTTACTTGTATACATGTGTTTACCCATCAATATTCCACAGTTGTTTCTTGTAAATTTCAACACTTAGAGATCACGAATATAATATTTATTGCAAAACGACATTTGAAATACTATCCCGCAAGTGTTTCTTTTCAACGAAAATAAAAAATTTATTTCAAGGAGAAACAACGACTATCTCCAACCCTTTGGATGAGGCATGAAAGGGTGAAGCGCGAAGAGCAATGACAAACAATGACAGGGAATTCCCATCCCTGGACACTTTTGTTTTTTCGTTTGTCATTGCTCTTAGCGCTTCACCCTTTCATACCTCATTCAAAGGGTTGGAGATAGTCGTTGTTTCTCCTTGAAATAAATTTTGAATTTTCGTTGAAAAGAAACATATGCGTTATAGTATTTCAAATGTCGTTTTACAATCACAAGCCGCATTATATTATATTGTATTGTATTATATTATATTGTATAATATTTATTATTTAAAATAAGTCTTCTCTCTATACATTTTCTTTAAATTATAGTCATTTTTAAAATGAAGCTGATGTCATTTCTGTCCAAAAATTAAAGATAATTTAACTTTGTAACTGTTATGTTTGTTGAATTAATGACAAAGGCCAGTTTAAAGGTTATACGGTGAAGAAGGAAACATAGTTTATTTACTTTTAAAATATACGCGTGGTCTCATGCCACCACTCGAGATAGGCTTACTTCCTCTACCCCCGCGCATGCGCGGCGGCTACGTCGCGTCCGGTGACGTCACGACATCACAGTAACTATTAAATTTATCATGTTATATAGATAGAATTTATGACGTTGCAATATTGCGCATATTTAAAATAACACAAAGCAATAACGCGCCATCTATACATATAAAATGAAAGAATTTAAAAGCACGAATGTTTCTTTTATACATAATACAAACTTCTACTGCCCTTACGTTGGGAGGGTTCACAACTGATGAACCAAGCCCTCCCAATACATATTTTTTTCATCGCAGTAAGGGCAGTAGAAGTTTGTATTATGTATAAAAGAAACATTCGTGCTTTTAAATTCTTTCATTTTATATATTCTAAAATATTCAAAAATACATTAATTTATTTTACAATATATTTTTTTCAATATATAAATTTACATTTAAAATCCGGGGTAAATGTCAAAGTAATCGTAAAATGTTCTCATTTGAGAAAAAAAAAAATTCCATCCAGAAATAGAGGGAAGAGTTTCTTGAAAAAATATAATTTAATTAACTAGAGCTTCTGGACTTTGGACCCCTCTTCTTCAGGAATAATTAAAACCTCTATAGTAAGTATAACTTCTTATAAGTTATAATTACTCCTATAGAAGGGCTCTAAAGCCCTAAAGCTCTAGTTAATTGAATAATATTTTTTTCAAGACATTCTTCCCTGAATAATTCTTTTCTATCAAATGATATCCTACAAGAAATTGTTTTTTCCGGATATGATGTGCTATATTTGTGTAAAATTGACAATTCCCAAACAGAGGTAATATATCACCTCAAAGGTAAAAGAATGTTGTAAAGAATATTCTGCTGTGGCCTTGAGTGATCAAGACAAGTGGTGGTGTCCCCATAGTGTATGTGGAACGTGCTATCGAGGAATTTTACAATGGAAATCGGGGAAATCTAGATATGCTCTTTAGTGTAAAAATGGTTTGGCGAGAACTTAAAAATCACCATAACGATTTTTATTTCTATTTATTTCCAAATCGTTTACATTAATAGATCAAGAATTACACCCTACTCTGAAAATATATAGAAGTTGGTTTTAAAATTCTGCAAATCAATTGCAGTGATACCTCAGGTCCTGTGGTCATAAGTTTCCACTCTCCAGTATAATATGTGGGCATCCAAAGTATGTAGAGAGGTTAAGACGATGCTGTAGAGAAGCAGGAGCTGACAAAGCGGGTGTTGGACAGATCCAGTGGCGGGTGAACGACGGGCGGTGCGGCCCGTGTGGCGACCGGTGGGACGAGGAGCCTCCGCGGCCCAACGAGACCGGCGGCAAGTACGCCACCAACGTCACCGTGCGGGTGTACCGCCCGGGACAGACCATCGACGTTATCCTGGACATCGTGGCTAACCACCTCGGCTGGTACCGCTTCGAACTTTGCCCCGACCCCATGGAAACCGAGGACTGCTTCGATGACTGGCCACTGAGAGATGCCGAGACGCTGCAGACTCGGGTCCCGGTACCGCGGAACGACACGGGACTCTTCTTCTTCCGCATGAAGCTGCCGGAGAGACTGACGTGTGACCGCTGCGTGCTGCGATGGCACTGGTTCTCCGGTGAGTCTATCCACGGGGATTGTTGGTGGAGGAATGTTATAAACCCTTGATTTATCGACACCTACGACCCGGGATCGAGTTCCGCATTGACATTTTTCTTTTAAAGAAGAAGAATCTGTATTTCAATGTGTAGCCCCCGATTCTTACAAAAGTAGAACCGCACCAATGAATTCAAGTAACCAAAACGGTATCCTGGGTCACTTGTAAGTTCAGAAGTTGAACTTGTATGTCATATGTGGTGTACTTGTAGTTAAAAGCAGTCTCTAACTACTACTATGAATATTATAACGTAGAAAAAATAGGAAAGACAAAATTCAGGATGACACAGCAATATATTCAAGGCACAAACACAAACCATAATTGATAAAATACAAGAGAAGCAATGAGGGAAGTTTACGCAAAGTAATAACATATATAAATATCAATATTAATAATCTGTTAACAAAATAATAAATACTTTGCTACAATAACATGGTATGTACCACATGTACACTAGAGATTAATAAAAACAGACATGTAGCACGGTCTTTCCGTCCTACAGTTTCTCTTTCTACAGCATCTAGAATTTTAGCGTACGCGTGCTTCTTTGAACATAAGATCTATCGAGAAACGTGTTAATATCAAATCGAACTATTTTTATATTTAAAAATCGAACCTAGATCTGTGATATATATTTTCATATAAATATTTTCAATGGATCGCCTTTTGACTCAAATATAACTATTTATTCTGCTCTTCATTGGAAATTGGGGGTCGTTGCCACGTTAGTCACCTTAGACCAGAATTTGGTCAAATATTCCAAGGGGGACTGGTGTAGTCTGACTTCTCCTCCCCGCTATATTTATTAAAATCTATATATAATTACCAATTTTCCATATTTCATATCGCTATCTACAGCTTTGTGTTTATACTTTTTCCATTAATTTTATCACTTAGTAATTTTTAGCATTTTTTTCGTTTCCTAAAATCATTTATTCAAATAGTTTTGTACCAATGAATAGGTTATAAATATAAAAAAGGATTCCATATAAGAGATAAATATATTTTGGCACAAAATATTTTGAAATGAATCAACAGATTATTATCTTACATATTTTTTACTCGGTCTCTCATTTCCTCTTTGGTGTAAATTAGTTGGTAATTGTGTGGTTCTACAGAATAGCTGGAGTTTGCGCTCCAGGAACCTGGGTTATAAATATCTTTCTCTTTTGTTTTTTTAATCAAAATAAATTGCCTTTGTGCTGGAAAAACTTAGACAATTGACAATTGAAACAAATTTTATTGACTTCTTGTCAATAATTTACATAAAAAAGGAAATAAAACTAAAAGACAGATGATCATGCGGGGGATGTGCCCCGGCGGGTGAGCCCTCTTTCCCAGGCGATGAGCGGGTCCTCCGGTCAGCCCAACCTGTACGAAGTACCGGTAGATGATGGATTTGACCGACGCCAGGATGGCCAGGTTGTCATCTTCGAGGCCAGATCCGAAAATACAGGCCCGCAAGTCGGGATCGCCCGAGGACACTGAAGGCTTCGATGATGAGGGGCCTGATACGACTGCAGCTCCAGTAGCGATGGTCAATAGAAAAACTTAGAAGTTACACGGCAACCAATGAGATGGCGACCAGAAAACACTAAGAGTGTAGACACGAGTGAATAAATACTTCTTTTGATTTAATCTTAACGGATTGTTCGAATATTTATTTATTGAGAACATTACACCCTTTATGATGCATTAGCGCGCCATCTGTTATGAAAAAATTCGAAACTATTATAGACGCGTATGATTCTTTAAAAAAAAAAACAATTTCTACTGTCCTTACTGCAATGAAAAATTAATGGGAGAGCCTGGCTCAGTGGTGAACCCTCTTCTTTGCACTACCTCATGAATTGGAGTTTCACTGACATTGTGAATAAAACAAAAATACTTAAGTCAGAAGGACAACTCGAGTAGTTGGTGACTTATTTATTGATCCAGGGGAACCTGTGTATTATTAATAATAAAATTTAAAAAGGAATATATATTTGTTTTAAAATGTCAATTTGTTCAAATATTCCATTAATTTTTCCATTGCAGTAAGAGCAGTAGAAATTGTTTTATTTTTAAAAGAATCATACGCGTCTATAATAGTTTCGAATTTTCATAACAGTCTTTATTTCAATTCCCTCCCACAAAATCCTATCCTACAGCCTCAAAGTGGTGGAAGGGTGTAAACAGGTAGCACACGACGTCGGGAGTTTAACTCCTGGTAGGGCCACCCTGTGCTATATTCCTGGCTAATGTATCAATTGTCTGTTCTCCATAGGAGCGGTACACTCCATGTCAGGAGATCAAAATAAGCAAAGTCACACCGAGTAGTACTTCCAGGTCTTCAGACCAACAGCACCCCTCTTTCCTTCTCCGTGATTTCTACATTTATTTCAATTTAAAGCGCTAGGTCAGCATAACACAGTATTTCTGAATTGTGTTTCTGCATTTTGTTTAATAAATCATTTAGCCTTGTGTGTGCCAGCTTTACTTTTGGTTCTCTTCATTTTTTTGCCTGACAATAAATTTAAGCTTGATTTTGTGTGTGTGTGTGTAATTTTCTTTCCTATTTAAAATTTTGATTTTATTATTTATTCATTTGACATATCGGACGAGAATTCTCAGCTTGGGATACTTACGCCTAAGTACATTTCAGCAGCTTGATTTTATAAACAAAAGTAAAAATATAAATCAGCATATATTAAAACTAAAAAGTTGACTTTCTCAAACAAATGAAAATCTAAAATGAATCTACCCAAATTGTTTTCATACATTTGTTAACCTTCCAATACCAATTATTCCTGAAGACCATTCTCTTAGCGGTCACTACCCTAGCATCCCTAGAGAATTTTCAAAGAAATAAATCTGTTTTGCACCACCTCATGAATTGGACTTCCACTGACATTGTGAATAAAACAAAAAAAGACAAGCCAAAAGGACAGCCCGGGTAGTTGGTGACTTTTTTTTTTTATTGATTCAGGAACCTGTGTATCATTAATAACAAAATATAAAAATGAATATATATTTGAAAAAGAAAGGGAAATATCCTTATCGTGAAACTGAAAGTTGCTGATGGCTTGTGCTATCTATTTTATTTATTTATCTCATATATTTATTTCAAAATGTTAATTTTTCAAATATCCCCATTGAATAGTCTATTTCAGTAACCATATACCCCATTGTTATTATTAAAATATTCTCTTAAAATAATGAAGAAAAGGTAGTTCATTTTAACTTGAAATATTTGAAATATTTCGATACTCTAGTAATTCACATTTATTCTTCTCTTAATCAATTTTAATTTTCAAATTTTATTGATTATACTTAGTTTAAAGTTTGAATTAACTAAACCTAATTTTATTTTTAACTCTGCCTTATTAGAAAAAAAAATCTGAATTATTTTGCACCCAAATATTCCTTCCTCGATAATTTCAACTTGGAATTGACTAAATCTCAATTATTTTTGTCTCTACACGTTAAATTCAATAACCTCAATGATCTTTCTACAAATTATCCAAAATTCTCATTAATCCAAAATCTACCATTTAACCAAATCTAAATATTTCTGTCTCTACACATTAAATTCAATAACCTCAAGAAGATTTATTCAAATCTCATTGATCCAAAATCTACCAATTTACCAAATCTCAATTATATTTCCTCTGTATTATGCGCAAACCTCAATAATTTCTTCTCAAAATCATTCAAACCCCAATTATCTTAACTCCAAATTAACTATCTATGATAAATACTATGATAAACTATGATAAATATAATTTATTTTATCTCCATATTATCCGCAAACTTTCATTTAGCTTACTACAAATTATATTCACCTAAATTTTCTTGCTTCAAATTATTCGAACATCATTCAACTACGAATCAACTAAATTCCAATTATTTGTATTTCCGCATTGTGCGTAAACCCTATTTATCATGCTCCAATTGATTTATCCAAACTTCAATCAATTATCTTTACTCTGCTATCATGAAATCTCAATTATTTTTATCTCTGAACTATGCGTTAACTCGATTATCTTAATCCAAATTATCCTAACCTCAATCATCTTACATAAAGTTATCAAAACTTCAACCATCTTTACTTCGAATTCTCCAAATCTCAATTAGTTTCATCTCAGCACTATGCGCAAACCTCAATTATATTTTTTCTAATTATTCAATCCTTCAATAATTTTACATTAATTTATTCAAATATAAATCATACATTAACTTCCCAAATTGTGTGTGTGGACCAAACCTCTCAATTTATATCTGCATAATTCAAAACAATTATTTAAACTCGGAATTTTTCAGCCTTCAATTCATTGCAACCGCAAACTTTTCAAAGCATTATTTTTAAACTTCAAAGTAACCTAAACCAAATTATATAAACTCCTAGATTTACTAAAAATATATATATCTTAACTTCTAATTAACTGAAATTATTTCACGCACAATCTTCACAATATGTAAACCTCAAATATCTTACTCCTTATATACCAAACCTCAATCATGTGGCTCCAAATTTAACCATTTAAACAATATTTCAGAACAATATTCAAATTTTGTTGTTTATAACTTGAATACGAATTATATCCTAACATAAATTATCGATGCCTCGTTTTTTCGGAACCCAATTGTCTCAACTCCAAATTAGCTTAAATCAATTTTCTGTACTAATTCAATTTTTACGAACTCAATTATCGAAATTCGGAATTATTCTAATTTCACAAATTATTCCGAACTCAAATCATTTTAACTCAGAAGAGTATATGAAGATTAATTATCTACATTTGGAAGTATAACTCAACCTCAAAATTCTTATATTCTCTGGATCAACCAAACCTCAACCTAAATAGCTTAGATTTATCGGAATCTCAAATATCTTATTTGAAAGGTTTTTCATATCAATTATCTAAATTCTAAGGTATCGCAACCTTTATAATCTTAATTATTCGAACGTCAAATTTTGACGCCAAATTTTCTTAGCTCTTTTATTTAAGTCCATATTCTTCGCCTCAACCTTTATGAACCTGCAATTCCAAATTATCTGAACTTCATGTATCTCAATTCCAGAATTATTCTAAAATCAAATACTATAGCAGCATTTTTGTATATAAACTGTATATTATTCTAACTCCATTTTTTCAAACCTCTTTTACCTATAACGCAGAATTTTCTAACCTTAATTTTCTTAATTCGAAATTCTTTAACTCAAAATTTATTTTATTTATCACTCTATCCAATGAGATCAAAAATTTTAAATATATTTACTATTTATATCGAAATTATGTGTATGAACATTCTTGATCTATAGATAACAGAATTCCAAAATCTCCAAATCTGGACTATTTGAGTCTACAATCTCGAATCTTATAGTTTTTTTTAAACGCCAGACTTTGTTCCAGGTGAAATCAAATGAAGCTGTTGATGCCTACTCGACAATCAGGATATACCATCTTAAGACAGATTAACTAGAGATTGGGAAACTAAGATCTAAAATATATACTGAAAATGAAGAAGATGAATTTTACTCGGTTTCAATATTTACTTGGATTGAATTAACTCCAAATGATCTCTGCAAAATTCTGAAGATAGAATTATTCATCATTCACTATTGGGAAGAATTTACGCAAATAATGACTGAAGATGCAAATTGGATCATCTATGGCAAACCTTTCCAAGCTCTTTCGTAATTTTAATATACCAGACCTCTACAACTATAATTTTTCTGCTCCTGTAGTCTACATTTGAAGGTCCATTATTGGTGATGGTGTTAAATGAAGCTATAAAAATCGGGTTATTAATTTCAGAATTATTGATCTCTCTGAGATGTGAATTGGCTAAATATGGTTTATTAAAGATCAAAGCCATGAAATATTCATATTTAATAAATAAAAGACTGAAGACTTTAAGGTTGGTTGAATCAATTGACTTGCTTGTGTATTTTATATGAAGCTGTCGAAGTAATTTATTATGTACTGTAAATACACTCATGGACAAAACTTAAAGAAGTTGTACCTTTCAGCATGTATATCGGGGGATTCAGACAATAACTCTGAAAGATAAGAGAGAAAATAGAGGTAACCCGGGCTCCTGGAGCGTAAATCGCCAACTACCCGGCGGGAAAGATATTCGATTCACAGTGACCTTTATTGAAGATACACGAGATAACCAAGTGTGAACAAAATTGACTCTGTCTCCTTAAAAAAAAATGACCGGTGATATCAAAGATTTTCCACTCCCTTAAGTTTTGTCCGTGAGTCTATATAAAAATACCTATAGACCATATATTTCAGGTTTATAAACATTATATATATTAGAATTATGCTTATTTGAGTCAGTAATCGCGATAATGAAAATAAATTAGAATATAGAAAATCCAGAGAATTAGTCAATATAAAAGACGATAAAATTTGTCAATATAATAATTGAAATGTTAAACTTGTTTATTTATAATTCAATTGCAATCTATCGATAAAATTATAGTGTTGTAACAATTAAATTTACTGGAAATGTGTTTTCTTTTTTAATAATATCGTTCAATATTATCTCTACAGACCTAGCCCTCTTATTTAATAACTTTTATCATTATAGTAAGGTCTATAGAGATAATATTTGATTATATTATTAAAAAAGAAACACATTTCCAGTAAATTTAATTGTTACAAATAAACTTTTTTTATATTTTGAACTTACTTGGCTTCTAATCGGATGAAATAATTGTCTCAAGTCGAAAAGCGTAATAAATAAACGTTGATTAACGCTATTTATTGGTGTTCCTTCTGCTTGGAAATATATGTAAAGCTACTTCGGTGAGAAGCTACGCATGCGTTCGGCCGACCAATTAGCAGTAGAAGAGGTACCTTGCCGTCGTTTGTTGCCGGCAGGACCCCACGTACTGCGAATACGTCAACAGAATTGGAAGAAATCCAATGAATTAATGAATACAATACATATTATCGCGATTAAAAGCTGTATATTATGGTACATATCTTTCAAATTCATTGAAATATATATATTTTAAAATAACAATGAAATAACAGCAATATTTTCTATGTACTAAATTTTATTTCGCATTGACCTTTTTAAATATATTTATTTATTACCAGTTGCAAATAAGACACGCTATATCCGATCTGGATAACTATTTACAATAATTGTAGTAGAATAGGTAACAGAATTGTCAAAAAGAAAATAAACAATAAAGAAAAAGAGCATTGAATAAACACATACATTAAACAAATTAACAACAACATAAACAATATATTTGAATCAATATGTTACATTCCTCAGTGAAAATTCTTCGAAGAAGAATGGATAGAAGCAAACTGGCTTTGAAATCAATGGAATTGGAAGTAGCCATCCATCCTGGATTCAGACGATATTTCAAACTCTCTGCTGCACATCTCGTCTGAATTCGTGGAATTCTGCCAGATGTTCCAATCTTTGTTTCTTTTCAATCTACTGACCACCATTACAACATTTATCGAATGGACCTCTCAAAACTTTCTTTCTAATTGATCTTTACAAATTGCCAATACATTGTGTGTACGTATGTGAATAAAATATTAGCTCGATAATTTTTATTGTCTTTTTTATTTATTATAAAATATGTTGATGTCTTATTTTTCTATTGTATAATTGAACAAAGACGCAATATTATAATGAGTGGCATAATAGTGATTAAAATATTGGAGGAAAGAAATATTATTATATTTAAAGAATACTCAATATCATTTTTGATGCTAGTTATGATGTGATTTTTTATATAGAATTTAGTTTGAAGAAGCTCTGTATTTATAAAGTAGTTATCATACAAACTCTAAAAGATTTCTGTACGTATTTTAGATTGGAATAATCATGGTAGGTGGAATTTCACGGTATCTTATACAGTCTTTTTAATTATGTATCCCAAGTAAACGTGCAAAAACTCAAACAGGGCTTTGAGGCTTGAAAGTCCAAAAGTAGAACTGCTTACTACATAAAAACATGCAAACATAAAAGAATTCGCTAACTACAAATCGTGATTATCATCGTGGATAGTTAGCTAATGCATTCACTGTGTAAGTACAACAGATTTAGAAAGCAGTTCGTATTTTGCGCTTTCAAGTGTGCAAGCGCCCCGTTTGATTATTTTCACTCACTGGTGCGTTGGAGTTCTGCAAGAAGCGAAGCCAATGAAGCAAATTTTTCCTCCAAAAAAAGTGCCCAATCCGGGATACGATCCCGTGTCTTTGCTATCAAAATTCGACGGTTTATAACACTCCAAAACCAACCTCTCAGCTTATACAATAAATATATATGTGTGCACCGAATATCTAAGTATTTGGAAATCAATTCGACCTTATACTTAAAAGTGCCGCCCTCTACTAAACGTGAAGCTTAGTCCCTTGTGAAATGCTAAATACCGTTTTTTAAATTTAAGGTCAAGGGTTGACAAGTTAACTCTTTTTTTTTTAAGTTTACACAAATGGTTATTAAAGGAAATTACATTGTATATTATCGGTAACTTTGAAATATTTGATCATTTCTACAACATTTCAACATTTCGTTATATTCTTTGAAATGCCTTCCTAAATGAATTAAGCTAAACTCTTAATGAGCAAAACATTCCGATTTTTTTTTTTATCTTCGAATTGCCAATTGAATAAATTGACTTTTTTTGTTTGAAAAAAAAATAGAGCTAGACAATTCCATTTTGAACAATAACCTTATATTAAAGCTAAATCAAGGTCATTTTAAAAATGTAAAAGATGAATCTAAGGCACGGTCTTTGTCTTATGGCCTGAGGCACTGATCAGAATAGAAAGTAGAAGAATGGAAGTGTTGATCTTGTGCAGAGCCAAGTTTAGAATTCGCAGAAGACATCGTCGAAAGATCAATGTTTATTGGACCTTGGGGCCATATATCGATTGTCCGCCAATGTGGCATTCTTGACACGTTCAAGTGTCGCGCTTAGATGTCCACAAGTTCTTCTCAAATTTATTTTTTTTTATCAATTTTTGTTCTTTTTTTTTATCAGAAATGTAATGCTTCAATGTTGAAATTATCTGTAAATATCTATTTCGGCGACAATCTCAAAAAATCATATTTCTATAGGGTTATTCTAGAATTAAATATTTGTCAGAAATTATATATTATTTTCGAATCAACTGAATGTTGATTTTTTTTTATTTACGAATATATTGATGGACGAATTTTTCCTTGATAAACTAAAAAGATATTAGAAAAGTGAAGCCGCTGGAAGGGTGACCACTAATTATCCATTGCCCTTCTTTCCTTTTTCAATTTTTAATCATTGCAATATAAGGTATCGAAATAAGTTATGAAAAAGGCATCTCCTTATCGTGCAACTGAAAGTTGCTAATGGCTTGCGCCATCTATCGGAATAAATATCAACTATTCTCGTTGATTTTTTATTATTCCAGAATTGGTCAAATACCCATTTTTGATTAATCAAGAAAAGCTAACCACGGGCTGTTGGCCCTCATCAGCGTGGTGCAAGCTCTACCTCAACGACCAAAAAACTGGTCATTCAGGCATCCTGAAAAATCATGAAACGGGTAGTTAAGGCCAGAATTGCGCGAGACCGCGACACAATGTGAAAAAAAAAATAGTACAAATGTGATATTGTACCACATTTGCACTATTTTTTCACATAGAAATAAATGTTTATTATATACAGTAAAACCTCCCTTTAGCGGACACCCTGCTAGCGGACACCTCTCTACAAAGGACAGTTTTTATTTGCAAAATTACCATTTTTACAATTTAGCAACTCTCCGGAAAAAGGAAACCTCTCCCTAAAGGATACTTTGGTCCTGCAATTAGGTGTCCCTTACAGGGAAGTTCTACTGTATATATAAAAATAAAGGTAGCGATAAATATTTAATTATAATTATCAGCGATAAAGAGGATGCTAAGTTTATAAGAATATTTAAATAAAGATCCAACCATATATGTACATGCGTTGAACTATAAGCCTTTCTCGGTGTAATACAAACTTATTGTTTAGTCTTTGTGTGTTAGAACTGAGAATGACTAACAGTCATAGAGATCCCGGAGAATAATTAGGCTTGACTTTTTCAGTAATATTAAACTTTATTGCTTAATATGGTAATCCGAGAATATCAAAGGGCTTATTTACATATGTACAATTTTATCTTGCCTATCTTCAATTCTTTACGTTCTTAAACTTTATCAGGTTTTGCTTCCGCTTCCTTTGCTTTGTCTTTTAACCTGATCTTCCTTGATTTCTCCAACTTTATTCTCGCTAGCTAAAGTTTGTCTTCTTATTCACTCTTCTTCTTATTCAATCTTCTCCCTATTCAATCTTCTCCCTATTCAATCTTCTGCCTCTTGATCTTTAGTCTGTTGACTTTAACTTCGCTCTTCTTTGAACTTCCTCTCAGCGACTGCGACCTTTCTCTCTTCTACCTTACTTGCTATACCTTTTACCTAACTTCTAACTCGCGCTTCTTCCTTCCACCTTACTGACTCTCGTCTACCTTCCACACAGCTGTCTCTCGTCTACCGCCACTGCCCTCGCTCACTCCACACCTTCTTTTATACGCTCAAAAACTGTCACGTGGGCGCACTCTGTGGTGATCCTGCGGCGCATCTCGTGGCTCGCGCCATCTAGTGTCGCCTTTCCCAACTACTTCTCAACATACCCCCACCCTCTTTGTGTGAGCACAAAAAGCCATATCCTTCTCTGAGGTCACTTCCAAGGGGTAAATCTCTTGGATGGACTTAATCATCATACCGCGCCCTGTTTTCACCCTCTCCATACACCAGCGGAGATCACCCCCTAAGCGTCCATCTTCTTTTTCCAAATAAATCTGAGGTAGTCCCAATCATTGCTCTTAATGGCCATCAACCGGAAGTATCTTCTCAGGTCGGCCAAAACTCCGTACTTATTTTTCCGAAGCTCTATCCTCACATCAGGGATTCTTCTCAGCAGACCGGGTCTCCTCTTCAAGTACCGCCTCAAGGCGAGTCCGCCGTTTCCTCGACAGGAAGCGTCGCCAAATACTGGCCGTATAGGCGTAGCCTCGGACTTACACCCAAATACAGGGCGATCAGTACTCTGTTCTGCATCTAGCTTTTCTTCTTCCTTTGGATCAGTACCCTGTTCTGCATCTAGCTCTTCCTCCTCCACCTTTGAATCAGTACCCCGTTCTGCATCTAGCTTTTCTTCCATCTTTAACTCTGTACAATGTACTTCATCTATATTTTTCGCTTCATTTGCATCATGATCTTTTCCCTTGTAATGTTCTGACTGCCTGTGTTCATCCTCCAGCTGCATGGACATCTCCTTGACCTTCTTGTCCAGCTTCCTGTTGGCCTTGGCGAGAGCTTGTCTCTCCTTGCCCTCCGCCTCCAGCTGCATGGACATCTCCTTGACCTTCTTGTCCAGCTTCCTGTTGGCCTTGGCGAGAGCTTGTCTCTCTTTGCCCTCCGCCTCCAGCTGTTCCTCCAGCTGGTGGATCCGGGTCTCCAGCCTGCGCTTGTCATCCTGGAGCATGGTCACACGACTAGTCTTGCTGTTGGCCTCCTCTGCCAGGTCGTCTCTCTCTGCCTCTGCGCTGCGTCTCGCACGCTCTGCTGTGCTCAGTTCCTCCTGCAGGGCAATCACCTCGGACTCCAGGCTCTTGATCTTCTTGTCCACATCCTTGTTGTATTTATCGTCCTTATTCTCTGCATAATCAGATCTATTTATGATTTTCCAATCTTTGGATTCTGGTTCCTTATAATTATCCTTTATTTTAGATTCCGTATCTCTCGTTGATCCTACCTCCACCAATTTCCTCGATGCTGGAACTTTGACAACTCCTTCCTCATTTTCCTCATTATCATCAATCGATTCAGCCTCATCTGAAATCTTTACTTGGTCAGCGCCTTCGGCTACCGCTCTAGAATTGTTCACCGTTTCATAACCTTTAATTGCCGTCTCAGAGTCCTTCACTCCATCGCTCTTAGGCTTCGCTTCAGAATCCTTTACTCCGTCGCCCTTAGGCTCATCTTCAGAATCCTTCATTCCGTCGTCCTTAGGCTTCGCTTCAGAATCCTTTATGCGTAAGTTCTCAATCCTTGCATTCACCGCCTCCACTTTCTGCCCTAATCTTTTTAGATGTAGGTGTAGAATCTTTATTTCTGTTCTATTCGTAGGATCATCCTCCATTACCCTTTCAATCTCGGCTATCGTCCTCACCATCAATCTTTGAAGAGGAGCTCTCATCCTTTTCAATGCCTCCATTTTCTTTAAAGCCTCCATTCTCTCCAGGATCACGTCCGGCTCACCACTATGTTTAGTCTTTGTGTGTTAGAACTGAGAATGACTAACAGTCATAGAGATCCCGGAGAATAATTAGGCTTGACTTTTTCAGTAATATTAAACTTTATTGCTTAATATGGTAATCCGAGAATATCAAAGGGCTTATTTACATATGTACAATTTTATCTTGCCTATCTTCAATTCTTTACGTTCTTAAACTTTATCAGGTTTTGCTTCCGCTTCCTTTGCTTTGTCTTTTAACCTGATCTTCCTTGATTTCTCCAACTTTATTCTCGCTAGCTAAAGTTTGTCTTCTTATTCACTCTTCTTCTTATTCAATCTTCTCCCTATTCAATCTTCTCCCTATTCAATCTTCTGCCTCTTGATCTTTAGTCTGTTGACTTTAACTTCGCTCTTCTTTGAACTTCCTCTCAGCGACTGCGACCTTTCTCTCTTCTACCTTACTTGCTATACCTTTTACCTAACTTCTAACTCGCGCTTCTTCCTTCCACCTTACTGACTCTCGTCTACCTTCCACACAGCTGTCTCTCGTCTACCGCCACTGCCCTCGCTCACTCCACACCTTCTTTTATACGCTCAAAAACTGTCACGTGGGCGCACTCTGTGGTGATCCTGCGGCGCATCTCGTGGCTCGCGCCATCTAGTGTCGCCTTTCCCAACTACTTCTTAACACTTATCAAGGATTATCAAGAGCTTCGTTCATTACGAATCAAAAGAAGGGCGTAAAAGTACGTTTAAAGAGAATGAAAAGTTTTGTATCAATATTCTGTGATAACAAAGAATCAACAAGTATTTTATTCCTATAAATGACGGAAACCATCAGCAACGTCCATTTGAGGCATCAGGTACATTTTTGTATTTGTTCAATATTTATATATGTGTATGTCGTATCTGTCGTGGTCGAATGGAAGGGATCAACCGTTGTGCATGTATGCTTCGAAAAATAATTTGCTCCACACTCCTGAGCTGGCTCCCACGTTTATTTTGTACAGATCTATAAATGGATTAATTTGTATTTACATTTTAACATTCTAATTATGGCGAAAATAAATTATATCTCTTGGACATTAGGCAAATTATGACATGTATGTGTGTTTGCGCACAAAAAAAAAAGACACGTCTTCCACCTTAAATTTCCGAAAAACTCGTTAGAAGCGTATCAAAAAATTCACCATCACAAAACATCTTGGTGAATTTGGACAAAAAGCCAAAACAACATGTATAACACATTGCAAAGATAGAAGCTGCCTGGCTGATATTCATATTTCTTTAAATTAAAGATACTTCGGTCAGTAAATCTTTTTATTATCTCGACGTTTGGACAAAAATCTTTTGTCCTCGTCAGAAACAAACAAAATTAAAACATTTGGCAAAGCGCTAAGAATTTTGTCGAAACGTCGAGACAATAAAAAAGATCTACTTGCCAAAGTATCTTTAATTTGAAAAAATATATAACACAGTTTTCATAGCTATAGGTCTACATCAATACACACTGGGACGTCTTCAATTTCATAACAATCCTACATGAGAAGTAATGAAATCAGCCAAAAATATCAAAATATACTTTATCTGTGGAAGTTAAATATAGATTGATATTAAGCTTTAAAATATTCACTGATTATACATATACATTATGTAAAAAACCATAATTATATTCATAGATAATTATTAAATATTATACTCTGACCTCTATATAATGGGAAGCGCTGCATACAACACATCACACACACCAGCACGCTAATATTTAATCATCATAAAAGAAAAAGAATTTTAAAAGTTAGAAGCTGCCTGGCCGGCATTCATAGTTCTTCATATTAAAGCTACTTCAGCCAGTAAATCTTTTTTTAATATAATATAATGCGGCTTATAATTGTAAAACGACATTTGAAAATTATCCTACATGTGTTTCTTTTGAACGAAAAATCGAAATTTATTTTTTAGGATAAATAACGATTATTTCTAACCTTAGGGATGAAGTATGAAAGGATGAATTGTGAAGAGTAAATCCCATCCCTGGACACTTTAATTTTTCCGTTTATCGTTACACTTCACAATTCATCCTTTCATACTTCATCCTTAAAGTTAGAAATAATCGTTATTTCTCCTTAAAATAAATTTCGATTTTTCGTTCAAAAGAAACACATGCGGGATAATTTTCAAATGTCGTTCTACAAATCTTTTTTTATATATTTTAATATATTTAATATAAGTATAAGTGTCTTTAATTTGAAGACTATGAATGCCAGCCAGGCGGCCTCTATCTTTACAAGGTATCATTAATTTTAAAAGTGTTTTTAAATTAAATTAGTGTTCCTATCTAAACAAATATATTTTAAAAGGCAATTATAGAGATTTAAGGTTTCTGAGAACTTCCCGCCTCCTCAGTTCTACACCCACGCACACTGAACGGATTGACATCGGTGAAAAATCCACCGCCCACTACAAAATGTTATTTTCAAATATTCTCTTTTCATCTTCAATCCATTCTCTGATCCTTCCTTTTATTTCCTTGTTTATTCTTCCTTGTACCTTGTTTCTGAATGTGTCACGCTATTGGGCCTTTTCCCCCACACATTCTCAGCTGTATGAGAGAACCAGGAGGTGTGTGTTGTGTGTGTTATGTGTGTGTTGTTTACTTATAAAAATATTAGTATTAGCACGTCACAATTACAACGGAAATATTCGAGTATGTTTTAATAAAACTCTATATAATACTTGTAACAAATAAATTTACTGCCAATGTGTTTCTTTTCAATAATCTCATCAAATATCATATTTACATATCTTACTGCAATGATATAAGTTATTGAATGAGAGGGCTTGGTTCATCAGTAATAAACCCTCTCAGACCGTTCTACTATTGTATTGGATTCTGCTGTTCCAAAAATCACCTTTTTAGGTACCGTTCAACAAGAGCAACCTAATTTATGATAATTGCAACAATGAATAATATGTGAAGGTTATCCACATATTAAACAAAATGTTAACGCGGGATACGATCCTGGTTCATGACTGTCGGGAATCGAGGGATTGGATTGGAGTATTGAATTGATTTGGAATATACCCTGAATTTTCTATAGAAGGCAGCTTAGGGGTGTTTAGTGAACCTATGGAAAAAAGCATATAGGTCCGTAGAGGTACATACATATATACATCATTTCAGTAAGGTCTGTAGATATGATATTTGATGATATTTTTGAAAAGAAAGATATTGCCAGTAAATTTATTTGTTATAAATTTTATCGATAAATGGCAATTGAATTTATAAATCTATACAATATATAGAGTAAAAAGATAGAGAAGTGTGAGTTAAATATTTGTTTTTGACTCGTCCTTCAGATGTTGTACAAAATTTGAAATAACGCGTGAGAAGGCCCTTGCAGCCTTAGAATAATTTTTAACGCTTTGCCAAATGTTTTAATTTTTGTTCGCTCCTGACGAGGACAAAGGATTTTTGTTGAAACGTCGATACAATAAAAAGATTTACTGGCCGTAGGATATTTAATTTTAAGAAATATACAGTGCGGCAAATAATTTTTAAGACTCGCGCTAGATAAAGGCCAATAGCAGAGCCAGTTATGAAATTGCGCATGCGTATATATATTCGAAGCCTTATCTAGCGCGTGGCTTTGTTTCAGCCATTTTGGTTAACTCTTTAAAAACATACAGGCGATTTTTGAAAAGTAAAATTTTTTGTTCGTCGGAATTCTGAGATGGAACAGAGAGCGGTCATTAAATTTAATGCAAAACTTGGTAGAAGTGCATCGGAAACATATATTTTGATGAAGCAAGTTTATGGTACGTTATATTTGAGTAAATCAAATGTTTTCATTTGGCACAAACGTTTTTCGGATGGAAGAAATACGCTAGAAGATGATAAGCATACTGGACGACCAAGTTCTTCAAAGACGCCAGAAAGTATAGAAAAAGTGCGAGAATTTGTTGAAAACAATTATGGCAGAGGTTTTACACATCAACAAAGAAACGATTCGAACCATTCTGCATGAAGATTTAGGTAAAACTAAAGTCTGTACTAAATTTGTTCCACACACTTTAACGGGCGAGCAGAAATCAGTGTGAATCGCACATTGCAGGGACATCATTTCTGCCTATGAAAATAATTCAAACTTCCTGAAATCAATTGTTACGGGTGATGAAACATGGTGTTTTCAGTATGACCCAAAGACAAAGCGCCAAAGTGCCGAATAGAAGTCAAAAAACTCTCCACAAGCCAAAAAAACGCGAAAAGTGCCATCAAAAATCAAAACAATGCTGATTACCTTTTTCGATAGTAGAGGTACTATCCACAAAGAATTTGTTCCCGCTGGACAAACCATTACTGGAGAGTATTATTTAAACGTTTTGAAACGTTTGATTGCTAGAAATCGTCGCATTCGTGCAGAATATCGCGATGAAGACAGTTGGTGTTTGCTGCATGATAATGCACCGAGTCACTCATCACTCACTGTTCGTCGCTTTTTGGCCAAAAATAACGTTTGTGTGTTGAATCATCCTCCGTACTCGCCTGATTTAGCACAATGTGACTTTTATTTATTCCCAAAAATAAAATTGAAGTTAAAAGGTTGCTTTTTTTATGATATCCCGACCATCCAGACAGCTGCGACGAGCACTTTGGAGGCAATTCCTCAAAGTGGCCTGCAAGAGGCATTTAATTCCTTATTAAATCGTTGTAACATATGTATTGAATCCGGAGGGGATTATTTTGAATAAAAAAATAGTAGAAATTGAATTAGCTTGTTTCTGTTTTATTTTACAAACCCATTCTTAAAAATTATTTGCCACACTGTATATATAGGTGTACCATAGAAGCATTTATTGCTTCGCGGCTTCAAAGGGAAAGACAAAATTTGGCATTTGCATATGCCTAACAGGATAACAAATCAAAGATTTGCAAGCTTTGTCTGATCCATTAGCTGATTAGGAAGTAGTCTGAGTAAACGATCGGTTCTACAGCTCAACAGAAAATCCGAGTATATCGTTAAAAACGAAAAATAAGATGATTAATAACTAAGTTCATTAACCTTTTTATATCGTAAAAATAGAGACTGCCTGGCCGGTTTCAAAGTTATTAAAATTAAAGATATTTTGACCAGTAGATCTTTTTATTATCTCGACGTTTCGACAAAAATCGTTTGTTCTCGTTCTTTTTATAGTTATAATTCTTCAAATGTATTCACTTATGTAAATTATTAAATTATTATGTCTATATATACATAAATTTCTCCTCAAAATGCTATACAATCTCTCTTCCTTACTTTGTTTATATGTTTTTGTTGAAGAAGCGCTTGCCCGAAATCTTCATTTAATTAAGTATATAAAATAGGTTGTGGCGTCTTATGCTTTTTTGTAATTTTCCATAATTCGCAATCCTGTTATAATGAACACGTCTTAGTTGCTATATTTCTCTACCAAGACTGAGTATATATAGCTGATTACCTTTCAAGTATTGATGTTTTTTTCTTTCTTGGACTCTCCGGCACGAGTCTGTGTAAAACGATTGGTTTTTGGTAAAATGTCTGTTTTTTTTATAATAAAATACTTCTTCTCTTCTTCTTTTTTATCTCCACACTGAGTGAAGTAAAATGCGTCTCCTTTGTCATCAAGACTGGGAGCACTACTCAGTGGCAGGCCGACTTAGCTCCAAAAAAAAAAATGGCCACCTCTGACATCAGGAACAGACGCCATGTGAAGCCGCTCCTAACATGGAGTACAAACGTTGCTCATCCTGTATCCCTGAGTTAGGAGCCCTTACAGGGTACTATCAGCCGGGCCAGCTGAGCCTAGGTTTTTTACCAAGCTTGTTACTGCTCTCCCTCCTCCTTTTCACTCTAAACTCGCTTATAACTTTAACGTCAACTTAGGTGAGGTTAAATTATACTTGAGTTTTGATTGGATTACTCTTGTTTCTAGTTTAACTTTTTAAATTCATTGATGCTCATTAATAGAGACACTTATCAACCAATAGTATATTTTGACTCCAGACGTTTTAGTAACTTCCTGTCACTCTCTTCAAGAAAATGTCACTAAAACGTCGAGAGTCAAAATAAACAATTGGTTGATTTTGCTGTGTTTTTCTCTGAATCAACTTCCTACCAACAATTAATCTTCAAAAAAGAGACACTTATGTTTCTCAGAAGGATATCTACAATTACTCTGGTGGAAGAGATCTCGCTTACATCTAGTGGGATCACATCTACCGCATGTCCGCACGTTAGGACGCTAGATATGAAATGAACTGCGCATGCGCTAGAAAAACAGGATGTGACCAATAAGCGAGAGAATAAAATTGTAACTATCTTGATGAGGCCTACCCTGGTAAACTACTGGAACTATTCCATTTTTAAAGTACGATTTTGCAAAAGAAACGCGAGATTCGAGTGATGCTTTATTTTTTGAAATATCAAGCATTGATTTATATTACAAGAAAAATAAATTTTGAATATTCGAAATTCCTATAATTATAAGTTATTTTGTAAAAGGTTACGTTATCAGACTTTCCGAGGATAAATACTTGTTTAACCAAATTATTAAAGTTATGAAAGAAAAGAATATTGCTATTACTAAGTGCACAATCCGTCAACAAAGAATCCGAAAACAAAGAAAATGTCTAGATTTATTAAATTAAGCGAAAATAATTCTTCTTAAAAAAAGGTGCCTGAATAAACCTTCAACTCCAACCGAAATTATGATAAAGGAAATGATTGTAAGAGAGAATCTACCTTCTCAAAGAAACATTTCCATAAAAACCAACTTAACACTTTCTAACGTAAACCGTATTACCAATGGAAAATTCGGCTTCAAAATACGTAAAAAAGGATAAAATTCATGTCCTCAAGCCGCACTATATTGAGGAACGAAAGACCCGCAACAGGGCCCTTTATGAAAAGTACCTGGTAGGTAAAAATGGAATAATGTTGTTACACAGGACGTAGCATGGGTTTACCTCAATGAGAGCAAACAACTCCGTGCTATTTACTACGCTAACTCTGAAATAAACACCTTTCAACACTGGGTGAAGCAATGCAAGGAATGTTTCTCAAAGAGCTTCATGATCGTTGCAGGTTTCTACTACAATCGGAAGCTTCCAATAAAGAAGGTGGACCCAAATGTCAAGATAAATTCGCAAATCTACCAAATATTTGTCTTAGACCCATTATTCGACAATGAGATTCCGTTTTGTATCCAAGTGACTCAAGATCCGTGTGGCTGCACCAGGATAAAGCCACGAGTCATACTTCACGTTCAACACGTCAATACCTGGACGAAAAGATGGATGAAACCGGCATTTCGTACATCCCTTTTAAGCACATCCCTGCAAAATCTCCAGACTTAGCCCCAATGAATTTTTGTGCTTTTGGCTTGCTGAAAACTTCTTAGATCTAGAAAACCGGAGGCGCTAGATGTTCTCTGGAAAGTTGTTAAGGACTGTTGGGAGGGTCTTGATCAAAATATTCTAAGACGAAGCCTTATTTCCTGGAAACATCGATACAGGGCTGTTACTATACGTCAAGGTTTATACATAGAAAACAATAAGTTGTACAAATATTAATAAATTATTTTTAATAAAGCACTAAAATCGTTATTTTTAAAATGAAACACTGTTGTATATATATTAATTAATTGTTACCACAGAATGTGTGTAAGCTCACAGGTAAATAGTCGCTAACCGAAAGAAAAAAAGTTCCTTTGTTTAATATTAGTTTACCTTTTATATTTTGTTCTATTTTTTGTAAATCAATATAAATATAATGTTTAATTAATAATTTTGGAATCAGTTTCATTAAAAATTCTAAACAAAGTCAACAAACACCCTCTGTATATAAAAGATATTTAATTTACGGCGTGTATAGTTATATCTAGAAGCTAATTTCTCCTGTTGAAGGGTATGTTAGCCCGAAACTTAAGAGAAATAAAATATATAAGAAAATCAACCCTGGGTTCTTTATTGATTTTATCAAATTAAGAGATGGCAATAGATGACGTCTTCTTATTTTGACGTTTGACGGAAAAGACGATCTTTGCGTTTATAGATCAATTTCCTCCCGGCAAAATTTCCATCTACATGTAGATAATATTAATGAAGACACATGTTATTATCAAGACTATTTTCTAATAACACAGCCGTATGACGCAATCAATTTTGTTTCTCTTTGTCATCTGTCTGGTATTGATCAATTTACATAAGCCGATGCGCACGCATGTTCAAATCAATCCGCACGCTGCTATGTCTTTTTTTTTTCATCAGAGTATGTAGATGGCAATATGTTGAATGTTATTTTAATTAAATTCAATGAAGCATCCAGGACTAAGTTTATTGTATAATTTTATTTCTCTAGCTTACAGACTAAGATTCCCCCCCCCCCCCCCCCCCCCCCCCCCCCCCCCCCCCCTTCAACAATAGTAACTATGCGTATAACTTCTAACTAACTATACACGCCGAAAATTAAATATCTATTATATATATGTTATGAATATTTTGTTTTGTTGTTGAAAAAGATAGAGAATTGAAGGTGCAGTCGTGAAAAAGGAAAGATGGTTATTTACCCATCAAGTAGTTTTTATTTTCAATTACTTGAAACAAATTACACATAAAATTATTTTTCACAGAAATATAAAATTTATAAAATGAATTCTATATTCGTGAATTAAAAGATAGGTAGGTTAACTATACATATTTACAACAATAATCAAAAAGTGTTCTAAATCTATGGTCAAAAATAAAAGAATAGTTAAGATGAAAATAAAATATATGTTTTTAAAAAATAAAATATTTGCATTTCACAAGGTGTGTCCAATAAATAATGAGACCGGTCGAAAACAAAGAAAAAATGAAATGATAATTTTTTTTTTTAAGTCTTTCAAAAAATAGAAAGCTTCAGCTACACTGCGGTATATCACATCACGTGATTGCGCGCGCAGTCGATAAATTGTAAGCTTGTAAAAAGAACGCATTGCATAACAACTTCTAATTTGTAATGGATAGAAAATTCGAACAACGAATTTGTATTAAATTTTGCTACAAAATTGGGAAATCGGCTTCAGAAACTTTAGATTTGTTGAAATTGGCATTTGGAAATGAAAATGTAAATAAGCCCACCACATTTAGATGGTTTTCACGATTTAAAAATGGAATGGAATCGGTGAAAGATGAGAAGGGTGTTAGACGTCCAATTCTGCACAGGAACCCTGAAAAGATGAGCCAAATTTCAAATTTGATAAAAGAAAATCCACGAATAGGGTTACGGGACATTGAGGAAGAAACAGGGATATCAAAATCATTAGTTGGATCGATAATTAAAGAAGACTTGCAATTAAAGAAGACACCTTCAAAATTTGTCCCTAAAATGCTCACAATCCAACAAAAGGAGAATCGCGTTGAAGTTGCCAAAAAAATGCTTGAAATGGTGGAAGAAAACCCTAATTGGAAGGAAAAAGTAATAACTGGAGGCGAGACATGGGTTTACGGGTATGATCCGGAAACAAAACGCCAATCCATGGAGTGGAAAGGAAAAGATGAACCAAGAACGAGGAAATCCCGACTTTGCAAGTCAAAACACAAAGTCTTATTGGACACGTTCTTTGACATAAAGGGAATTGTGCATTATGAATATCTAGAGGAAGGTCAAGCAATCAATAAGGAGTCTTATTCAAACATTATGAGACGTGCACGTGAATCAATTCGTCTGAAAAGAAGTGAAATGTGGAGTTTCAAAAATTGGATTATCCATCATGATAATGCACCACCACACACCGCTACATCTGTACTGACTTATTTGGCTAAACATGGCATCCAAATACTTCAACAACCTCCCTATTCCCCAGACCTAGCTCCAAGTGATTTTTTCTCTTTCCAAAACTCAAAATGGCTCTAAAAGGAAGGAGATTTGACACTAGAGAGTCCATCAGAGCGGATTCGAAAAAGGTCTTGAAGAACATCCCGAAAGATGCCTTTTCTAAATGTTTTAAATCATGGGAAAAAATTGGAAATTATGTATAGATGCGGGAGGGGACTATTTTGAAAAATGCTAATAAATTTTTTTTTATCATTCTATTTTTTTCTTTATTTTTGACCAGTCTCATTATTTATTGGACACACCTTGTATATTATATAATATATATGCTAAAATTTATTTTATTTACATATTTTATATCATATACAGTAAAACCTATCTGCAAAGGTCACCTAGTTGCAAAGCAAAAGTGTCCTTTATGGAAAGGTGTCCTCTTACCGGAGAGTTGTTACATAGTATAAATTGTAATTTTGACAATGAAAAATGTCCTTTGTAAAGAGTTGTCCTTGTCCTTGTATATATTTATATATATGTATATTCATTAATTTTATATATTTCATACCTATTTTTCTATATTTATCCTTATTTAATCTTATTTATTCATATTTAACCTTATATGAACATTGTAATAAAGAAGTTTCAATCTCTCATCTCTCTCTAGATATTAAAGTTTTAGTTTTTGTATTCTAGGAAGAATTCTCTCTGAAGCTAGATCTCTTTATATTCAGTAATGGTAGATTTTATCCGCGTAAGAATATCTTTTTATTACATTAACATCCACATTATAAAAATTTCCATACCTCAATAGAAACAGAATGCTACCTAACCGATGATTTCCCTTTACCAGTCAAACGATGCATAGCTCAATCGAGAATACTATTTACAGTCTTAAAAAAAACACGTTCTGACGTTTGAGGCCAAAAAGGTAATATGTACACTGTGTGACAAGGAAATTACTGAAGAACTCCCCCATTACCTGCTTAATTATACAGCACTTGATGCAGAGAGGAAGGCCCTATATCAATAAATTAAAAGTACCAACATTTCACCCTACGTATTGCTTTCAAAAATATCAGCAAACAAATCTAAGGCAATAGCTTACTATAAATTTTTTAGATCATCATTATGTAAGGACCAGTCAACAAGTGAATGACTTTGAGACGAAGAGTAAAGCCAGTTCAATTTCTATGTAAATAACACAAGATGATTTTTACCTTACCCAATTGGGAGAATCTGTATGGGGCAAGTCCCTAATAAAGGCTTTTGTGTGTGCATTACATCAACATCTTTTTTTTTTTCTAAATATCTCTCGACGCGCGCATGTGTACGTGACACTGTGAACTAATATTATAGTCTGTAATCAATCACAAATTTAGCTTTTTTATTATTTTAGAGATCTAGAGAAGTTGTATGCGCGCACCCTGTAGATTTGTTGTAATGGAGAAAATTATAAATTACTTTTAAACGATATTTTTGAAAATGAACTTTCTCCGTCTGGTTTTGTCAGTTTAATATACACACCACTTTGTAAGAGACTGGCTTTCTTATATAGTCTGTATATATTTTAACTGGCTAAATCGCTGGGAGGGTTCACCACTGATAAGCCATGTTCTTTCAATACAGCGTAAAAATATATACTTTTTATTTCTAAATATTTAAAATATATATACTTAGTCTAGCCATAAATATTGTTACAAAACCAAATCAGTGATAAAAAAATTTATTTGTCCACGTGAAGTATTCAAAATACAGTAGTTGTTATTTGAATATCTCGTGCACACGTGTTTAAAAAAAATCGGAATATATTTGTTTTTTGATAATGGATTGGGGTGTTAAATAAACCGTATAGCTGTAATAGCCTTACAGAAGGTAGGCCAAAGTCCTTCATCCATTTTTAAACTTTTACAAAATTTGAATATTATGCGTCAATTTGTTTATCGAACCATTGAAAGGTTCAACAAGGCTGGCACTATTAATGACCTTGAAAGATATGGTCAACCGCACGTGCAATGAACGCAAGCAGTAAAAAAGCCATTCGCGAAATAATTTGTCGAAATCCACGCCGCAAACAAAAGATCGTAGCAAAGCAGATGAATTTAGCTCCAAGAACCGTTTCCAGGATAATCAACGAAGACCTTGGACTGAGAGCTTTCAAACGATGCACAGGTCATTTGATAACCCTTGCTCTTAGAGATATTAGAAGGGTTATATCAAAAATGTTGTTGGCGCAGCATGATGGTCGGTGGCATGAGAGAATCCTTTTCACAGACGAGAAATTTTTCACTGTCGAGGAAAAGATTAATCGTCAGAATGATAGGATATATGCTCGTAGCTCTCTAGAAGCTTCTTTGAAAGTCAGAAGACTTGAAAAAGTCACCATCCTTCTTCTGTCATGGTTTGGTGGGGAGTTAGCTACCAAGGTGTAACAGATCTCCACTTCTGTGCCAAAGGGGTAAAAAATACAGCTAAAAACTATAAATAAGACATTTTGTAACAAATAGTAAAGCCTCTGAATACAAAAATATTTAATGGAGAACATTGGATATTTCAACAAGATTCAGCTCCTGCTCACAAGGCTAAGTCAACTCAACAATGGTTGGAGACGAATGTTCCGGAGTTCATAAAGGCCAATGAATGGCCCTCTGGAAGCCCTGATTTAAACCCCCTTGATTACAGTTTGTGGGCATATTTAGAGGAGAAGGTGTGCTCTAAAAGATATCATAATTTGGATCAATTGAAATCAGCATTGGTGAGAGCAATGAACGAAATACCCTTAGAAAAGGTGCGTGCCGCCATAGATCAGTGGCCCGAACGTTTGAGATCCTGTGTCAAAAATAAGGGAGGACATTTTGAATGATTGTATATATTTAAAATCTATGTTCTATTGGCTAATAAAATATGTATTTATATTCCTTTAGTTTTTGTTCTTAATCATTTAATTTATAAATTTGTTTGTAACAGAATTTATGGCTAGACTGTGTATGTCGTATTTTAAATGTTGTATGCTGTATATAAAATCAAACTCGTATGTAACTACAAAATGGCGTCAATAAAACGGTTACTTGGTAGAGAAAGGGACGGTGAGCCGGGAAGGATAGTATAAACAAGAGAGATTTATAGAAATTGGTTGTGGCGGTCCCTGATTGGACGTCCTCCCCCTCTGACGTCACCAATATGATATAAGCTGGGGCTCTGAGCCCAGACAGGAAGGGAGGTTCCCAGACAAGCGACCAGTACAGTAACCATGCAGTTAAGACGCCATGCTGCCCGATTGACCAGAGCGGTCCCAGGACTCCCCTTTAGTCTCACCCTTCCCGGGAACCACCTCTAAACCGAGGTAACCATGTGCGTGTGGTCTTCTTTTATATTCAGGCTAGTGCGCCTCCACCTCCGGCCCATGACTGCATGTTGGATGAGGAGCCCACTGTGACCTTGTTGGCTCCGCTCATCATTTTTTATATATTACAACTTATATATATATATATATTATAAAAAATGAGAGTTTCTGCTTTTTGAGATTAATTGCTTGTAGAGGAATTATTGGTCATTTGCTTGATCCCGGAATCCATGAGCATGTGATATTGTTCTGCAGTCGTGTCAATAATTAAATAAAATTAGTTATCAAAATAGCTTTAATTGAGCTTATGGAATATATAAAAACATAATTTTATAAAAGTACTGCCTGTCTTAAGGCGTAAGAATAAAAAAAATGAAAAACTTATTTACATAATGTACAAAAGGTTTGAGCCGGCCATCGGGAAACAACAACAATGAGTTTTTATAGGGGAAGCGTGACCTCTGGCGGTCGATTCAACAGAGTATTTGTATCTATGAAATATAATTTTAAATAAAATAATATTTTAGTATAACATATAAATATTAAAAAGAGGTTACATTCAAATATTCTAATATTCAGCGAGATATGTCGCTTGAGAGTCTTGTCATAGCTAACCATTGTATGTGTAGCGCGCTAAATTGAGGATGATATTTGCGCGTTGTCAAACTGACCATTGTATGTGTGACGCAGGCAACAACTGGGGCAAGTGTGAGAGCGGCAGAGAAGCAATGGGCTGTGGACCACAGGAGACGTACAGGAACTGCGCCGACATCGCCATCCGTGATGGGGCAGGGATACGAGGACCCTACATGTCGGCGTCCCTGCTATACGCCCCCAACAGTCTGCCGTGGTGAGAGTTGGTCAATAAATTATTCCAACACAGCGCGCTCGTTCTTTATTCATGGGAATAACATCGTTGGCAGGAAACGCCAGAACTGACTGCACTCACAGCCTATTACCTTAGGTAGTGGTGGTCCAACTTTCTTATCATTCCTGTGAAAGCACACAGTTTGAAATTATCCAGAATTTTACCAACTCGTTTACGGGTTCAATTTAGAACAAAATACACCAAACAAACGATGGAATAACCATAAATAGCTAATGCTATTTAAAACACAAAAACGATAACGCTTTCTTTCTTTAGGTAGAACTGGGCGATCTTTCAAGCTAAAACGGCTTCTCTTCACGGACCTAATAAGATAAGGTATGTAAATAAGTCTTATTTTCATATTTAATATTATTAGGGCCATGAATAAAAGTCTTTTGTCTTTAAATATCGCCCAGTTTTTTCGAAATAAAGAAACGAAGTTTTATAGTTTTTAACTTCTCGTGTAGCAAACTCCAAATCTCCATTAAATCCTAATACGATAACTGTTCGATTAGTAAGGTAAAAATAAATAAAGAAAACTTGTTTTTTGGAAAATGGTGTTTTATTTTTCAACATAGTTCCAATTCAGCTCCATACACCGATGTTCTGATTTTTTATCTCCTCGGAAAAGTATGATGTTTCGAGGTCCTCAAAGTATCCATTTACATTGTCGGTAACCTCTTCATTTGATGTCCTCCCTCCCAGCCGTTTCTTTAGATTTGTGAAATGAGGTAGAAATACCACGGGGGCTAAATCTGGGGAATAAGGTGGATGAGGGACCAATTGTAAACCTAATTCTAACAATTTGGCAGCTGTTACATTTGACCTATGGAACGGAACATTATCGTGGTTAAAATCACCTTTTTCCGAGCCAATCTCGGCCGTTTGGCACGCAATTCTTCCTTTAATCGATCCAGAAGTGTTGAATAATGCTCTCCTTTTATTATTTTTCTATTTTCAAGTAGTAAATTTGAAATTTTCCTTGGGAATCCCAAAAGGCAATGGCGATCACCTTTCCGGCTGACACAACAGTCTTCTCCTTCTTTGGAGCATTATCACCCGGACCTGTCCACTTCTTTGACTGCTGTTTGGACTTTGGTGTATAGCGGTGTACCAGGTCTTGTCTGCCATTACAAAGCTAAGCCAAAAGTCCCTAGGATTAAGAGCGATCAATGATAAACACGGCTGGGAAATGTCTGTCCGCATGTGTTTTGGTTGATCGCAAGCAATCATAGCACCTATCTGGCACACAGCCTCTTCATCTATAATTTTTACATGAAGGATATGTTGTACTCTTTCTAATGAGATGCTCGTGATCTCAGTTATCTCACATATCTTCACTCGTCAATCTTCCATAACGATGCAATGGAATTTTGACACCATTTCTAGCGTGGTTGCATCCTGATTTCATTTCTGATTTCTAAAGTCAAGTAGAACGTGTGGATTCTTGACTTAGCAGAGGATGTCGAGATGTCACTGTCTTCAAGTTCAGACCAGAATATCCAGCTCTGTGACCGACCGTTATAAGTTGTTAAAGGGCTCCTGGAGAAAGTGAGAATGTTTATACGCTATAGAAAGCACGTCTCCTTTAAAAAATAAATGAGAATTACATTTACTCGATCTTCTCTGCACAAAGCAGTCAGATTCGTTTAATTGTATAGGCCGCAAAGACTGATTTAACAAATTAAAACAAAACCCAACTGTGAAAAAAATAGCACAGAAGTGAAATTGTATTGGTATCAGGTGAATAAATTAAGAAAAATACTTCTGGTTGTGAAACTAACTTTACCAACTTTTATTTGCACGAACAGGAGGGTTTCTTAAAACCCAAGAGTGTTAGAACTTTTTTTCGAATAAGTGAAATATGATTTTTGGCATATATAAAGATTTGAAAGTGCGGTATTTGCGCAGATAAGATAAAGCAAATACATATTTCTGATACATTATCTTTAAGAGAAATAGGTCCATATAGTTTTTGCATATTATTTTACCTCAAAATTGCAATTTTTGTTTGAAACGGATAAATAAAAAGGGAAAGAAAGACATTTAAAAAAAGTGTAATTGTGTTCAAACAAAAGAGTTGAAAACTTCAAAGTGTGGCTCCATGAGGGAATCTGTAAATTGAAAGAATTGAAGTATCGTTTGAAATTATTTCTTGTGTGGATAACTGTGTGTTGTTTGTATGTAGGATAATATATTTAATGGATAGTGTACGACATATATATAAACTTTCAGGGAGGATATTAATCTATAAAAGAAAAGGTCGCCTCTCCCTTCAAAATTAGGTTTCCAGGTGGACGCCTCTCAGTTTGCCAAAGCTGGTGTTGTGGTTCTGTTACCGACCCAAGGCCACTAGTTTACGTCTCATATATGAGAATCAAAGATAGTCGGAGCGAACCAACCAACAATGGAACTAAATTAAAATATTTCTCAAATAGTTACTTTAGAAAGTTAATAGCTTTAAAACCGCAATTTTAGAGTACTGTATATAGAAATAGAATTAAGACTGAATTTATTTATCAGGAAATAAATGTTGTCAATATTGCTCAATATAAAATCGCTCAATGATATTGATCCTCAAGTTGATAAGATGCAAGAAGATTATCACGGCAATTCCATTGATGCATGCCCTGGCCTTTGAAGCCGCACGTGCTAAAACCAAAGAAATTATCCAGTCGGCATTATGGCAACAAATCATGGCCCCTGATTTTAGAGGCCTAACTTTACGAAGGCTCGAGGAGATATGTGTGATCAGTGTGTCACTATAGTTGAAAAACCTGGCCGTTTATATAGGTCGAATTTCGCGATGGCCTAAGAAAGAAGCCACACTTAGTGAAATCTCAAAGAACTTATCAGGGAGGCATCACTGCTGTATGATCTGGCCGCTAGTTTTATAGCCCGAATTTTGCGAAAGCTCAAAGAACTTATCAGAGATGCATCACGTCTTTATGATCTGGCAGAATGTATTGAAGGCCAAATGCTAATGGTACGAAAGCTTAAAGTAATGATCAGGGAGGCACCACGGCTGCTTGATTTGGCCGCTAGTTTTATAAACCGAATGTCGCAAAAGCTCAAGTAAATTATCAGAATAACAACCCAGCTACATGATCTGGCAGATGTTTTATAGCCGACTCGAAAATTGGAATGGGCGACAGCATGGATGCGCATGTTTGCTGAGAACTAATTTTATAGCCTAATTTTGCGAAAGCTCATAGAAATGATCGGGGCGGTACAATGGCTGCATGATCTGGCAACTTGTATCATAGGCCGAGTGTTGTGAGAGCTCAAAAAATTATCGGGGCGGTACAATGGCTACATGATCTGGCAACTTGTATCATAGGCCGAATGTTGTGGATTCTCGAAGAAATGATCGGGGCGGCACAATGGCTGCATGATCTGGCCATTGTATCATAGGCCGATTGTTGTGAAAGCTCAAAGAAATGATCGGGGCGGCACATTGGCTGCATGATCTGGCCACTTGTATCATAGGCCG
>CP092872.1:73603341-73694406 GCA_030710605.1 Cordylochernes scorpioides
TAAAAATGAAGGATCTCTTCAAATTCTTCAAATAGTTATCCCATCAAATTATTCACCCGCTCTGTTCAACGAACTCTACGACCAGGAAGTTATGCAAATTGATGCCATCTATCAGATTAACGATGATTTCATTTAATTACACAAAATACTTTGGCGTCTGTCCTGGCGCCTTGGGGATGAGTTGGTAGGGCTTGTCTGGACGATTGGAGGGTCGAGTCATGTTTGAAGAGGAATGAGTATTATTTAAGAATCAGTAATAAATCATCTTATGGGTCATTTAAATATATAAACGCTTTAAAATATAATTAGGTATCAAAATTCGAAACTATTATAGACGCTTATGATTATTTTTAAAAATGAAACAATTTCTACTGCCCTTACTGCAATGGAAAAATTAATGGGGAGGGCCTGGCTCATCAGTGGTGAATCCTCTCAGCGGTTTTGCCAGTTTAATCTATCATACCGCTGTTATATTGCATTTTTGGAACTTCCTTTTATAGTGATACTAATGCTAGACTCTTGGAATGGGTATTTTAGTAGTCCTCAAAGCGTATATCCATAGTTCATCTAAAATACCCATTCCAAGAGTCTAGCAAAAGTATCACTATAAAAGGAAGTTCCAAAAATGCAATATAACAGCGGTATGGTAGATTAAACTGGCGAAACCGCTGAAAGGGTTCACCACTGATGAACCAGGCCCTCCAATTAATTTTCTCAATTGAAGTAAGGGCAGTAGAAATTGTTTTATTTTTAAAAATAATCATACTCGTCTATAATAGTTTCGAATTTTGATAACAGATGGCGCGCTAATGTATCATAATAATTAGGTATGTAACTGCTACACTTAGGACCATTTTTCCCCTAGGTTCTGTCTGAGTGAATGTTTATCCAAATTACAAGGGCTGTTCGATAAGTAAGGTAAAAACTAAATATTTGATAAAAGCTCGAAATTCATTTTTATCCATTTTGGAATCAATCGCTATGGCGTGATCTTTCTAGAAGACGGATGTTTGATGTCGTATAAAGGAATCTCCTTCTAGCCTACCAGAGAGATAGGTGTCGCCATCTTTATTATTTTTACCTTACTTATCATACAACCCTCGTGTTTGAATTTTATATGTTAAGTTCCAAGAGTCTACCAACAGTATCACTATAAAAGGAAGTTCCAAAAATGCAATATAACAGCGGTATGGTAGATTAAACTGGCGAAACTGCTTGGAGGGTTCACCACTGATGAGCCAGGCCCTCCCATTAATTTTTCCATTGCAGTAAGGGCAGTAGAAATTGTTTAATTTCAAAAAGAATCTTACGCCTTTAAAATAGTTTCGAATTTTGATAACAGATGGCGCGCTAGTGCATCATATTATATACTAGCCGAATGACCCGGGCAACGCCCGTGTTTTACCCGATTGAATGTTTTGATTCAAATACTATTTGTTACAATTATAAATTGGCGCCTTAAATAAATGCATATATTAGTTAATAACTATAGCCTATGTGCTTTATCTGTCTATGTACTGTTGGCTTCCGTAGGCGTCTCTTACTGGGAAAAAGAAAGAGAGGATTCCATTTAGTTATTAACTAATAAATGCATTTATTTAAGGAGCGACCCGCTCCAACACAATAGTTACAAAAACCAAAAAGCGAGTGGGGGGGGGGGGGGGCAAAGTCAAAAACAAAGTGTCTCGCGTAGTGGCGGCGCCATCGTAGCCACGTGATCGTAGCCAACCAATAGGAGAGCGCCATTCCAAAAAAAAGCAAACGGTGACAGAGATGACGCATGACGCTCGTAACTGTATTATTAATTGAGTTTGTAATTATTCTTATTTTTTAATTCATAGAAGTATTTTTCTGTCAGACATATTCAATTTTTTTATCATCATCATTTTTTACTATTATTGTTTTATTTTTCTTAGTTAGTTATCAAATCATTTTTGCAATTGGAGTTTCTTTATTGTTTAGTTGTGTTCCTTTTTAAGCAATAAAATATATAGAACTAAGGTGTAATATTCAATTCAAGCATATGGAACCAACATCGATTCATTTTTAAAACAAAGCAAAATCTTAAGCTTATACAACTTTCATTTTTTCATACACCTCGTATTGTGGTTTAACATGTGTAAATTTTACTTGCATACATGCGTTTACCCATCAATATTCCACAGTTGTTTCTTGTAAATTTTAGCACTTAGAGATCACGAATATAATATTTATTGTAAAACGACATTTGAAATACTATCCCGCATGTGTTTCTTTTCAACGAAAATTCAAAATTTATTTCAAGGAGAAACAACGACTATCTCCAACCCTTTGGATGAGGTATGAAAGGGTGAAGCGCGAAGAGCAATGACAAACAATGACATGGAATTCCCATCCCAGGACACTTTTGTTTTTCCGTTTGTCATTGCTCTTAGCGCTTCACCCTTTCATACCTCATCCAAAGGGTTGGAGATAATCGTTGTTTCTCCTTGAAATAAATTTTGAATTTTCGTTGAAAAGAAACATGCGGGATAGTATTTCAAATGTCGTTTTACAATCACAAGCCGCATTATATTATATTGTATAATATTTATTATTTAAAATAAATCTTCTCTCTATACATTTTCTTTAAATTTTACTAATTTTTAAAATGAAGCTGATGTCATTACTGTCCAAAAATTAAAAAAATATTTAACTTGGTAAACATAAAATTTATGATGCTCTATAAATAGAATTTATGTCATTGCAATATTACGCATATTTTAAAATAACACAAAGCAATAACGCGCCATCTATACATATAAAATGAAAGAATTTAAAAGCACGAATGTTTCTTTTATACATAATACAAACTTCTACTGCCCTTACGCTGGGAGGGTTCACCACTGATGAGCCAAGCCCTCCCAATACATCCTCCCAATATATTTTTTCATCGCAGTAAGGGCAGTAGAAGTTTGTATTATGTATTAAAGAAACATTCGTGCTTTTAAATTCTTTCATTTTATATATTTTAAAATATTCAAAAATACATTAATTTATTTTACTTTTTTTTCAATATATAAATTTATATTTAAAATCCGGGGTAAATGTCAAAGTAATCGGAAAATGTTTTCATTTGAGAAAAAAAAATTCCATCCAGAAATAGAGGGAAGAGTTTCTTTAAAAAAATATGATATAATTAACTAGAGCTTCTGGACTTTGGACCCCTCTTCTTCAGGAATAATTAAAAGCCCTTATAGTAAGTATAACTTCTTATAAGTTATAATTACTCCTGTAGAAGTGCTACAAAGACCGAAAGCTCTAGCTAATTGAATAATATTTTTTTCAAGACACTCTTCCCTGGATAATTTTTTTTCTATCAAATGATATCCTACAAGAGATTGTTATTTACGGATATGATGTGCTATATTTATGTAAAATTGACAACTTCCGAACAGAGGTAATATATCACCTCAAAGGTAAAAGAATGTTGTAAAGAATATTCTGGTGTGGCCTTGAGTGATCAAGACAAGTGATGGTGCCCCCATAGTGTATGTGGAGCGTGCTATCGAGGGATTTTACAATGGAAATTAAGGGAAATCTAGACATGCTCTTTAGTGTAAAAATGGTTTGGCGAGAACTTAAAAAGCACCATAACGATTTTTATTTCTATTTTTTTCCAAATCGTTTACATTAATAGATCAAGGATTACACCCTACTCTGAAAATATATAGATTATATAGTTTTAAAATTCTGCAAATCAATTACAGTGATACCTCAGGTCCTGTGGTCATAAGTTTCCACTCTCCAGTATAAGATGTGGGCATACAGAGTATGTAGAGAGGTTAGGACGACGCTGTAGAGAAGCAGGAGCTGACAAAGCGGGTGTGCGGACAGATCCAGTGGCGGGTGAACGACGGGCGGTGCGGCCCGTGTGGCGACCGGTGGGACGAGGAGCCTCCGCGGCCTAACGAGACCGGCGGCAAGTACGCCACCAACGTCACCGTGCGGGTGTACCGCCCGGGACAGACCATCGACGTTATCCTGGACATCGTGGCTAACCACCTCGGCTGGTACCGCTTCGAACTCTGCCCCGACCCTATGGAGACCGAGGACTGCTTCGATGACTGGCCACTGAGAGATGCCGAGACGCTGCAGACTCGGGTCCCGGTACCGCGGAACGACACGGGACTCTTCTTCTTCCGCATGAAGCTGCCTGAGAGACTGACGTGTGACCGCTGCGTGCTGCGATGGCACTGGTTCTCTGGTGAGTCTATCCACGGGGTTTGGTGGTGGGGGAGTGATGTATACCGTTGATTTATCGACACCTACGACCCGGGATCGAATCTCGCATTGACATTTTTCTTTTAAAGAAGAAGAAGAAGAATCTGTATTTCAATGTGTAGCCCCCGATTCTTACAAAAGTAGAACCGCACCAATGAATACAAGTATCCAAAACGGTATCCTGGGTCACTTGTAAGTTCAGAAGTTGAACTGTATGCCATATGTGGTGTACTTGCAGTTAAAAGCAGTCTCTAACTACTACCCAC
The DNA here is from genome assembly GCA_030710605.1 of Cordylochernes scorpioides. Lineage (NCBI taxonomy): Eukaryota > Metazoa > Arthropoda > Arachnida > Pseudoscorpiones > Chernetidae > Cordylochernes > Cordylochernes scorpioides. The sequence goes on from CP092872.1 coordinate 73,607,850, forward strand.
CATGAATATTGTAACGTAGAAAAATAGGAAAGACAAAATTCAGGATGACACAGCAATATATTCAAGGCACAAACTAAAATTGATAAAATACAAAAGAAGCAATGAGGGAAGTTTACGCAAAGTAATAAAATATATAAATATCAATAAAAAAGGCATCTCCTGACCACGAGCACATGTGCTTTTTAGATGGCAGAGCGCCATCTAGTGGAGCAAAAATAAACTAAAGGTTTGCTCCACTAGATGGCGCTCTGCCATCTAAAAAGCACATGTGCTCGTGGTCAGGAGATGCCTTTTTTATTTTTAATATCAACACCTGACCCACTTATCTTTTATTTTTTTCTATTGTTTTTTCATAAATATCAATATTAATAATCTGTTAACAAAATAATAAATACTTTGCTACAATAACATGGTATGTATCACATGTACACTAGAGATTAATAAATACAGACATGTAGCGCGGTCTTTCCGTCCTACAGTTTCTCTTTCTGCAGTATCTAGATTTTTAGCGTACGCGTGCTTCTTTGAACATAAAATCTATCGAGAAACGTGTTAATATCAAATCGAACTATTTTTATATTTAAAAATCGAACCTAGATCTGCGATATATCTTTTCATATAAATATTTTCAATGGATCGCCTTTTGACTCAAATATAACTACATTTATTCTGCTCTTCATTGGAAATTGGGGGTCGTTGACACGTTAGTCGCCTTAGACCAGAATTTGGTCAAATATTCCAAGGGGGACTGGTGTAGTCGGACTTCTCCTCCCCGCTACATTTATTAAAATATATTTATAATTACCAATTTTCCATATTTCATATCGCTCTCTACAGCTTTGTGTTTATACTTTTTCCATTAATTTTATCACTTAGTAATTTTTAGCATTTTTCGTTTCCAAAAATCATTTATTCAAATAGTTTTGTACCTATGAATAGGTTATAAATATATATAAAAAAGGATTTCATATAAGAGATAAATATATTTTGGCAAAATATTTTAAAATGAATCAACAGATTATTATCTTACATATTTTTTACTCGGTCTCTCATTTCCTCTTTGGTGTAAATTAGTTGGTAATTGTGTGATTCTACAGAATAGTTGGAGTTTGCGCTCCAGGAACCTGGGTTATGAATATCTTTCTCTTTTGTTTTTTTAATCAAAATAAATTTGCCTTTGTGCTGGAACAACTTAGAAAATTGAAACAAATTTTATTGACTTCTTGTCAATAATTTACATTAAAAATGGAAATAAAACTAAAAGACAGATGATCATGCGGGGGATGTGCCCCGGCGGGTGAGCCTCTTTCCCAGGCGATGAGCGGGTCCTCCGGTCAGCCCAACCTGTACGAAGTACCGGTAGATGATGGATTTGACCGACGCCATGATGGCCAGGTTGTCATCTTCGAGGCCAGATCCGAAAATCCAGGCCCGCAAGTCGGGATCGCCCGAGGACACTGAAGGCTTCGATGATGAGGGGCCTGATACGACTGCAGCTCCAGTAGCGATGGTCAATAGAAAAACTTTGAAGTTACACGGCAACCAATGAGATGGCGACCATAAAACACTAAGAGTGTAGACACGAGTGAATAAATACTTCTTTTGATTTAATCTTAACTGATTGTTCGAATATTTATTTATTGCGAACATTACAGCCTTTATGATACATTAGCGCGCCATCCGTTATGAGAATTCGAAACTATTATAGAGGCGTATGGTTCTTTTAAAAATAAACAATTTCTACTGTCCTTACTGCAATGAAAAATTAATAGGAGAGCCTGACTCATCAGTGGTGAACCGTCTACTTTGCACTACCTCATGAATTGGACTTCCACTGACATTGTGAATAAAACAAAAATACTTAAGTCAGAAGGACAACTCGAGTAGTAGGTGACTTCTTTATTTATCCAGGGGAGCATGTGTATTATTAATAATAAAATATAAAAATGAATATATATTTGGTTTGAAAATGTCAATTTGTTAAACTATTCCATTATTTTATATGTTTTATTTTTAAGAATCATACGCGTCTACAAGTACTTGTACTCGTATAATAGTTTCGAATTTTGAAAAAAAAACATATTTATTTATTTCAATTTATATCTGCATAATTCAAAACAAGTATTTAAACTCAGAATTTTTCAGCCTTCAATTCATTGCAACAGCAAACTTTTCAAAGCATTATCTTTAAACTTCAAAGTAACCTAAACCAAATTATATAAACTCCTAGATTTACTAAAAAACGCAAATATCTTAACTTTTAATTAACTAAATTGGAATTATTTCACGCACAATCTTCACAATATGTAAACCTCAAATATCTTACTCCTTATATACCAAACCTCAATCATATGGCTCCAAGTTTAAGCATTTAACCATTATATCAAAACAATATTCAAACTTTGTTGTTTATCACAAATAAGAATCATATCCTAACATAAATTATCGATTCCTCTTTTTTTTTCGGAACCCAATTTCCTTAATTTCAAATCAACTTAAATCAATTTTCTGAACTCCTATAATTTTTCCAAACTCAATTATCGAAATTCGGAATTATTCTGATTTCACAAATTATTCCGAACTCAAATCATTTTAACTCAGATGAGTATATGAAGATTAATTATCTACATTTGGAAGTATATCTCAACCTCAATTCTTATATTCTCTGGATCAACCTAACCTCAACCTAAAGAGCTTAGATTTATCGGAATCTCAAATATCTTATTTTAAAGGTTTTTCATATCAATTATCTAAATTCTAAGGTATCGCAACCTTTATAATCTTAATTATTCGAACGTCAAATTTTGACGCCAAATTTTCTTAGCTCTTTTATTTAAGTCCATATTCTTCGCCTCAAACTTTATGAACCTGTGCAATTCCAAATTATCTGAACTTCATGTATCTCAATTCCAGAATTATTCTAAAATCAATTACTATAGCAGCATTTTTGTATATAAACTGTATATTATTCTAACTCCATTTTTTTCAAACCTCTTTTACCTATAACGCAGAATTTTCTAACCTTAATTTACTTAATTCGAAATTATTTAGCTCAAAATTTATTTTATTTATCACTCTATCCAATGAGATCAAAAATATGAAATATATTTTCTCTTTATATCTGAATCATGTGTATGAACATTCTTGATCTATAGATAACAGAATTCCAAAATCTCCAAATCTGGACTATTTGAGTCTACAATCTCGAATCTTATAGTTTTTTAAACGCCAGACTTTGTTCCAGGTGAAATCAAATGAAGCTGTTGATGCCTACTCGACAATCAGGATATACCATCTTAAGACAGATTAACTAGATATTGGGAAACTAAGATCTAAAATATATACTGAAAATGAAGAAGATGAATTTTACTCGGTTTCAATATTTACTTGGATTGAATTAACTCCAAATGATCTCTGCAAAATTCTGAAGATAGAATTATTCATCATTCACTATTGGGAAGAATTTACGCAAATAATGACTGAAGATGCAAATTGGATCATCTATGGCAAACCTTTCCAAGCTCTTTCGTAATTTTAATATACCAGACCTCTACAACTATAGTATTTCTGCTCCTGTAGTCTACATTTGAAGGTCCATTATTGTGGTGATGGTGTTAAATGAAGCTATAAAAATCGGGTTATTAATTTTAGAATTATTGATCTCTCTGAGATGTGAATTGGCTAAATATGATTTAGTAGATATCAAAGCCATGATCTCTTCATATTTAATAAACAAACGACTGAAGGTTTTAAAGATAGTTTAATCGGTTGGCTTGTGTGCTTGTGAATTTTATATGAAGCAGTCGAAGTTATTTATTATACAGTAACTACACTCACGGACAAAACATAAGGAAGTTGTACCTTTTACCATGTATATCGGAATTCAGGCAATAACTACGAAAGATATTTGATTCACAGTGACCTTTATTGAAGATACACGAGATAATCAAGTGTGAACAAAATTGCCTCTATCTCCTTAAGAAAATAAATAAATAAATGACCGGTGATATCAAAGATTTTCCACTCCTTTAAGTTTTGTCCGTGAGTCTATATAAAAATACCTATAGACCATATATTTCAGGTTTATAAACATTATATATATTAGAATTATATACTTATTTGAGTCAGTAATCGCGATAATGAAAATAAAATCGAATATATAAAATCCTTAGAATCAGCCCATATTCATTTAAAAGACGATTAAATTTGTCAATATAATAATTGAAATGTTAAACTTGTTTATTTATAATTCAATTGCAATCTATCGAAAAAATTTGGAACAATAAAATTTACTGGAAATGTGTTTCTTTTTTAATAATATCGTCCAATATTTTCTCTTGAGACCTTGTCCTCTTATTCAATAACTTTTATGATTACAGTAAGGTCTATAGAGATAGTATTTGATTATATTATTAAAAAATAAACATATTTCCTGTTAATTTAATTATTACAAATAAACTTTTTTTATATTTTGAACTTACTTGACTTCTAATCGTATGAAATAATTGTCTTAAGTCGAAAAACGTAATAAATAAACGTTGATTAACGCTATTTATTGGTGTTCCTTCTGCTTGGAAATATATGTAAAGCTACTTCGGTGAGAAGCTACGCATGCGTTCGGCCGACCAATCAGCAGTAGAAGAGGTACCTTGCCGTCGTTTGTTGCCGGCAGGACCCCACGTACTGCGAATACGTCAACAGAATCAGAAGAAATTCAATGAAGGGGTGAATACAATACACATTATCACGATAAAAAAGTTGTATTTTATAGTACATGTCTTTCAAATTTTCCAATTCATTCATATATTGGTGGTTTTCGACCACTAGGACCCGGGTTCGAACCCGCATTGGACACTTTTTTCTGTTTAAAGAAAAAAAAAATGCTCCAATGGCCCCCGATTCTTGCAAAAGTCCAACCCCACCAGCGAGTGCAAGTAACCAAACGGGGCTCTGGCATTAGTAAGTGCAAAGTCGAACTGCTTTTCACATGTGTAGACATGTGGTGCACTTACAGTAAAAAGCAGTCGCTAACTACCCACCATGATTATCATGGCCTGTACCACGTGTACTAGGGATAAGCAAAAAAAAAAAAAATAATAATAATAACAATGAAATAACAGCAATGTTTTCTCTGTATTAAATTTTATTTAGCCTTGTTCTTTTATAATATATTTATTTATTACCAGTTGCAAATAAGACACGCTATATCCGATCTGGATAATTGCGCGTGAAACTATTTACAATAATTCATATTGTAGTAGAATAGGTAACAGAATTGTCAAAAAGAAAATAAACAATTTAAAAAAAGATAATTGAATAAACATATACATTAAACAAATAAGTAACAACATAAGCAATATATTTGAATCAATATGTTACATTTCTCAGTGAAAATTCTTCGAAGAAGAATGGATAGAAGCAAACTGGCTTTGAAATCAATGGAATTGGAAGTAGCCATCCATCCTGGATTCAGACGATATTTCAAACTCTCTGCTGCACATCTCGTCTGAATTCGTGGAATTCTGCCAGCTGTTCCAATCTTTGTTTCTTTTCAATCTACTGACCACCATTACAACATTTATCGAATGGACCTCTCAAAACTTTCTTCCTAATTGATCTCTACAAATTACAAATACATTTGTGTGTACGTATGTGAATGAAATATTAGCTGGATAATTTTTATTGTTTCTTTTATTTATTATAAAACATGCTGATGTTTTACTTCATCCTTTGCTTAATTAAACAAGGACGTAATATTTTAATGGGCGGCATAAAAGTGATTAAAATATTGCAGGGTAAATATTATTATATATTTAAAAATACTCAAAAAAAAAACTCATTTTTGATGCAATGTATGATGTGGGTTTTCATACAGAATTTAGTTTGAAGAAGCTCTGTATTTACAAAGTAGTTATCATACAAACTCTAAAAGATCGCTGCCCGTATTGTAGATTGGTATATTCATGGTAGGTGAAATTTCACGATATCTTATACAGTCTTTTTAATTATGTATTCCAAGTAAACGTGCAAAAGCTCAAACAGGGCTTTGAGGCTTAAAAGTCCAAAAATCTGAATGCTTTCTACATGTTTAAACATAAAAGCATTCGCTAACTACAAATCATGATTATCATGGTGGATAGTTAGATAATACGTTTACTCTAAGTACACCAGATGTCTATTTATGTAGAAAGCAGTTCGTATTTTGCGCTTTCGAGTGTGCCAGAGCCCTATTTAACTATTTTTACTCACTGGTGGAGTTGGAGTTCTGCAAGAAGCGGGCCATTGAAGCAAATTTTTCCTCCAAAAAAAGTGCCCAATCCGGGATTAGATCCCGTGTCGTTTCTATCAAAATTCGACGGTTTATAACTCTCCAAAATCAACCTCTCAGCTTATAAAATAAATATATATGTGTGCACCGAATATCTATCTAAGTATTTGGAAATCAATTCGACCTTACACTTAAAAGTGCCGCTCTCTACTAAACATAAAGCTTGTGAAATGCTAAATACCGTTTTTTTTTTTTATTTTATTTAAGTTTGGGTTATGACAGGTCAACTCCTCCTTTTAAAGTGATACAAATGGTTATTGAAGGAATTTTCATTGTATACTATCGAAAACTTTGAAATATTTGACCATTTCTACAACATTTCAACATTCCGTTATATTCCTTGAAATGTCTTCCTAAATGGATTGAGACAAACTCTTGATGATCAAAACCTTCCGATTTTTTTTAATCTTCTATTGCAAATTGAATAAATTGACTTTTTATGTATGAAAAAAATAGCGCTAGATAATTCCACTTTGAACAATAGCCTTAAAATAAAGCTAAATCAGGGTCATTTTAAAAATGTAAAAGATGAATCTAAGGCACGGTCTTTGTCTTATGGCTTGAGGCACTGATCAGAATAGAAAGTAAAAGAATGAAAATATTGATCTTGTGCAGAGCCAAGTTTAGAATTCGCAGAAGACATCGTCGAAAGATCAATGTTTATTGGACCTTGGGGCCATATATCGATTGTCCGCCAATGTGGCATTCTTGACACGTTCAAGTGTCGCGCTTAGATGTCCACAAGTTCCTCTCAAATTTATTTTTATCAATTTTTGTTCTTTTTTTTTATCAGAAATACAATGCTTCAATGTTTAATTTATCTGTAAATATCTATTTCGCGACAATCTCAAAAAATCATATTACTATAGGTTTTTCTAGAATTAAATATTTGACAGTTGTATATTATTTTCGAATGGTTACCTACTATACTGGCATTGACACAAAGATAAATAAATGACTTACATCAAGTTTTTTTTTAATATAAGGTTGTCCCAAAAGTTCATAAACATATTATGATTTATATTTTTCAAGTGTTTACGAACTTTTGGGACAACCTTGTAATTCTGAAACTTGGCCTACCTACTGATTGGCCACCCTTGATATAGAACATCAGAGATTAAATCATTCTTCTCTATAAGAATTCTGTTATAATTTTACCAAGGTTACCAATATAAGAAAGAGCATGATCATAGAGCGCTTACTAAATACATATCTATAAAAACTTGCTGTAAGTCATTTATTTTTGTGTCAACATAGTATGTGTCCTATAATTGCCAAAATTTCAAATACTCGCCTTCACAATAGTAAGCGTCTTGTGAATTTAATTCATGAAACAATTTTGCTAGGGTAAACATTCGCTCGGTATATATTTGTATATAGCCTATTTATTTGTATAAACATTGTCATAAATTTGAAATCTACAGTGCCTTTAATCGTAGATAATCCATCTGCAGCGCTTTCGCCAACTTTGGCATACTTAAGTCCCAATAGATGATGGCGTAATACCTGTAAACATTAACCGCCATTTTGTACATACGAAAGCTTGTTATTAGGATTTTTGGAAATACATTTCAACGTTAAAAATTTATTCTTTATCTATTTAACTTGATATATCTATTATTAACGAAACAAAAGGAATATTAAAATTACAATTATATTCTCACAATGAGAGAGTATCTTTCAATCTTTTAAAAAAAAAGATACTCATTGTGAGAATTTAATTGTAATTTTAATATTCCTTTTGTTTCGCTTATAAGTTTCACAACTTTTATTTGCCTAACCGGATTAATATCTATTATTATTTATCAAACTTCTCAATTATTTAGGCTTATCTAATAAAATAATCAGTTTATCATACCCAAACACACGACTTGCTTCTTTCATTACGGCGATAATACAATGATATCGTAATTTAAAAAAAAAATTCCACTGAATGTTTATTTTTTACGAATATATTTGTCGAAGAATTTTCCTTGATAAACTAAGAAGATATTAGAAAAGTGAAGCCGCTGTAAGAGTAACCACTAATGATTCATTGTCCTTCCTCTTTCAATTTTTAATTATTGTAATATAAGGATGGTATATAAATAAGTTTTTATTAAATAAATTAGAACCTCCCTTTAGTGGACACCCCGCTAGCGGACACAAAGGACAGTTTTCATTCGCAAAATTACCATTTTTACAATTTAGCAACTCTCCGGGAAGAGAACACCTCTCCCTAAAGGACACTTTGGCCCTGCAATCAGGTGTCCGTTACAGGAGGTTCTACTGTATTTAGCTACTCTTCGGTAAGAGGACACCTCTCCCTAAAGGACAATTTGGCTCTGCAATTAGGTGGTGTCCGTTACAGGGAGGTTCTACTGTATTTAGCTACTCTTCGGTAAGAGGACACCTCTCCCTAAAGGACAATTTGGCTCTGCAATTAGGTGGTGTCCGTTACAGGGAGGTTCTATTGTATATATAAAAATAAAAGTATCGATAAATTTTAATTCTTATTCTTAGCGATATAGGGTGTTAAGTTTATGATAATATTTAAATAAAGAGCCAACCATATATGTACATGCGTTGAACTGTAAGCTTTTCTCGGCGTTGTACAAACTTAACAAGGATTTATCAAGAGCTTCATAACGAATCGAAAGAAGGGCGTAAAAGTACGCTTAAAGAGAGTTAAAATGTTTTTCATCAATATTCTGGGATAACAAGGCATCAACAAGCAGAAGAATATCAATAAAATAATAATCCTATAAATCACGGAAGCCATCAGCAACGTCCATTTGAGGCATCAGGTACATTTTTTTATTTGTCCAATATTTGTATATTAGATAGTAAAAAGGCATATATTAAAATAAATAAAAGATTTATTTGTCAATATTTTGGCTGACTGAACGCCAACCTTTATCGAAGCATTACATTTTTGTATAAACAAACTCAGCGCCGCATAGTGTTATAATATCACAGTTGAAATCATTTAAAATACAAAGTAGGTGGGGAAATATTTGTGCATGAAAAAAATATTATAAAAATTACAATCAGAATTTTAAATTTATATATTATATATTTGTATATATGTATGTACGTCACAAAAAAAAGGACACGTCTTTTACCTTAAATTTCCGAAAAACTCGCTAGAAGCGTATCAAAAAATTCACCATCACAAAACATCTTGGTGAATTTGAACAAAAAGCCAAAACAACATGTATAACATATCGTAAAGATAGAGGCTGCCTGGCCGACATTCATAGTTCTGCAAATTAAATATACTTCATCCAGTAAATCTTTTTGTCTTCGTCAGGAGTAAACAAAAATTAAAACATTTGGCAAAACGTTAAGATTATTTTCGAAACGTCGAGACAATAAAATAGATTTACTGGCCGAAGTATCTTTAATTTGAAAAATATATATAACACAGTTTTCATAGCTATAGGTCCACATCAATACACACAGGGACATCTTCAATTTCATAACAATCCTACATGAGAAGTGATTAAATCAGCCAAAAATATCAAAATATACTTTATCTGTGGAAGTTAAACATAGATTAAATTAAGCTTTAAAATATTCACTGATTATACATATACATTATGTAAAGAAAAACATAATTATATTCATAGATAATTATTAAATATTATACTCTGACCTCTATATAATGGGAAGCGCTGCATACACCACATCACACACACCAGCACGCTAATATTCAATCATCATAAAAGATAAAGAATTTTAAAAGATAGAGGCTGCCTGGCCGGCATTCATAGTTATTCAAATTAAAGATACTTCGGCCAGTAAATCTTTTTTATAATACAATATAATGCGGCTTATAATTGTAAAACGACATTTGAAAATTATCCTACATGTGTTTCTTTTGAACGAAAAATCGAAATTTATTTTTAAGGAGAAATAACGATTATTTCTAACCTCAGGGATGAAGTATGAAAGGATGAATCCCATCCCTGAACACTTTATTTTTCCGTTTATCATTACTCTTCACAATTCATCCTTTCATACTTCATCCCTAAGGTTAGAAATAATCGTTATTTCTCCGTAAAAATATATTTCGATTTTTCGTTCAAAAGAAACACATGCGGGATAATTTTCAAATGTCGTTTTACAAATCTTTTTTATATTTTAATATCTTTAATATAAGTATAAGTGTCTTCAATATGAATAACTATGAATGCCAGCCAGGCAGCCTCTATTTTTACAAGGTATCATTAATTTTAAAAGTGTTTTTAAATTAAATTAGTGTTCCAATCTAAACAATTATATTTTAAAAGGCAATTATAGAGATTTAAGGTTTCTGAGAACTTTCCGCCTCCTCAATTCTACACCCACGCACACTGAACGGATTGACATCGGTGAAAAATCACCGCCCACTACAAAATGTTATTTTCAAATATTCTCTTTTCATCTTCAATCTATTCTCTGATCCTTCCTTTTATTTCCTTGTTTATTCTTCCTTGTACCGTGTTTCTGAATGTATCACGCTATTGGGTATTTTTTCCACACATTCTCAGCTGTATGAGAGAACCAGGAGATATGTGTTGCGTGTATTATGTATGTGTTGTTTTACTTATAAAAAGATTAGTATTGGCACGTCACAATTACAACGTAAGTAATCGAGTATGTTTTAATAAAACTCTATACAATATTTGTAAAAAATATATTTACTGGCAATGTGTTCCTTTTCAATAATATCATCAAATTCATATTTACATACCTAACTGCAATGATATAAGTTATTGAATGAGAGGGTTTGGTTCATCAGTAGTGAACCCTCTCAGCTGTTTCACCAAATTAATCTCTAGACCGCTTTACTATTGTATTAGATTGGTTTCGAATATACCTTACATTTTGTATCGAAGGCAGCTTAGGGGTGTTTAGTGTACCTATGTAAATAAGCTTATAGGTCTGTAGAGATACATATAATTTATATAATTGCAGTAAGATCTGTAGATATGATATTTGATGATATTTGTTTTTGACTCGTGCCTTAGATGTTGTACCAAATTTGAAATAACGCGTGAGAAGGCCCTTGCAGCCCCCCCCCCCCCTTAGAATAATTTTTAAATATTTGCCAAATGTTTCAATTTTTGTTCGCTCCTGACGTGGACAAAAGATTTTTGTCGAAACGTCGAGATAATAAAAAATATTTACTGGCCGTAGTATATCTAATTTTAACAAATATATAGGGTGTACCATAGTAGCCTTTATTGCTTCACGGCTTCAAAGGAAAAGATAAAATTTGGCATTTGAATATGCCTATCAAGGTAACGAATCAAAGATTTGCAAGCTTTTCTCTGATTCATTTTCTGATGAGGAAGTAGTCAACTTAAACGATCAGTTCTTCAGCTCAACAGAAAATCTTAGTATATCGTTAAAAATGAAAAATAAGATGACTAATCACCAAGTTCATTAACCTTTTTATATCATAAAGATAGAGACTGCCTGGCCGGCATTCATAGTTATTAAAATTAAAGACACTTCGGCCAGTAAATCTTTTTATTATCTCGACGTTTCGACAAAAATCTTTTGTTCTCGTCCTTTTTATAGTTATAATTCTTCAAATGTATTCACTTATGTAAATTATTGAATTCTTATGTCTATATATACATAAATTTCTCCGCATGCTATATAATCTAATGCTATAAAATGCTATATAATCTCTCGTCCTTACTTTGTTTATACGTTTTAGTTTAAGAAGCGCTTGCCCGAAATCTTCCTTTAATTAAGTAGATAAAATAAGTTGTGGCGTCTTATGCTTTTTTGTAATTTTCCATAATTCGCAATCCTGTTATAATGAACACGTCTTAGTTGCTATATCTCTCTGCCAAGACAGTATATATAGCTGATTACCTTTCTAGTATTGATTTTTTTTCCTTTCTTGGACTCTTCGGCACGAGACTGTGTGAAACGATAGGTTTTTAGTAAAATGTCGTTTTGTTATAATAAAATACTAATTCTCTTCTTCTTCTTCTTTCTTATCTCCACACTGAGTGAAGTAGAATGCGTCTGCCTTTGTCATCAAGACTGGGAGCACTACTCAGTGGCAGTCCGACTTTATTTGAAATAACAAACATTGGTTTATTTTCCATGAAAAATAAATTTTAAATATTCGAAATCCCAGTGATTATGAGTGATTTTGTAATAGGTTACGTTATCTCTCAGACTAAGTTATTAAAATTATGAAAGAAAATAATACTGCTATTACTAAGTGCACAATCAGTCAAATAGTAAGGGAAACAAAGACAATTTTTATATCAATGAAATTAAGCAAAAAAGAAATTCCTATGGAAAATAGTGCCTGAAGAAACCTTCAACTCCAACCTAAATAATGATAAAGGAAATGATGAAAGGAAATGAATCCACCTTCTCAAAGGAACATTTCTACAAAACCAACGTACCGCTTTCTACCGTTACTGAAAACTTCTCTTAGATCTAGAAAACCTAAGAAGCTAGAGGGGCTCTGGAAGGTTGTTAAGGACTGTTGGGATGATCTTGATCAAAATATTCAAGGACGAAGCCTTATTTCCTGGAAACATCGATACAGGGCTGTTACTAAACATCAAGGCTTACACATTAAAAACAATAGGTTGTACAAACATTAATGAATTATTTTTAATAAAGCACTAAAATCGTTATTTTAAAATTAAACACTGTTGTATATATATTAATTAATTGTTACCACAGAGTGTGTGTAAGCTCACAGGTAAATAGGCGCTAACCGAAAGAAAAAAAGTTCCTTTGTTTAATATTAGTTTCCCTTTTATATTTTGTTCTCTCTTTTGTAAATCAATAAATATAATGTTTAATTAATAATTTTGGAATCAGTTTCATTAAAAATTCTAAACAAAGTCAACAAACACCCTCTGTATATAAAAAATATTTAATTTTCGGCGTGTATAGTTATATCTAGAAGCTAATTTCTCCTGTTAAAGGGTATGTTAACCCGAAACTTAAGAGAAATAAAATATATAAGAAACTCAACCCTGGGTTCTTTATCGATTTCATTAAATTAAGAGATGGCAATAGATGACGTCTACTTATTTTGAAGTTTATTTTGATGGAAAAGGCGACCTATGCATTTATAGATCAATTTCCTCCCGGCAAAATTTCCATATGTGGATAATTTTAATAAAGACATGTTTTTATCAATTATTTTCTAATAACACAGCCGTATGACGCAATCCATTTTGTTTCTCTTTGTCATCTGTCTGGTATTGATCAATTTACATAAGCCGATGCGCACGCATGTTCAAATCAATCCGCACGTTGCTATGTGTTTTTTTTTCCACCAGAGTATGTGGATGCAATATGTTGAATGTTATTTTAATTAAATTCAATGAAGCATCCAGGACTAAGTTTATTGTATAATTTTATTTCTCTAGCTTCCCGACTAACATTCCCTTCAACAATAGTAACTATGCGTATAACTTCTAACTAACTATACACGCCGAAAATTAAATATCTATTATATATATATATTAGGAAATAAGATGATTTTCTTCTGATTTTTGTTATCTTGAGGATTATGCTATGATAATGCAGTCGTGGTTAAAATCTTGAAAGTAAATAAAAATAGTGAAGATTAGAAATAGCTTTAATTGAGCTAAAGGAATATAGAAAACATAATTTGATAAAAGTACTGCCTGGCTTAAGGCGTAAGATTTAAAAAAATGGAAAACTTATTTACATAATATACAAAAGGTTTGAGTCGGCCATCGGGAAACAACAACAATGAGTTTTTATAGGGGAAGCGTGACGTCTGGCGGTCGATTTAACAGAGTATTTTAATCTATTAAATATATCTATATCTCTATATATATATAAATGAATGTTTGTATGTTTGTCTGTTTGTTTGTTTGTTGGTTTGTATGTCCGGTATACAAATTCGCAGTAGTTCACTAATTCAAACCAAAATTTCCATACATAGGTAAAAAAAATACGGGGAAGACGATAGGCTATTTTAAAAAATATATAAATCAATTATTAAAACTATATATTTTTAGTCAGAAAATGATGATGACGATATTGCTGTATCATGTTTGATTATTAGATACATAATTATATCGGGAAAATTTCCAAAAAGCAGGGACCACGGGTGAAACCAGTTCATTATTTTGTACGCAGGAACAAAATTCTAACAGAAAAACATTCATTCGAGCAGAAAACAAAAGCCAGATCATCTTTCTATAAAAAATATCGCTTCTCAGACACAAAGTTTGGAGCGGGACGTTAAACAAAAGTGACATCCACGGTGCCAATTTATAATTGTAACGAATATTATTTGAATAAAAACATTTAATCGGGTAAAACCCGGGCGTTTCCCGGGTCATTCGGCTAGTATATATATATAAATGAATGTATGTGTGTGTGTCCTTTATGCCTGACCAAACCACTCATTGGAACGCCATGAAACTTTGGGGAGATATTTAGTATAGTACTGGGAAAGTTTCTAGCAAATAAAAGTTTTGAAATAACTTTTCGCCTAAAAATAATCAAGATAAATATTCTAATTTATCTGTTATAATTCAACAATCTGCTCTAAATATTATCATGATGATACGATGATTTTGTAATGTAGAAAATTAGGAAAGACAAAATTCAGGATGACACGGCAATTTATTTGAAACAAGAATAATGATACAATTCCAAGGCAAGATACTATTCCTTTAACTTCCAATTACCGAGGGAACCAATTAATATTGATTTTATTCAACTTATCGAGTATTTTTAAAGGGACCGGGAAAAAATGTTCACTTTATCGAGAGATTCGTTAGACAAACCTTTACTCGGGTAAAACCCGGGCGAAGCCGGGTACGTCCGCTAGTTTTTAAATAAAATAATATTTTAATATAACATATATATGTTCTAAAATTCATTTTATTCGCATATTTTAAATCATATACAGTAAAACCTATCTGTAAAAGACACCTAGTTGCAAAGCAAAGTGTCCTTTATAGAGAGGTGTCCTCTTACCGGAGAGTTGTTACATAGTAAAAATGGTAATTTTGACAATGAAAACTGTCCATTGTAGAGAGGTGTCCTTTGCCGGAGTGTCGTGGAGGTTTTACTCTATATGACTCTATTATATTGAAATTTGTTTGTTTACAGTTTTTACTTATGACAATCTATGATGATAAATTTTCAACTATATATAACGAACGTCAGCCCAAGGTTATACAACCCCATTAGACCCATTCTCCAATAGCAATATAAAACATCGAATCTACTATGGAATTATATCCATTTCTTTGTATGTTTCTGGTACTGTTTATATTTTTATTTTGATCAATAAGGAATCACACACACACACAAAAGCCTTTATTAGGAACTTTCCCCATACAGATTCTCCCAATTGGGTAAGGTAATAATCATCTTGTGTTATTTACATAGAAATTGAACTGGCTTAATCTTCGTCTCAAAGTCATTCACTTGTTGACTGATCCTTACATAATGATGATCTAAAAATGTATAGTAAGCTATTGCCTTAGATTTGTTTGCTGATATTTTTGAAAGCAATACGTAGGGTGGTGTGTTGGTACAATTAATTTGTTGATATAGGGTCTTCCTCTCTGCATCAAGGGCTAATCAATAAGGAATCAAGGGTTTCGCTTCTTTTTCTTATATCTTTTATTTCTCAAGCTTTAGGGCCATCATGCCCTTTAACATGTAGATCCTGAAGTACAACTACACAGTGTAGCTGCGAGTTACGTGTAGAAACCCTTGATTCCTTATTGATTGAATCAAAGTATAAAGCAGAGAAGAATCTATACTGTTTATACTGTTAACCTATTTAGATATTATAGATTCTATAATCAATCTTTGATGTCTTATTATGGATGTTACTGTAATGTACTGGATGTTCTGTTTCATTGATATTGAAGAAAAAAGTTGAATATTCTTTGAGTGTGAAAGCTTGTAAAAAAAATAGGAACTTACACTCTATTATAATTATATAAAAGGGCGTACCTGGATCTGTAAAGAAAAAAAAACATTTTTTTTTAAATATTTCTAGAGATTGCTCCCTCTTTATCAATTTATTGGACAGTGAATTTAATTTACAAATTATTGTACATCATATGAAAACAAATTTGTCATTGGTCAAAAATAATTATTGATAATGATACATAAAAAAACTGATAAAGAGGGAGCAATCTCTCGAAATATAAAAAAAAAATGTTTTCTTTACAGATCCAGGTACGCCCTTTTATATAATCTTAATTAATGGATCGCCTTTTGACTCAAACTCTATTATTAATTTGTTTATTTTTGCTTTGTCGTCTGTTTTGCACAAGTTGAATCTGGTTAGAACGATGTATGTAAATTAGATGATTCTTTTGTTGCCTTAAATACGAGGTTATTAACTCGTTTCTCTTTCTCTATATATAAATGTTTAAAGTTTAATAAATTAATTTTATAAATCTGAGAGTTGTCTTCAAAAACGATCCAACGGATATGCTGTATTATTATTAACAAGGCGTTACTATGTTTTATATTCCTATTATAACAAAAGATAAGCATTGAGGGAAGTTTACAGAGTAACAAAATGAAAACATAAAAATGATACTCGGTTAATAAAATAATAAATACTTTGCTACAATATTTAACTAGAAGCAATGTTAAATTGACATGATTGTTGCTATACAAATACTACTGAGTATGAAACAATGTGAATAAATGAAAATTTGAACAAGAAACTTAACCCTGGAAGCTTTATTTATTTTATAATATTCCTATTGTGTTCTAATTGATCCTGTTATGTATTCTTCACCCAGTATCCCCTACATACTTTACATTACAGTTATTACATGATACAGAATTATGCTTGTCTCGTGTTTTACATTGTGTCATACATGTAGGAAAACTGCAGAGTGTTTAATTATGAGTTTAATGTCTTTTGTATTGTATGCACGTTTTGAAACAGAAGGGCAATGATGAAAATTAAAGTTTGTTGTGTTTTCATGTTAATTCCGAATTGTGTTTGAAGTAATTCACATGTTTGAATTCTATATTTTTGTGCACTCATTTATGCAATTTTATGTTTAATGGGAGTAAGGGAATATACAGGGTGATCCAAAAGTCCCGCACAACTTTAAAAATTAATAACTCCGCGAATATTTGCGCTAGAGCAATGCGGTAAACACCATTGTGTTCAGGATGCAATGGGATTTTTTATGGCAAATAATGAAAAATTCGAAATTGATTTTAGTTACAATTTTATTCGCCAGATGGCGCTCTACCAGAATCAGAGATTCAGCGGCCAAATTGTTTGATAAATTTAAAAATATAACTGATCGACACGTATTTTTCCTTTTTGAATACCAGGAAAGAACCCTAATAATATCAAATAATAAATTAATAAAACACCACTTCGCCAAAAGTATGAAGAATTGTTTAACGATTTTAAATACAATCAGAGATATGTAAAATAGGTAAATGCAAATTAAAACATGTAGCAAAATATTTATTTTTATATGAGGTTTTGTGAAATAGATTGAATGTTTGAAAAACACTGCTGATATCAATACGCGAATTTTTGAAATGTTAATATAGTACCAACACTATTAATAGGATTTCTTGCTATAAGAAATGTGTAGTTTCTTGACTGATTGGCGACCCTTGACTATTTAACTGGATATTTGTCATGATCCAACAAATGAAATATAGAGGGGGGAGTGACAAAATATATTTGTCGTACTTTATTCCAAATATCCTATGGGCTTGTTAAATGTTATCATTGTTTATTATACTGTACACAATTTTAAAAATGTGTCCCCTCAAATGAAAATAAATTTTAAATCGACCTTTTGCGTTGAAAAACGTGGTAGTAAAATCATTTTGTATTATTTTTTTTCACAAAATTTCTAAAGTTATTGGTGTACAGAAGATATTCCTTATGCTACATGTATTTCTTATGTATGTATTTCTATGTTATCTATTATCTATGTATTTCTTCTAATGAGCGAAAAGCGAAAAACTAAACATAAGGGGTAAATTGTGTGTACCAGTGTTATTCGAGAAGTTATAAAACTCTGGTTTGCACGACATAATATGTGAGCAAATGACAAACAAAATATTACTGTTCACAAAAAAAAGAGTCAAGATGTGAGGACAGCATTTATTATCCCCATATCCCAACACAAAGAGCTGCAAAATATTGATAGATAATATAATACATGGCGGCTTATACAACACATGAGGTAACTGCCTTCTCTCTTGTATTAGGTCACAATCCTTGCTCAATGTGGCACCCTTCATTCTCAATCACCGCCTGCAGACGATAAATGACAGAATGGACAGCATTAAATAACATATCTGTTAAATTGATAAAGCGTGCCATCTGATAGAAGCCTTCAACATGGCCAATGTGGTAGGCCAGCATCGATAAACACACGATTTAATGTATCCCCATAAACAAAAATCGCAAGGCGTCAAGTCTGTTGATCTTGGAGGCCACTGGTATATAAAGTGGCGACCTATCACACGATTTTCACCGAACGTATCCTTCAGCAATTGTTTGGCACCTCGGGAGATATGAGGAGGTCCTCCATCTTTCATGAATGTTATTTCGCTTAGTGCTTTTACCCTGCAATATGGGAATACCCTTTTCTCATAATGTTCACCAGTTACAAAAACGGTTTTAAAAGTTCTTCCATTGATTTTTCAAAGAAAAATGACCCAATAATAAAAGAAGTGAACCCACACAAAACTGTAACTCTAGGCTGGTAAAGTGGCATTTCTGTGAAAATCCTAGGGTTTTCTGTTGCCCAAATGCGGCTGTTTTGAATGTTAAATTCTCCGTTTAGAGAAAAGTGAGCATCATCTGTCCACAGAACATTCGACAGCCAGTTTTCATCAATATCAATTTGCCGGAAACCCATGCAGCGAATTCTCGACGCATCTCAAAATCGCCAACTTTCAGCTCGTGAAATCTTTGCATTTTGTATGGGCACACACAATAGAGACATTAAGTGAAGCGTCTTCGGATATCACAATCATACTTCGGCGAATTTGACGCCAAAAGTTCAATTCGGGGATCACCTGTCCAGGATAACAAAAGTCAGTAGGTTGAGGACATGCTAACCGACCTCGACCTTACACCGTTAAATAACGGAGAGAACACCTATCTATCTAAGTCCACAGGCACAGAATCCGCAATAGACATCACAGCGATAAATTACAACATCGCACCCACAACACAATGGAAAATCCTGAGAGGTGCAATCAGTGACCACAGACCAATTTTAACAACCCTAAACTTCAAAATTGAGAATGTCCATTAGAATAAAAGAACATGGAACTTTAGGAAAGCCGACTTGAAAAAAATTCACAGAAAAGCTTGAAGAACTGTGCAACGAAAAATTGAATTACAGAACGCTTGACAAAAGCTTGGAAAAATTCTCTTCGAACATTTAAAAAGCTGCAAAAGAGCATCGATAACTAGAGGTAGACGTAAAGACCTGTGGATACCTTACTGGAAGGACCACAACATCGAGGTAGTGATTTCAGAGAGAGAGACAATATCAATGGACTTCTTAAAACAAATAAAACAGAAGAAAACAGAGAGGAACTCATTGATATTATTCACAAAATATAACAAGAAATTTGGATATTCAAACAAGAAAAATGGCAGAATTCTGCGAAAAAATGGATCCAAGAAAGGACAGCCAACACTGGAATATAATTAGAGTGTTAGAGAACAATCAAAACCAACACCAATCCTCCAATACTCTAACCGATATGAATAGAACAGCGAGAACGAGAACAAACAGATGGCTGATATAATTGCTGAATATCTTTCAAGCACTTCCATACTCAACTATACGAATGAAGACAGAACTCTAAAAATAATATAAACCAGTTAGTTAAACAAGCAAGAAACTTCCATCAACAAGATATTTTCTCGAGAGACTTCACACTGAATAAGCTAAACTCATCAATAAAAAAATCCAAGAGTTCACCAAGAGATAATCTAATCTTTGGTCAAATGATTAAACACTTTGAAGTCAAAGCTAATAATCAACTCCTACGATTACTGAACATTTCATGGCAAACTGGTAAACTACTAAATAATTGGAAGATATCAATTATAGTGCCAATACTGAAGCCAAACAAAGATGCCAAGGAATACAAGAACTATCGGCCAATTGCTCTCGCCAGCATACTTTGTAAAATACCAGAACGAATTATCCACTCTAGGCTCATAGTCTGGCTCACAAAAAATAATAAAATAAACCTCTACCAAACGGCCTATAGATCCCAGCACTGTACAACTGATCAACTGTTCTACTTCTGTCAATCAATAATAGATTCTTTCCGGGAAAAACCGCCAAAGAAGACCACGGCTATATTCCTTGATATGACCTCAGCTTTTGATCGAGTGTGGAGGGAGAAATTACGTGAAAAGCTGCACAACATCGGAGTAAGAGGAAAAACCTTGATCTGGATTGCAGACTTCTTAAGGGGAAGAAGGTTAAAGGTTCGGGTCAATGGAGAATTTTCCAAGGAAGGAAGAACATGGGCTGGTGTACCTCAGGGATCTGTGCTCAGTCCTCTAATCTATCTGCTATATATTAACGACATACATCCTTACCTCACTGAAGACACAAAGGTTGCCTGTTATGCAGATGATAAAGCCATATGGCACACAAGTAGCAGCATAGAAAAATCGTAAAAGATACTGAAGACATCAATGAGAGGACTGGAGAAGTGGGCAATGGAACTCCAAATGACCATAAACCCAATAAAACCAAACCTATGCGTCTTCTCCACTCCCAGGGAAAAAGGCATAAATATAACCACAAAATAAGCATAAACAAACAAATAATTGATAAAATTAGAAATCCATAATACCTAGGTGTGATACTGCAGTCCTGGATCTTTCCAGTTGGTCTCGAGGACCACGCCATCACCATCTCCTAAGCGGCGAAGTACGCGATCTACGTATTCATCGTAGATCGCAAAATGCGTGGTGTCGCTGGAGACCCACTGGCGATTCTCCACCAAACTCTGCAGCGCTGGCAGAGGCGCCATATTCATTGTACATAGTGTATATAATGCATATTATCTTTTTTTAATAGTGCAGACTGTGTATGTATTGACAAGATGTCAACAAAATTATTTTAATTATTATTTATGAGGAATTTTAATTTTCATAGCACATAATTAGCACCTCAAATAGAGCTATCAGAAAACTAAACATTCTGAGAAGGCTATGTGGAACAAATTGGGGAGCAAAACCCAGAATTCTCAGAAAAACATATACCACCTTAATAAGACCGATAATGGAATATGCAACACCGGTCTGGGCTCTCTCAAGCTCATCACTAAAAGTAAGACTAGACAGTGTTCAAGCAAAAGCGGCCAAAACAATCACTGGTGCTGTTTCATCCACCAACAATGAGAAAATTCAGAGAGAATGTGTTATAGACCTACTCGCTCGAAAGCAGAAGACAAAATAAAAACAACTTGGATCGGCACTTTGGAAACGAGGAACCAGAGGACGAGATCTCTCTGACTACTTGTGGTTTGGTGGATCCGCCCTTTTCTGAGAATGAGGTGAAACTGACGGCTTTCAAGTTCGGGAAAAGGAAATCTTCTGGTCCCGAAGGGATTGATAACACGGTCGTGAAAGCCCTGGTAAGGATGCACCCATCGCTTATTTCCAGGTTATTCAATAAGTGCCTGGACACTGGTACATTTCCTGAGGCATGGAAGGTTGCCCGAGTAGTGCTTCTCGAAAAGTCTGGTAGAAAGGGTAATTCTCCTAATGATTATCGTCCGCTTTCTTTACTAGTGTGTCTAGGTAGGGTCCTGGATAGCCTACTAGCTCAGCGACTGAAGCACTGGCTAGAAAGTAATGAGCTCCTTTCCTCTTTCCAACATGGTTTTAGGGAAGGGAAGTCCACAACCACAGCTCTGAACGAGGTGTTAGAGGGGGTTGAGATGGGCTTAAATAAGGGTGCTTGGGTTCTTTTCGTGGCCCTGGACATTGATGGCGCGTTCAACTCCATGAGCTGGAACAAGTTGATGAGAAATTTGATGGACATGGGTTGTCCTGATAATTTGTGCAGCTTGATTCGTGACTTCCTGAGGGATAGACGGATTAGCCTCAGTTTTGGTGGGCGGAAGTTGGAAAGAAACTGTGCTAGGGGTTGCCCCCAGGTCTCTTGCTGCGGACCTATTCTGTGGAATATCCTGGTAAACACCGTTTTCCAGGAGGAGCTCCATGAGGGAGACAGGCTGGTTCTCTATGCTGACGACCAGTTCCTCATCATTGAGACTGCTTCGAGAGCGAAGGCTGAGAAGTGTGTTGAAACTTCTCTCCAAATGTTCTCGATCTGGGCCCATGACTCAGGCCTTAAGTTCAATGTCTCCAAAACTAATGCCCTCAGCTTTAAGCCTAGGGACATAAGAACTAAAAGGAAACACAAGCCGGCTATCCGGATGGAAGGACGGAGGGTAGCGTTGGTCAATAGGATAACCATCCTGGGGGTGGTCATTGATGACAAGATGGGTTGGCAATACCAGGCGGAGGAGATGGTGGCGAGAGGCAGGGAGGCGTTGTGCAGGCCTGTCCTGGTTGGCCCTCAACAGGGGGGGGGGGGGAGAGAGAGAAGGAAGGTACTATTTTTAGGAACCTCAGCCTCTCCTGTGTCGAGCCAATCTTGCTATATGCTTTTGGGGCTTGGTAGCGCCGAAACAGGGATCAGAAGGTGGCAACAACTCTAGAGAGAGTGCAGAGGACAGCGGCACTCAGAATCACAGGGGGATATCGCACTACCAGCAGTGAGGCCTTATTGGTCCTCGCTGGGCTTATTCCCCTGGGATTGAAACTAGAGGAGGAGACCATCAGACAGAAGATCTGGGAGAAAAGGGAAGATACCCTGGGACTTGAAGCGGGGGCCCTGGAATCGGAGAGGGACACAAGGAAGCCTCCGCAGTGGTTGCCAAAGTGGAATTGGAGTCCTAGAGGGCCGACAGGGAATGGCACGGAGGTTTTCACTGATGGTAGTAAGTCTGGAACCAATACTGGAGCTGGGGTAGTGATATTTACTAATGGAGAGCTGATCTTCCAAGAAGGTTTAGCACTCAGAGTGGACGAATTGGTCTTTTCAGCCGAGCTGGTTGCGATCAGGGTAGCCCTCAGAGTGTGTGCCGAGAAGAACTTCAGCCCGGACCGCCTCTATTCAGATTGTATTTCGGCCCTCGTCGTTATCAATCTGGAGAAAGGGCAACTCGCGCATCAAATAATCCAGGAGCTGGAAATGATGACGCGGGCTCCGGAGCTCCCTTGGTTTAGGAGACACAGCCTCATCGAAGGTAATGAGTTCGCAGACAGGATCGCTAAGGCAGGATGCTTTAGAGGTAGATCACTGAGGACCCCAGTGACCAAGAAAGAAGTTTATAGGAGGATCAGGGGTCACGTCAAGGACTTATGGTTGGACAGATGGAGGAACAGTGTGAAGGGGAGAGAGGTATTCAATGGGGTAACAACACCCAAGTACCTCTGTAAGGTAATGTCCCACAAACTCATTAGGGTAGTTCGGGACATGGGCTCTTCCCCAAGTCTCCACAGATTTAAATTTAAGAGAAACCCTGATTGCGTCTATGGAGAAAGGGATGTGAATGCACGCCACTACGTCTTGGATTGTCCAAGGGTAGTGGGTGTGCAGGAAGAGAGAAGGAGGGCGAGGGGCGCGATCGAGAGTAAGCTGCTGAGAAATCACAGCAAGCTTCTTGAGAAAGCCCACGACGTGGCAGCTGAGCTTTTCCTCAGCTGTGAGTGAACAGAGTCGACCGGGGGCTGCCTCCCCGCGGTCCCTGCTGGACACAGTAGATAGTTTCCTATTTTGCTGTGATTAAAGGCCACCGGTATAGAAATCCTTCCAGACACGTTGTCTGGGAGGTGGTGTTTCAAGGTACAATGTCCAAGCACTAGCTTGGATACCGTTACTTGGCTTATTAGTTGAACAGAATAGCAGCGAAGGGCATGCTTCGCATGCCGGCTTGTGGACTGAAAGGTCTGGGTGGCCATCTGCTTCTAGGGTGTACCAACTGTGCTTAGGTGGGATCCTCCAGTTCTTGTTTATTTTGGCTACTGTTTCTATTTCTTTAAAAGTAAGTTTATTTTTCTGTAGCAAGGGTTCTTTTGTGCCTTTTTTCGCTAGCGCATCAGCAGCTTCATTGCCTTCAATGCTAACATGTAAGGGTATCCATTGAAGGTGAATTTTTGAGGTATTGAGAGTTTTTGGAGATAACCAATTATGTTCCTGCTTACTTTGTCTCTAAGTTCCCCTGTGTGACTCAAGTGTTGTATGGCACTTCTACTATGAGTAAGAATCCATATATCGTGATGTTTAGTATTTCTGATGGATTTTAAGACTTCATAGATGGCTATAAGTTCTGATCTGAAGATTGAGCAAAAATCTGGGTTTCTTCTGTTCATTTTCTCATTGCCATTTGTGGGTTTAATGAGAGAGCCACTGCCAGTGTGTCCCAACTCGTCTCTGCTACCATCGGTATAGATAGTTATTGCATTTTTAGGAATTTTATTAATTATTTCTAATGATAATTGTTTTAAGTATTCTGGATTTTGGTATTGTTTGTTGGCGGGTTCGTTTAAAGTGGCATTAAAAATAACATTTTGTTAGTGGTTCGCATGTAGATATTTTTTCAGCTAAATAATATTTTTCCACTTTATATTTCAAAAATCCATTTCTTTTGGCCAGGTGGAGAGGGCCTTCTTTTTTGAGTCTTATATTGGGTTCCCAAATAAGTATGTAATTGAAAGTTCTGTGTTTATTTTCATAACTCTTGATTTTGTTTATATATTTTGGCAGATTGTAGCTTATTCTATCCTTTAAGGGCATAATGTCTGCCTCGCAAAGTACAATATTATTAGGGCAGGTATTTCGAAGACCTGTAATAATTCTAGGTGCATTTAGTTGTATCCTTTCCAGTGTTTTTAGAATTGTTTCAGATGCTGTACCATAGATTTGATATCCATATTCCAAGATAGGTCTCAGTAGAGATGTGTAAGTTAATTTTAGTGTTGTTGCTTCAGCTCTCCACTCTTCCTGAAATATATTTCAAGATTTTTAGTCGGTCTCTTCCTTTTCTAACAACTCCTTCAATATGTTTACTGGAGTTAATTTCTGGATCCAGGGTGTAGCCGAGATATTTAGGATGTTTATTATATTGCAATTGTTGTTCTTTCAGAATAATATTTGGTCTTATTTTGTATAGTTTCTTATCGGTAGTAAAAAGACAGGTTTCAGATTTTTGGGGGTTAAATTCTAATTTATGTTTATTAGCAAATTTTTCTAAGTGGAGAATAGCCTTGTTCAAATCTCTTTCAGCTTTTTTCCAGTTAGTGTTGCTGCTCCATAGAATAATGTCATCAGAGAAAAGTCCAATATTGGTTTTATGTGAAAATTTGTCTTCTATGCCTGCAATAAATAGGGTGAAGAGAGTTGGGCTAAGGACTGATCCTTGTGGTAATCCTTGGTACAATTTGAAGGTTTTAGATAGAGTGCCATTATATTTGACCCTGATGTATATATTTTTAAGGGAATCATTTATCCAAGTGATAGCTTTTCCATCAATTTTGAAATGTTTTTATAATTTTGTAATTAACTTGTTTTTCCATACCTTATCAAAAGCTTGTGTAAGGTCTAAAAAGCAGCTATGGTGTGGTTAGTTGGCTTTTTGTTTTGTGCATCTTTTACCTTTTGTGTGAAAAATAAGAGTTGGACTATTGTCCCATGTCCTTTCCTAAATCCATATTTTTCTTCTGGTAAGAGATTTCTTGTGTCGGGGTGGTAGGTGAGTCGTCTGAATATAATTTTTTCCATTAATTTGCAGCAAATATTTGTGAGGGAAATAGGTCGGTAGTTTTTTGGGTCATCAGCAGATTTGTCAAGTTTTTTAATGGGAATTATTGTTGCATTTTTACAGTCTTGAGGCAATTTTCCAGTTTTCCAGGAGTTATTGAAAATATTAAGAAGTCT
This sequence comes from Cordylochernes scorpioides, assembly GCA_030710605.1. Lineage (NCBI taxonomy): Eukaryota > Metazoa > Arthropoda > Arachnida > Pseudoscorpiones > Chernetidae > Cordylochernes > Cordylochernes scorpioides. The sequence continues at coordinate 73,634,190 of CP092872.1, forward strand.
TTCTTTGCCAATTTTGCCCAAGTTTGATATCATTCGGCCATGGATTCCATCTGGCCCAGGAGTCTTGTTTAGGTCAGTGTTTTCTAATGCATAAGCTAGCTCTTTCATATTGATTTTTTTCATGGAAAATATTATGAGTGCTGGTGACATTTTTACAGTCATGAATAATCTTTCGGGCCTTTTTTCAACCTTGATTTTACTACTTATTTGATATGAATTACCTAAAAGATTGGCAGCAATTTTGTCATTAGTTGCTGGTGTACCATCTGTATTCTCAATCATATTTGTGTTTTCAGTTTGTGGCTGGACTCTGCCAATTTGTTTTGCCAAATTCCAAAGTTTTGTATTTGGGTTTCTTGGGTTCAGGTTTTCACAAGTTTGTTTCCATTTTTTCCCTTTTCACATTTACGTATAATCTTTTTATTTTGCAATCACAATGTTCAGTTCAGTTCTACAATTTGTTTGGTTTTGGGTGCACTTTTTTGTAGTTCATTTCTTTTACTTATAAGTGTTTGAATATTTTTTGCCTGGTGATTTGGAATCCATTTCTTAATATAACCTCTTGGTATTGAAACTTTGGCTGCTTTAATAATGGTGTTTTCGAAAGATATCATATTAGCCTTTTTGAAGTTCCATAATTTTTCTTAATTGAGCTAGTTTTGGTCTTGGTGCTAATTTCTATCAAATTAGGCAAATGATCACTTTCAAAACCTTTTAATATTTGCTATTTGCTTTTGTGGAAAATGTCAGGATAGTAAAAACTTATATCAAGGGCTTGTGCAGTATTATAGCTGTAGGAATGATGGGTAGAATTCCCATCATTTAAGCACATGAAGGCATTGTCGTCAAATATGCTTGATAGTATTTTGCCTCTTGGGTTTGGCGTAGAACATCCCCATAGTTGATGTTTGGCATTAAGGTCACCTAAAATAATAGTGTTGTCTGTAAGAAATTGAGCCATTGTTCCATCGTCAATAAATGTATTGTTTGGAGGGTGATACATATTGTATATGTTGATGGCTTTGTTTTGATTGAGGTAGACTTTGATACCTTGAGTTTCGAGGTCTAATGTGTTTGAAGTATTAACGGATATGTCCTCATAGTACAAATTATTGATTGAAAATGCTAGGCCACGCCCTTTAACAGCATATACAGATGGATCTTCAGACCTTACCCTGAGTAATGGAGGGGCCGGAATTAACATAATACTGCAAGATGGAACAAACATCAAAATCAAAGAAGGAGCAGGACAGATTTCGTCAAACTTCACTTGTGAACTGACAGCTATCTGGAAAGCCCTTGATGTATGCCTTAACCAACCATCCCTGCATCAAGCAGAAGGAATTTTAATATACAGCGACTCCATATCCGCTCTAGAAGCAATTCAGAAGGGCAATACTAAAATCACACAGAAAATACACTCGTTACTTACCCAACTGGAACCATTGGAGAATAACTGCATTCTACATTGGATCCCTGCCCATGCTGGGATCGGGGGTAATGAAATGGCATTTGAATTGGCAAAGGAAGCCAGAAAGTTGAGCCAAAGGAAAGAACAAATGTCATTATTTGACGCTGATTCTTTGTCAGAATACAAGATAATTAAACAAAAAAATAAGAAAAGATCAAAATGCGAAATAAACTTTGAGAGAAAAATGACAAAAACTATAACAAGACTTAGAACAAAACACTATAAAGGAATGACAATACATCCAGATGGCACAAGAACCTATAGGGCATGCAACAATTGTCCTGGTGTGGAACTTACACCTACCCACATATTCTCATGTCCAGCAATGGCCGCAGCCTTGCAGAAATTTGACATAGACCCAGAGCAGCAGCTTTACACACCCAAGATAGTGGACATTGCTGCTGATGTGATGGAGATGCATGGTACATCTGAGGCTCTTTATTGGACACGACAACAACAACGGCATTCCAGAGTAAAATAAATTATCAGAGATAGATACATATTTTTCAAATGAATTAAAATAAATATAATCGATACTGAGTGAGAGTTGAATTAAAAATATTAGAAATTTATTATATTCGGAAACAAACCGTATCTAAAATATTAATTTTCTTTTTGCTACATGTTTTAATTTGCATTTACCTATTTTACATATCTCTGATTGTATTTGAAAATCGTTAACCAATTCTTCATACTTTTGGCGAAGTGGTGTTTTATTAATTTGTTATTTGATATTATTAGGGTTCTTTCCTGGTATTCAAAAAGGAAAAATACGTGTCGATCAGTTATATTTTTCAATTTATCAAACAATTTGGCCGCTGAATCTCTGATTCTGGTAGAGCTCCATCTGGCGAATAAAATTGTAACTAAAATCAATTTCGAATTTTACATTTTTTGCCATAAAAAATCCCATTGCATCCTGAACACAATGGTGTTTACCGCATTGCTCTAGCGCGAATATTCGCGGAGTTATTAATTTTTAAAGTTGTGCGGGACTTTTGGATCACCCTGTATATAAAATGTAATGGGTCACCATGTTTCTCAGCCTGTTGCGAAAAGCTATTTCCAATTAAATCTAGCATTTCTAATCGAAAAAACCTAATTGTGAGAAATCTATATAATCATTAATTTTAATATAGTGCTAAGTGGAAAATTCGGAAAGACAAACTTCGGGATGACACAGCAATATATTTAAGGCAAGAACAAACTATGAATGGTAAAGAAAAGATAAGCAATGAGGGAAGTTTACAGAGTAGCATAATATAAATATAAAAATAATACTCGGTTAATAAAATAATAAATACGTTGCTACAATTTTTAACTAGAAACAATGATAAATTGACATGATTGTTACTATTCAAGAGCATCTGAGCATTAAACAAAATGATCAACTGTCAGAAATACATTTTTAAAATTTTATAAATCAGTAACCTTTGGAGTTTTCCTCGAACCTGATAAACAAATCAATGAAAAACCTTTAAAATCTATAAAGAGCGCTATAGAAATGCTATAAAATTCATCTTATATTTTTGAAATCAACAACAACAACAACAATAGCCTTTATTGGGCACACGTGCCATACAGGATTCTCCCGGTAGGACAAAATAAATAAATAACAAATTAGCATCGTAGTTATATACAAATATTGGGTATTGACCTCGACTAATTATCGAGTTGGATCCGGTATCTGTGCTAAACATTTTGATTGAGCTGATTTTCAGTATTTATAAAAATCGAATGCAAAGGGTCTGGATTTTACGACTTTTGCCATTAAAACATAAGGCGAATTGCTATTATAGCCGGTCTCTTGGCGAAGAATTTCTCTTTCTTCTTCCATTGGCCGTGCAGTAGAACATGTAGTTATATTTTTGAAATAAAATAATGCTTAAAAATAACTTTCTTAACACAAATGAATTTATATTTATTGATTTGTACTTTTTAAAAAAGTTGACTTCAGAGTTGTATTTACAAATCCTATATTGATAGTCGGCCATTCAGTTTTTGTATTCAATTGAGGAATCTGAAGTTAGATAATTCAGTAATGGTATATTTTAGCGGCGTAAGAATATTTGTATTATATTGCATCGATATATTTTTTGTGTAATTATTTTTTATAAATACTCCGTCGCTCATGTATGTACGTGACTGTGGACTAAGCTCTAAAAGCTTGATACCCTAATATGATTGAGTGAAGATAATAAAGAAGAAGAAGAGAATATTTTGTAGATCTAGAGAAGTTGTATGTGATCACCCTGTAGAGTTGTTGTAATGAAGAAAATTATAAATTACCTTTTTTAAAGATTTTTAAAAGATGAACTCTTACAGAGCGGTTTTGCCAGTTTAATCTCCAGAACGCTTTGTACGAGACTGGTTTCTTACATTGTCTGCATCTACTTATATATTTGCCTTATTCTGTCTGTTTGTCTGTTTGAAGCTCACGGATGGAATTTTTCATTCATTTTTCATGCTTTTTTTTTTACAATTTTTAAAACTCATTTATATATTATACAAGAATGACATCCACGGCGCCAATTTATAATTGTAACGAATAGTATTTGAATAAAAGCATTTAATCGGGTAAAACCCGGGCGTTGCCCGGGTCATTCGTATATAATAATTGTATAAACGAATGCAAGACAAAATCACCGCGAATGTTTCTTTTTTTAAGGCAATTTCTTTTAAGGCAATTATCGTTATTTATCGTTAATTTTTGTTTCGATTTTATTGAAAAAAAAAACGATATGGTGCCTTTAAAAAATGATCTTTATTACTATGCAGTTTTCTATTTAGTCAATATACCTAAGTTCATGTTGCAAATGTAATTATCTCTATCGATTTAGTAGGTGAAATGCAAAAATAAAATCGACATGATGAAATCTTTATGAAAATTCACATTTTTATTTTTATATTTTCAAGACACACACAGTTTGGGGCGGGACGTTTCACAAGAGAGACATCCACGGCGCCAATTTATAATTGTAACGAATAGTATTTTAATTAAAACATTTTAAAAACACACAGTTTGGAACGGGACGTTTCACAAGAGTGACATCCATGGCGCCAATTTATAATTGTAACGAATAGTATTTGAATTAAAACGTTTTTAAAATATATGCGCACTCGGGTAAAACCCGGGCGTTGCCCGGGCCATTCGTCTAGTGTATTTTAACTGGCTAAATCGCTGGGAGGGTTAACCACTGATAAGCCATGTTCTTTCAATTTTTATTCATTGCAGGATAAGGCGAAAGTAGAAAAAATATAATTTTTATTTCTAAATATTTAAAATATATATAGTTCGCATTTTATATGTTGTATGTTGTATATAAAATCAAACTCATATGTAACTACAAAATGGCCTCAATAAAACAGATACCCGGGAGAGAAAGGGACGGTGAGCCGGGAAGGATAGTATAAACAAGAGAGATTTATAGTCATCGGTCGTGACAGTCCCTGATTGGACGTCCTCCCCCTCTGGCGTCACCAATATGATATAAGGTGGGGCTCTGAGCCCAGACAGGCAGAAGACAAACAGGGCGATACCCAGACAGGAAGGGAGGTTCCCAGACAAGCGACCAGTACAGTAGCCATGTAGTTGAGACGCCATGCTACCCGATTGACCAGAGCGGTCCCAGGACTCCCCTTTAGTTTCGCCCTATCCGGGAACTGCCCCTAAACCGAGATAACCTATGTTTGAGGTCTTATTTTGTATTCAGGCTAGTGCGCCTTTACCTCCGGCCCATAACTGCATATTGGATGAGGAGCCCACTGTGACGTTGTCGGCTCCGCTCATCATTTTTTATTATAACATATATATAATACAATATAATGCGGCTTATAATTGTAGAACGACATTTGAAAATTATTCCGCATGTGTTTCTTTTGAACGAAAAATCGAAATTTATATTAAGAAGAAATAACGATTATTTCTAACCTTAGGGATGAAGTATGAAAGGATGAATTGTGAAGAGTAATGATAAACGGGAAAATAAAAGTGCCCAGGGATGGGGTACAGGGTAGCCTAGTGTACATGACATCTGCCCGGTAAGCGGAATACTGTGGGTTCGATTCCCATTCCTGGACACTTTATTTTTCCGTTTATCATTACTCTTCACAATTCATTCTTTCATACTTCATCCCTAAGGTTAGAAATAATCGTTATTTCTCCTTAAAATAAATTTGTATTTTTCGTTCAAAAGAAACATATGCGGGATAATTTTTAAATGTCGTTCTATAACATAAATATATATTAAAAAGAGGTTTCATTCTAATGTTCAGCGAGATATGTCGCTTGAGAGTCTTGTCATAGCTAACCATTGTATGTGTAGCGCGCTAAATTGAGGATGATATTCGAGCGTTGTCAAAACTGACCATTGTATGTGTGACGCAGGCAACAACTGGGGCAAGTGTGAGAGCGGCAGGGAAGCAATGGGCTGCGGACCACAAGAGACGTACAGGAACTGCGCCGACATTGCCATCCGTGATGGAGCAGGGATCCGAGGACCCTACATGTCGGCGTCCCTGCTATACGCCCCCAACAGTCTGCCATGGTGAGAGTGGGTCAATAAATTATTCCAACACAGCGCGCTCGTTCTTTATTCATGGGAATAACATCGTTGGCAGGAAACGCCAGAACTGACTGCACTCACAGCCTATTACTCTAAGGTAGTGGTGGTCCAACTTTCTTATCATTCCTGAGCACACAGTTTAATATTATCAAGAATTTTACCAACTCGTGTACGTGTTCAATTTAGAACAAAATATACCAAACATACGATCGAATAACTATAAATAGCTAATGCTATTTAAAACACAAAAACGATAACGCTTTCTTTCTTTAGGTAGAACTGGGCGATCTTTCAAGCTAAAACGGCTTCTCTTCACGTCCCTAATAAGGTATGTAAATAAGTCTTATTTACATATTTAATATTATTAGGGCCATGAATAAAAGTCTTTTTTCTTGAAATATCGCCCTTTTTATTGAAATAAAGAAACCAAGTTTTATAGTTTTTAACTTCTCGTGTTGCAAACTCCAAATCTCCATTAAATCATAATAAGATAGCTGTTCGATTAGTAAGGTAAAAAATAAATAAAGAAACCCTTTTTTTAAAATAATGTTTTAATTTTCAACATAGTCCCCATTCAGCTCCATACACCTGGTCCAGCGATGTTCTAATTTTTTATCCCCTCGGAAAAGTTTGATGTTTCGAGGTCTTCAAAGTATCCATTTACATTGTCGATAACTTCTTCATTTGATGTCCTCCCTCCCAGCCATTTCTTTATATTTGTGAAAAGAGGAAGAAATACCACAAGGAGCCAAATCTGGGGAATAAGGTGGATGAGGGACCAATTGGAAACCTTATTCTAACAATTTGGCAGCTGTTACATTTGACCTATGGAACGGAACATTATCGTGGTTAAAAATCACCTTTTTCCGAGCCAATCTCGGCCGTTTGGCACGCAATTCTTCCTTTAATCGATCCAGAAGTGTTGAATAATGCTCGCCTTTTATTGTTTTTCTATTTTCAAGTAGTAAATTTGAATTGTTCCTTGGGAATCCAAAAAGGCAATGGCGTCACCTTTCCGGCTGACACAACAGTCTTTGCCTTCTTTAGAGCATTATCACCCGGACCTGTCTACTGCTTTAACTGCTGTTTGGATTTTGGTGTGTAGCGGTGTACCAGGTCTTGTCTGCCATTACAAAACGACGCCAAAAGTCCTCAGGATTAAGAGCGATCAATGATAAACACGGCTGGGAAATGTCTGTCCGCATGTGATTTGGTTGATCGCAAGCAATCATAGCACCTATCTGGCATACAGCCTCTTCATCTATAATTTTACATGAAGGATATGGTGTACTCTGTCTAATGAGATGCTCGTGATCTCAGTTATCTCACATATCTTCACTCGTCAATCTTCCATAACGTAGCAATGGAATTTTGACACCATTTCTAGCGTGGTTGCATCCTGATTTCATTTCTGGTTTCTAAAGTCAAGAAGAAAGTATGAATTCTCGACTTAGCAGAGGATGTCTAGATGTCACTGTCTTCAAGTTCAGACCAGAATATCCAGCTCTATGCCCGACCGCTGTAAGATGTTAAAGGGCTCCTGGAGAAAGCGAGAATGTTTATGCGCTATAGAAAGCACGTCTCCTTTAAAAAATAAATAAGAATTACATCTACTCGATCTTTTTCTTGCACAAAGTAGTCAGATTCGTTTAAGTGGATAGGCCGCAAAGTCTGCTTTGATAAATTAAAACAAAACCCAACAGTAAAAAAAAATAGTACAAAAGTAAAATTGTACTGGGATCAGGTAGTTAAATTAAGAAAAAGGCATCTTCTGATTGTGCAACTAACATTAGCAACTTTTATTTGCACGATCAGGAGATGCCTTTTTCTTAAAACCCAACAGTGAAAAAATAGTACAAAAGTAAAATTGTACTGGGATCAGGTGGTTAAATTAAGAAAAAGGCATCTCCTGATTGTGCAACTAACATCAGCAACTTTTATTTGCACGATCAGGAGATGCCTTTTTCTCAAAACTCAACAGTAAAAAAAAAAATAGAACAAAAGTAAAATTGTACAGGGATCAGGTGGTTAAATTAAGAAAAAGGCATCTCCTGATTGTGCAACTAACATCAGCAACTTTTATTTGCACGATCAGGAGATGCCTTTTTCTCAAAACCCAACAGTGTTAGAACTTTTTTCCGAACATGTGAAATATGATTTTTGGCTTATATAAAGATTTGACACTGAAGGATTTGCGCAGATAAAATCAAGCAAATACATTTTTATGATGCACTACATTTAAGAAGGATAGGTTGTATAGTTTTTGCATATCATTTTAACTCGAAATTGCATATTTTGGTTGAAACGCATATTTAAAAAAGAAGGGGAAAGAAGAGTGACATTTTTAAAAGGTGTAATTGTGTTCAAACATTGAGGGAATCTGTAAATTGAAATAATTGAAGCTTCGTTTGAAATTATTTCTTGTGTGGATAAATGTGTGTTGTTTGTATGTAGGATAATATATTTAATGAATAGTGTATGATATATTTATAAAAATATTTCCGGGAGGATTTTTATCTATAAAAGAAAAGGTTGCCTCTCCCTTCAAAACTAGGTCTCCAGGTGGACGCCTCTCAGTTTGCCAAAGCTGGTGTTGTGGTTTTGTTACCGACCCAAGGCCATTAGTTTACGGGAACGGTCTCATATATGAGAATCAAAGATAGTCGGAGCAAACCAACCAACAATTGAACTAAATTAAAATATTTCTCAAATAGTTACTTTAGAAAGTTAATGGCTTTAAAACCGCAATTTTAGAGTATATAGAAATAGGATGAAGACTAAATTTATATATCTAAAAATACATGTTCTCCATACTGCTCAATTTAAAACCGCTCATTAATATTCATCCTCAAGTTGATGAGACGCAAAATAATTGTCACGGCAATTACATAGATGCAAGCCCTGGCCGTTGTTTTAGAAGCTTCACGTGCTAAGGCCAAAGAAATTATCAAGTCAGCATTACGGCAGCAAAACCTGACCCCTGGTTTCAGAGGCCGAACTTTGCGAAAACTCAAGGAGATATGTGTGATCGGTGTGTCACTACAGCTGCAAAACCTGGCCGTTCTTTTATAGGCCGAATGTTGCGATGGCCTAAGGAAAAAGCCACACTTAGCGAAATCTCGAAGAAATTATCAGTGATGCATCAAGACTTTATGATATGAATGTGTTGAAGTCCAAATGCTAATGGTACGAAAGCTTAAAGTAATGATCAGGGTAGCACCACGGCTGCTTGATTTGGCCGCTAGTTTTATAAACCGAATGTCGCAAAAGCTCAAGTAAATTATCAAAATAAAAACCTAGCTACATGATCTGGCAGATGTTCTATAGCCGACTCGAAAATTGGAATGGGCGACAGCATGGATGCGCATGTTTGCTGAGAACTAATTTTATAGCCTAATTTTGCGAAAGCTCATAGAAATGATCGAAGCGGTACAATGGCTGCATGATCTGGCAACTTGTATCATAGGCCGAATGTTGTGAGAGCTCAAAAAATTATCGGGGCGGTACAATGGCTGCATGATCTGGCAACTTGTATCATAGGCCGAATGTTGTGAAATCTCAAAGAAATGAGCAGGGCGGCACAATGGCTGCATGATCTTGCCACTTATATCATAGGCCGAATGTTGTGAAATCTCAAAGAAATGATCGGGGCGGCACAATGGCTGCATGATCTGGCCACTTGTATCATAGGCCGAATGTTGTGAAATCTCAAAGAAATGATCGGGGCGGCGCAATGGCTGCATGATCTGGCCACTTGTATCATAGGCCGAATGTTGTGAAAGCTCAAAGAAATGATCGGAGCGCCAAAATGGCTGCATGATATGGCCACTTATATCATAGGCCGAATGTTGTGAAAGCTCAAAGAAATGATTCAGGCGGCACAATGGCTGCATGATCTTGCCACTTATATCATAGGCCGAATGTTGTGAAATCTCAAAGAAATGATCGGGGCGGCACAATGGCTGCATGATCTTGCCACTTATATCATAGGCCGAATGTTGTGAAATCTCAAAGAAATGATCGGGGCGGCACAATGGCTGCATGATCTGGCCACTTGTATCATAGGCCGAATGTTGTGAAATCTCAAAGAAATGATCGGGGCGGCGCAATGGCTGCATGATCTGGCCACTTGTATCATAGGCCGAATGTTGTGAAAGCTCAAATAAATGATCGGGGCGGCGCAATGGCTGCATGATCTTGCCACTTATATCATAGGCCGAATGTTGTGAAAGCTCAAAGAAATGATCGGAGCGCCAAAATGGCTGCATGATATGGCCACTTATATCATAGGCCGAATGTTGTGAAAGCTCAAAGAAATGATCGGGACGGCACAATGGCTGCATGATCTGGCCACTTATATCATAGGCCGAATGTTGTGAAAGCTCATAGAAATGATCGGGGCGGCACAATGGCTGCATGATCTGGCCACTTGTATCATAGGCCGAATGTTGTGAAAGCTCATAGAAATGATCAGGGCGGCACAATGGCTGCATGATCTGGCCACTTGTATCATAGGACGAATGTTGTGTATCTCAAAGAAATGATTGGGGCGGCACAATGGCCGCATGATCTGGACACTTATATCATAGGACGAATGTTGTGAAAGTTCGTAGAAATGATCGGGGCGGCGCAATGGCTGCGTGATCTGGCCACTTGTATCATAGGCCGAATGTTGTGAAAGCTCATAGAAATGATCGGGGCGGCACAATGGCTGCATGATCTGGCCACTTGTATCATAGGACGAATGTTGTGTATTTAAAGAAATGATTGGGGCGGCACAATGGCCGCATGATCTGGACACTTATATCATAGTCCGAATGTTGTGAAAGTTCGTAGAAATGATCGGGGCTGCGCAATGGCTGCATGATCTGGCCACTTGTATCATAGGCCGAATGTTGTGAAAGCTCATTGAAATGATCGGGGCGGAACAAGGGCTGCATGATCTGGCCACTTATATCATAGGCCGAATGTTGTAAAAGCTCAAAGAATTGATCGGGGCGGCACAATGGCTGCATGATCTGGCCACTTATATTATAGGCCGAATGTTGTAAAAGCTCAAAGAAATGATCGGGGCGGCACAATGGCTGCATGATCTGGCCACTTATATCATAGGCCGAATGTTGTAAAAGCTCAAAGAAATTATCGGGGCGGCACAATGGCTGCATGATCTGACCACTTGTCACATAGGCCGAATGTTGTAAAAGCTCAAAGAATTGATCGGGGCGGCACAATGGCTGCATGATCAGGCCACTTGTCACATAGGCCGAATGTTGTAAAAGCTCAAAGAATTGATCGGGGCGGCACAATGGCTGCATGATCTGGCCACTTATATCATAGGCCGAATGTTGTGAAAGCTCAAAGAAATGATCGGGGCAGCAAAATTTTTGCATGATCTGGCCACTTATATCATAGGCCGAATGTTGTGAAAGCTCAAAGAAATGATCGGGGCGGCACAATGGCTGCATGATCTGGCCACTTGTATCTTAGGCCGAATGTTGTGAAAGCTTAAAAAAATGATCGGGGCGGCACAATGGATGCCTGATCTGACCACTCATATCATAGGCCGAATGTTGCGAAAGCTCAAAGAAATGATCAGGGCGGCAAAATGGCTGCATGATCTTGCCACTTATATCATAGGGCGAGTGTTGTGAAAGCTCAAAGAAATGATCGGTGAGGCACAATGGCTGCATGATCTGGCAACTTGTATCATAGGCCGAATGTTGTGAAATCTCAAAGAAATGATCAGGGCGCCACAATGGCTGCATGATCTTGCCACTTATATCATAGGCCGAATGTTGTGAAATCTCAAAGAAATGATCGGGGCGGCACAATGGCTGCATGATCTGGCCACTTGTATCATAGGCCGAATGTTGTGAAATCTCAAAGAAATGATCGGGGCGGCGCAATGGCTGCATGATCTGGCCACTTGTATCATAGGCCGAATGTTGTGAAAGCTCATAGAAATGATCAGGGCGGCACAATGGCTGCATGATCTGGCCACTTGTATCATAGACCGAATGTTGTGAAATCTCAAAGAAATGATCGGGGCGGCACAATGGCTGCATGATCTTGCCACTTATATCATAGGCCGAATGTTGTGAAAGCTCAAAGAAATGATCGGGGCGGCACAATGGTTGCATGATCTTGCCACTTATATCATAGGCCGAATGTTGTGAAAGCTCAAAGAAATGATCGGAGCGCCAAAATGGCTGCATGATATGGCCACTTATATCATAGGCCGAATGTTGTGAAAGCTCAAAGAAATGATCGGGACGGCACAATGGCTGCATGATCTGGCCACTTATATCATAGGCCGAATGTTGTGAAAGCTCATAGAAATGATCGGGGCGGCACAATGGCTGCATGATCTGGCCACTTGTATCATAGGCCGAATGTTGTGAAAGCTCATAGAAATGATCAGGGCGGCACAATGGCTGCATGATCTGGCCACTTGTATCATAGGACGAATGTTGTGTATCTCAAAGAAATGATTGGGGCGGCACAATGGCCGCATGATCTGGACACTTATATCATAGGACGAATGTTGTGAAAGTTCGTAGAAATGATCGGGGCGGCGCAATGGCTGCGTGATCTGGCCACTTGTATCATAGGCCGAATGTTGTGAAAGCTCATAGAAATGATCGGGGCGGCACAATGGCTGCATGATCTGGCCACTTGTATCATAGGACGAATGTTGTGTATTTAAAGAAATGATTGGGGCGGCACAATGGCCGCATGATCTGGACACTTATATCATAGTCCGAATGTTGTGAAAGTTCGTAGAAATGATCGGGGCTGCGCAATGGCTGCATGATCTGGCCACTTGTATCATAGGCCGAATGTTGTGAAAGCTCATTGAAATGATCGGGGCGGAACAAGGGCTGCATGATCTGGCCACTTATATCATAGGCCGAATGTTGTAAAAGCTCAAAGAATTGATCGGGGCGGCACAATGGCTGCATGATCTGGCCACTTATATTATAGGCCGAATGTTGTAAAAGCTCAAAGAAATGATCGGGGCGGCACAATGGCTGCATGATCTGGCCACTTATATCATAGGCCGAATGTTGTAAAAGCTCAAAGAAATGATCGGGGCGGCACAATGGCTGCATGATCTGACCACTTGTCACATAGGCCGAATGTTGTAAAAGCTCAAAGAATTGATCGGGGCGGCACAATGGCTGCATGATCTGGCCACTTATATCATATGCCGAATGTTCTAAAAGCTCAAAGAAATGATCGGGGCGGCACAATGGGTGCATGATCTGACCACTTGTCACATAGGCCGAATGTTGTAAAAGCTCAAAGAATTGATCGGGGCGGCACAATGGCTGCATGATCTGGCCACTTATATCATAGGCCGAATGTTGTAAAAGCTCAAAGAAATGATCGGGGCAGCAAAATTTTTGCATGATCTGGCCACTTATATCATAGGCCGAATGTTGTGAAAGCTCAAAGAAATGATCGGGGCGGCACAATGGCTGCATGATCTGGCCACTTGTATCTTAGGCCGAATGTTGTGAAAGCTTAAAAAAATGATCGGGGCGGCACAATGGATGCCTGATCTGACCACTCATATCATAGGCCGAATGTTGCGAAAGCTCAAAGAAATGATCAGGGCGGCACAATGGCTGCATGATCTGGCCACTTGTATCATAGGCCGAATGTTGTGAAAGCTCAAAGTAATGATCGGGGCGGCACAATTGCTGCATGATCTGGCCACTGGTATCATAAGCCGAATGTTGTGAAAGCTCAAAGTAATGATCGGGGCGGCACAATGGCTGCATGATCTAGTCACTTGAATTATAGGCCGAATGTTGTAAAAGCTCAAAGAAATGATCGGGGCAGCAAAATTTTTGCATGATCTGGCCACTTATATCATAGGCCGAATGTTGTGAAAGCTCAAAGAAATGATCAGGGCGGCACAATGGCTGCATGATCTGGCCACTTGTATCATAGGCCGAATGTTGTGAAAGCTCAAAGTAATGATCGGGGCGGCACAATGGCTGCATGATCTGGCCACTTGTATCATAGGCCGAATGTTGTGAAAGCTCAAAGTAATGATCGGGGCGGCACAATGGCTGCATGATCTAGTCACTTGAATTATAGGCCGAATGTTGTGAAATCTCAAAGAAATGATCGGGGCGGCACAATGGCTGCATGATCTGGCCACTTATATCATAGGCCGAATGTTGTGAAAGCTCAAAGAAATGATCGGGGCGGCACAATGGTTGCATGAACTTGCCACTTATATCATAGGGCGAGTGTTGTGAAAGCTCAAAGAAATGATCGGGGCGGCACAATTGCTGCATGATCTGGCCACTTGTATCATAGACCGAATGTTGTGAAATCTCAAAGAAATGATCGGGGCGGCACAATGGCTGCATGATCTTGCCACTTATATCATAGGCCGAATGTTGTGAAAGCTCAAAGAAATGATCGGGGCGGCACAATGGTTGCATGATCTTGCCACTTATATCATAGGCCGAATGTTGTGAAAGCTCAAAGAAATGATCGGAGCGCCAAAATGGCTGCATGATATGGCCACTTATATCATAGGCCGAATGTTGTGAAAGCTCAAAGAAATGATCGGGACGGCACAATGGCTGCATGATCTGGCCACTTATATCATAGGCCGAATGTTGTGAAAGCTCATAGAAATGATCGGGGCGGCACAATGGCTGCATGATCTGGCCACTTGTATCATAGGCCGAATGTTGTGAAAGCTCATAGAAATGATCAGGGCGGCACAATGGCTGCATGATCTGGCCACTTGTATCATAGGACGAATGTTGTGTATCTCAAAGAAATGATTGGGGCGGCACAATGGCCGCATGATCTGGACACTTATATCATAGGACGAATGTTGTGAAAGTTCGTAGAAATGATCGGGGCGGCGCAATGGCTGCGTGATCTGGCCACTTGTATCATAGGCCGAATGTTGTGAAAGCTCATAGAAATGATCGGGGCGGCACAATGGCTGCATGATCTGGCCACTTGTATCATAGGACGAATGTTGTGTATTTAAAGAAATGATTGGGGCGGCACAATGGCCGCATGATCTGGACACTTATATCATAGTCCGAATGTTGTGAAAGTTCGTAGAAATGATCGGGGCTGCGCAATGGCTGCATGATCTGGCCACTTGTATCATAGGCCGAATGTTGTGAAAGCTCATTGAAATGATCGGGGCGGAACAAGGGCTGCATGATCTGGCCACTTATATCATAGGCCGAATGTTGTAAAAGCTCAAAGAATTGATCGGGGCGGCACAATGGCTGCATGATCTGGCCACTTATATTATAGGCCGAATGTTGTAAAAGCTCAAAGAAATGATCGGGGCGGCACAATGGCTGCATGATCTGGCCACTTATATCATAGGCCGAATGTTGTAAAAGCTCAAAGAAATGATCGGGGCGGCACAATGGCTGCATGATCTGACCACTTGTCACATAGGCCGAATGTTGTAAAAGCTCAAAGAATTGATCGGGGCGGCACAATGGCTGCATGATCTGGCCACTTATATCATATGCCGAATGTTCTAAAAGCTCAAAGAAATGATCGGGGCGGCACAATGGGTGCATGATCTGACCACTTGTCACATAGGCCGAATGTTGTAAAAGCTCAAAGAATTGATCGGGGCGGCACAATGGCTGCATGATCTGGCCACTTATATCATAGGCCGAATGTTGTAAAAGCTCAAAGAAATGATCGGGGCAGCAAAATTTTTGCATGATCTGGCCACTTATATCATAGGCCGAATGTTGTGAAAGCTCAAAGAAATGATCGGGGCGGCACAATGGCTGCATGATCTGGCCACTTGTATCTTAGGCCGAATGTTGTGAAAGCTTAAAAAAATGATCGGGGCGGCACAATGGATGCCTGATCTGACCACTCATATCATAGGCCGAATGTTGCGAAAGCTCAAAGAAATGATCAGGGCGGCACAATGGCTGCATGATCTGGCCACTTGTATCATAGGCCGAATGTTGTGAAAGCTCAAAGTAATGATCGGGGCGGCACAATTGCTGCATGATCTGGCCACTGGTATCATAAGCCGAATGTTGTGAAAGCTCAAAGTAATGATCGGGGCGGCACAATGGCTGCATGATCTAGTCACTTGAATTATAGGCCGAATGTTGTAAAAGCTCAAAGAAATGATCGGGGCAGCAAAATTTTTGCATGATCTGGCCACTTATATCATAGGCCGAATGTTGTGAAAGCTCAAAGAAATGATCAGGGCGGCACAATGGCTGCATGATCTGGCCACTTGTATCATAGGCCGAATGTTGTGAAAGCTCAAAGTAATGATCGGGGCGGCACAATGGCTGCATGATCTGGCCACTTGTATCATAGGCCGAATGTTGTGAAAGCTCAAAGTAATGATCGGGGCGGCACAATGGCTGCATGATCTAGTCACTTGAATTATAGGCCGAATGTTGTGAAATCTCAAAGAAATGATCGGGGCGGCACAATGGCTGCATGATCTGGCCACTTATATCATAGGCCGAATGTTGTGAAAGCTCAAAGAAATGATCGGGGCGGCACAATGGTTGCATGAACTTGCCACTTATATCATAGGGCGAGTGTTGTGAAAGCTCAAAGAAATGATCGGGGCGGCACAATTGCTGCATGATCTGGCCACTTGTATCATAGACCGAATGTTGTGAAATCTCAAAGAAATGATCGGGGCGGCACAATGGCTGCATGATCTTGCCACTTATATCATAGGCCGAATGTTGTGAAAGCTCAAAGAAATGATCGGGGCGGCACAATGGTTGCATGATCTTGCCACTTATATCATAGGGCGAGTGTTGTGAAAGCTCAAAGAAATGATCGGGACGGCACAATTGCTGCATGATCTGGCCACTTGTATCATAGGCCGAATGTTGTGAAATCTCAAAGAAATATCGGGGCGGCACAATGGCTGCATGATCTGTCCACTTATATCATAGGCCGAATGTTGATTTTTGAGGCGATTATTTTTGTGACCTCAAAGAAATAAAAAAATGCGGGTTTAAAACTGAAGCCTTTTTTAAGAGAAGTTAAAGGTCAATAATTGATTTAAAGAATATATTTCAGAAAAATATTTTATTTAAGATCACTAAAAATGAAGTATTTTAGCTTCTGTCATTGAGAAATTAAATTTAAATGAGTGAAAATAAAAGCGGGGACAATCATTTTTGAACTTAATGTAAATTTTGAACTTAATGTATGAAACAACTGATTCGCGATTTTTATGTTTACCTCTTCTTTCAATATGATTGTCCGCCGTTACTCATATAAACCTAATTGCAGAATCTGAAATATATTTCATTTTTGGTGCATTTAAATCATATATTTTCAACCAATATGTTTTATTTGAGAGATATTTATAACCCAGCTAGCGTAGAATTCCAACTACCCAGGTAGCAATCTATATATAGTTGAACCTGTCTATAGCGCCCCCTCTAAATAGCACCTCCCTTTCTATAGCGCCCGATTTTAAATACGTAGTACGATGCGATTTATATTAAAAGTGACCTGTCTATAGCACCCCTTCTCTATAGTACCCAATTTTGGTCAGTCCCAAGAGGGGTGCGCTATAGTAAGGTTTAACTGTACGAGGAGTGTTCAAGAAGTATCGCGAATTTTTGAATTTTCGCGGGTTACGTATATTCGAATTTCTATCTTTTTGTGGCTTTATGTTCGTACTCATGTCTCTCACTTATGCCGACAAGCTCGGCCATTTTGAATGTTCACTTAATTGTTGACAGCTGCTTTGCTTGCAGGTGTTTTGGATAGTCTTCGATTTTTACCTATTAAAAAAAATGGATCAAAGAACCTGTATCAAATTTTGTGTGAAAAACGAGATTAAGTGCGCGGATGCATTCCGAATGTTGACTGTGGCATACGGAGAAGCTACCTTGGACCGAAGCAACGTTTATCGGTGGTACAAAATGTTCTCAGAAGGCCGAGAAGATGTGAACGACGAAGGGCGTGCCAGACGCCCGAGCACTTCAACAACAGACGAAAAAATTAATGAAGTGGAGAAAATGATATTGGCCAATCGTCGAATCACCGTTAGAGAAGTTGCTGAGGACCTAAACATATCGATTGGCTCGTGCCATTCGATTTTATCAATGATTTGGGCATGAGACGGGTCGCCGCGAAATTCGTACCAAAATTGCTCAATTGCGACCAAAAACAGCATCGCATGAACATTGCTAATGAGATGTTGGACTCTGTCCGCGACGACCCAAATTTGCTCCAGAGGGTCATAACTGGTGACGAAGCGTGGGTTTATGGTTATGACGTGGAAACCAAAGCTCAATCATCTCAATGGAAGCTGCCGCACGAACCAAGACCGAAAAGGGCGCGCCAAGTTCGGTCGAATGTGAAAGTTTTGCTGACAGTTTTCTTCGATTGCAGGGGCGTGGTGCATCATGAGTTCTTGTCACAGGGTAGAACGGTCAATAAGGAATATTACCTGCAAGTTATGCGCAATCCGCCAGAAACGCCCGGATTTGTGGAAGAACAAAATTGGCTTTTGCACCACTGATAACGCCCCTGCTCACACATCGTTGCTTGTGCGCGACTTTTTGGCCAAAAACAACACACTAATGATGCCGCAGCCACCGTATTCCCCAGATCTGGCCCCCTGTGACTTTTTCTTGTTCCCTAAACTGAAGAGGCCCATGAAAGGACGACGTTACGCCACGCTTGACGAGATAAAGACGGCATCGAAGGAGGAGCTGAAAAAGATTTTTTTTTAATGATTTTTTGAAGTGCTTCGAAGATTGGAAAAACCGTTGGCACAAGTGTATAATATCTCATGGGGATTACTTTGAAGGGGACAAAATAGGTATTCATGAATAAATAAATAATTTTTGAAAAAACACAAAAGTCGCGATACATTTTGAACACACCTCGTATATTAAAATTTTCGTTATTTTTTACTTCATGTGTGTCATTTCACTTCAACCTCGTATATTACTGATGATATAATGGATTGCAATATACATCGTATATTTATAAACAATGTAAACGATATTAATCATGCAGACGAATCTCATTTATTTTCTTGTACAAAATAGCGATATATCAAAGATCAGAGAACAAGAATATAGTTATCATCTCACTACAAACCCTAGCATCTACATTCTACTAATAATCTACAGTATGGTAGCATATATAATCTATTTTTATACGAGGCAGACAAGTCTAATTTATTTTCTTGTACAAAATGGCGAGATATTAAATATCAGAACAAGAATATATCTCACTATAATCTATCAAGTACCTGCATTTTACCAATAACTTAGAATATGGCAATATATATAATCTATTTATAAGCGCTGCAGGCGAATCTAGTGTATTTTCGTGTACAAGATGGCGAAGGATCAAAGAAGATAACAAGAACTACAACTTATCACCTACAGTCTACTGATGACCTAGAGGACATACATAATTTATTTATAAACGAGGCAGAAGACCAACAAGTTGATCAATTCACCACCCCACTTGTTGTAGCGGTGGATGACGTAAAACCCCGTTGCTACTGGCAACCTGGGCATGCGCCGCTGCAGCACGTAGAGGTGCAGGGGACTGAAAATAACCCAAATGTCGGCATTTCGCCCCCGCATTCCGCAATCCGTGGGCGGACAGCGTGGGTAGAGGGGATCAATGAAGTTCCTTATATACCGACTGCCCTGTAACCTTTCCATTTTGTACTCTCGTCCCTACGGCAATATTAACTTTTATCTCTTTCATTTGGGTATGTTATCGATCGTGTTCATATTGATTGTTTGGCTTCTTCCTCGCTGCCTTCTTCCATTTTCTCGACGCGAGGATGGTTCTTGTAGTTAAACCTAATCAATCTGTATTACAATTTCCGGTTGATCAAACCTTTATAGTCCACATCATTGTTTACAGTGACGTGACGTCTAGGTTAAATTTCTAACCTAATCTAGATTATTTCTGTGAAAAATAGACACTTCGGCCAGTTAGAGATTAATCTAACCTGAGGTAATCCAATCTTTAAACAGCGCAACCTAAATATAGTATCACAATTACTAGTTAATGATATGTACATAACAGACCTCATTGTTTGTTGTGACGTTACGGTTGCATTGGATCTCTAAACCTAATCTAGATTAACCTAACCTGAAGTAATCCAACCTAAATTTACCAATCCTTAACTAACACAACCTAAATTTAGTAACACAATTACCAGTTAATGATATGTATATCGTATATTTTAAACTGTATAATAATGACACTTTTAGTATATGTCACATATCTTCCAATTAGTTAGAGCCGATACCTTATAATATCCTACCCTTCTATTGAAATGTACACTGTTTCTATTTACTACCACCCCATATTTTGTATATAAACCATTTGTATTTTAACCCCTTATTTGTATTTAAACTAAAAAATGGTGACGTCAAAATAAAGATCCAAAGAGAGAGCGGTCAGCTGATGGCAGGGACAGAGGGGAAGAAAAAGGCAACGCCAGGCCCATGTGGGGTCCCGAAGGACATTTTTATAGACGACCCCTGTAAACAGGACAGGTTTTGGCAGAGGGTCAGCAGATGTTCTAGGGTGTGGCCATCGGCAGGCGGCTTCGGTCTCTTGCACTCTCGCTCTCCATGTGTCGGTGATAAGCATCCAAGTTTGTGTCATGGCCTCTACCTCTGTCCCGTGGGCTTTCCCCGATCACTCTCTGTGCTAACATCTAGCCCTGCCTCTGCTTCTTGTTGTCCGCGTGTGGGAAGAACATCAACAGTTGCCTCACGTACACGACTGCCAGCTTATCCATACGTCGGCATTTGCAACAATATTACATGTACATAACAGACCTTATTGTTTGGTCTGACGTTACGGTTGCATTGGATCTCTAAACCTAATCTAGATTAACCTAACCTGAAGTAATCCAACCTAAATTTACCAATCCTTAGCTAACACAACCTAAATGTAGTAACACAATTACCAGTTAATGATATGTACATAACAGACCTCATTGTTTGCTGTAACGTTACGGTTTCATTGTATTTGTAAACCTAATCTAAATTAACCTAACCTTTGAGAGAACTTGCCAATCTGGTGTCAGTGTGAGACTATTGGAATTGAAGACTAAGTTGTTTCCCATTCGGAAGATGTCAATTTCACGGTTAGAATTGTGCGCAGCTCTTCTGTTGACCAGACTAGTCTTCTTCTTTCTTATCTCCACTCAATCATATTAGGATATCAAGCTTGAAAACCATCATGACTGGGTGAAGTAGAATGCGTCTGCCTTTGTCATTAAGACTGGGAGCACTACTCAGTGGCAGGCCGACTTAGCTCCAAAAGAAATAGCCGCCTCTGACATGAGGAACAGACGCCATGTTCAGCCGCTCCTAACATGGAGTACAAACGCTGCTCATCCAGCACCCTGGTTAGGAGCCCTTACAGGGTACTATCAGCCGGGCAAGCTGAGCCCAGGTTTTTTAGCGAGTTTGTTACTGCTCCCCCTCCTCTTTTTTCATCCGGGCTTGGGACCGGCAAAGGCAGAGTTACCAGATTAGTGAAATATATAATGGTATAATTAAATATCGAAATGGAGAGCGTTACCTGTTGGTCAGATTCTTCCGTAGCCTGGAGGTAGATAAGAACTATGTCTAGGTATCCCCCTAATTTCAAATGTAATCGTGTGACGGAGATTCAGTTGTCGAGAAATCCGCGAATGGCGCTGTATTCCTACAGGGGTATCGCTTCGAGGAATTACAAGGTCCCAGTTGAAGAAATCTTCCATTTTGTAGAAAGGACTTACCTGTTTATCGGCTAAATCAACAGAACGGTACAAGATGATCCCTGTGTTTGAGAATCATTGGCAAACTGAGCTCCTGAATGTTCATATCCTCTGTGAAACACCTTTATTGGAGGTTATAGAAGAGATGACCTCAAGCTTTAATGAGTATATCCGAATAGTGGCCTGAATGTTGCGTTTTTGTCATAATCGCCGTTACAGTGCAGAGCTATATCAGTTGCATTTAACCACAGCTGAATTAAAAAATGCTCATAGGAGAATACTTCAAGCAAATCAGTCCCAGCATTTCAGGGAATAAATGAAAAGTTTGACCACTTAAGGAGCAGTGAAGCGCACGAACAAGATTTATGGTTTAATGCCGTTCCTCGATGATCAAGGAATCCTTGGAGTCGGCGGTAGATTACAATGGGCTCCATCTATGACATATGAACAAAAACATCCTGCGCTATTGCCTTCTACAGGAAAGGTATCCCAGATGATTAATCAAGCGGTTTATATGCGGGCTCTGCACTGAGGTACCTGATGCTTTTCATCTTGAGACAGAATTATTGGATGCTGAGAGCAAAAGGTGAAGTGCAGATATGCATTCGAGAATGCGTGACGTGTTGTCGATACAACCGCGTCACCCAAGGCCAGCTAATCAGTGATTTACCTCAAGGAGAGATTAACACCGGGTAAACCCTTCTCAATCAGCGGTGTAGATTATTATGGACCCGTGAACCTTCGATTGTCCAAGGGTAGAGGCCGAAAGACTGAAAAGGGCTACATCTGTCTATTTGTGTGCTTTGTGACCCGAGCCGTACATCTTGAATTGGTCACAGATGCCTCTACACATACTTCTCTGTCGGCCTTTAAGCAATTTGTAGCACGAAGAGGACATTGCACTCGGCTATATAGCGATCAAGGAACAAATTTTGTGGGAGCTGCACGACAATTACGTTCATGTTTCTATCTGACTCAAAAGCAATTGAAAGAACTAATAACTACCGCGTTATCTAATGAAGGAACTGAGTGGAAGTTAAACCTTCAAGGAGCCTCCCATTTTGTGGTCTTTGTAAAGCTGAAGTTAAGAGGCTTTGAAGAATAATAAGGCGAATTGTGGGAAGGAATTTGTTAATATAAGAAACGCTTCTGACTAGTATAACTAAATAGCAAAGTATTCCTTAATTTTTATAAATATTATTTTAAATTTCTTCAATTTTATTCTTAATTATTCAAAAAAATGATTTGTTCCAGAATGAAAATCTATGTGAAGAACTATGCTGACAAGATCGTCGCTTTTAACGTAGAGCCCGATGATAACATTGAAGATCTTAAGATCGAAACCGAATTTAACATTCGTAAAAATTGCAGCGCCTTATTTACTATGGCAAGCATATCAATGAATTTTTCACCATTGCACAAAATAAGATTAAAGATGAAGACATCCTTGATCTATGGAGCCGTTTGCTGTGATCTGGGAGTACTCGCTAACCAGATGTATGTAACCCCCACCTTGTATTTATTCTTGTGTCAGTTTTATTATATAATACTAGCGGACGTACCCGGCTTCGCCCGAGGTTTTACCCGAGTAAAGGTTTGTCTAACGAACATTTGTTAAAACAATTCTCTATAAACTTATAAAAAAAAAGATATATTTTGATAATTTGAAACTCGTAAATTTGAATCTCTCGATAAAGTGAACATTTTTCCCCGGTCCCTGTGTGCCGTGTCATCCTGAATTTTGTCTTTCATAATTTTCTACATTACAAAATCATCGTTTTATCTAGTGAACATATTTTCCCGGTCCCTTGAAAAATACTCGATAAGTTGAATAAAATCATGGTCGTGAATCTCTCGATAAAGTGATTATTTTTTCCCGGTCCCTGTGTGCCGTGTCATCCTGAATTTTGTCTTTCCTAATTTTCTACATTACAAAATCATCGTTTTCTCTACATATTTTCCTGGTCCCTTGAAAAATACTCGATAAGTTGAATAAAATCATGGTCGTTTATGGAAGATGGACGTAGTTCCCGGAGGTCACCCGCCCCCCGCTTGCGAGTTAAAGCTACAAATCTGCAAATAACTCTAAGGATATTTAAGATATTCAAGAAATTATTTTTCGTAAACCTTTCCGGGGATATGCCTAATAATATCCCAAATTTTCACGGCGATTGGATGTATGGTTTTTGAATCCATAGAGGACACACACACAGACACACAGACATTCAATTTTATATATATAGATAGACTTCTAAATTCACACATTTATTCCATGTGACCCTTTTTTAAACCTTGGGAAGGGTTTAAGCTTTTGTTGTTTTATTAATTATTGTAATAATTATTTTTTACACAGATACAATAGAACCTCCATTAGAGGACACTCGCGCTAGAGGATACTTCTCTATAAAGGACAGTTTTCATTTACAAAATTACCATTTTACAATTTAGCAACTCTCCGGTAAGAGGACACCTCGCCCTAAAAGACACTTTAGTCTGCAATTAGGTGTTGTTCTTTTACAGGGAGGGTCTACTGTAATAGAGATTAAAAAAAAACATCTCAGAATATAACTAATAAATTTTCTTATTTTCACAGCAGAAAATATTATAAAGAAAATCTAATTGAAGATAGTATTGTTACGTCGTACCCAGACGCTATTCGTGTACGTTGTCTACTCAGGATGCCACAAAGATACACATGTGAGTTCGAAGGGATTGAAGCTAAAGTTAGCGCTTTATTGTATCTCACTTAACAGAAGGAATACAACAGTGGGACTTGTCTTCAACCTCCCTGTCAGAAGTATCCTTGGCGCCGTGGATGTCACTCTTGTGAAGCTTCCCGCTCCACACTATTCAAGTCCAGCCTGGACTTAAACCGCCTTGTAGACCGCTCCGATGTCAGGCTCTCCTTGCAGGATCATCCACACGCCCGGAGGCAAGTCGCCACGTCTTCTTCTCCCAGCAGATGTAACCAGACTCTGTCCTCCCCCAAACAGGAATGCTGTTTTTATCGCCTGCCACATGGCAGAGGGGGCAGCTGGAGTCCACCCCTCTTTCCCCAAATTTACTCTGGTATCTTGGCCTTATCATCCACGTTACAGTATTCTATTCAGAGAAAGATGTACTCTCATAGACATTCATTTGTATCGATTTTTTTATATGGCAAAATGGTATCATTATTAAATTATTTGAAATTAGAAGTGTAATTATGAATATTTCTATATTATTATTAATATTTGTCTGTTCCTCTCTATGTTTATTGTTAAATCCCTATAAAAACTTGGACAAATATCACCAAATTTTCCATGGAACACCTTTTGACTCTGGAGATGGTTTTAGGCTATTTTTAGAAATAATTTTACTCTTCAATTTATTTCCAACAAAAAATCAATAAAACTGATTTATACGTAACAATCAATATCTTATCTTATCTCTACAATATCTCTATAACAGCCGAATGACGCGGGCAACGTCTTTTTTTACCCAATAGAATTTTTCCCTGAGTGCGTATATATATTTTTAAAAAATGTTTTTTACTAAACTACTATTCGTTACAATTATAAATTATTAACCGTCTTCACCTGGGATCTCTCCAAGTGAATATTTGCCCAACAAATAACGCTTGAAATGGAATACTTTATGGTAGAGTAGAACCTCCCTATAAAGGACACCTAATTTCAGAGCCAAAGTGTCCTTTAGTGAGAGGTGTCCTCTTACCGGGGAGTTGCTAAATACAGTAAAACCTCCCTGTAAAGGACACCTAATTGCAGAGCTAGAGTTTCCTTTAGAGAGAGGTGTCCTCTTACCGGAGAGTTTCTAAATACAGTAGAACCTCCCTGTAAAGGACACCTAATTGCAGAGCCAAAGTGTCCTTTAGTGAGAGGTGTCCTCTTACCGAGGAGTTGCTAAATACAGTAAAACCTCCCTGTAAAGGACACCTAATTGCAGAGCTAGAGTGTCCTTTAGAGAGAGGTGTCCTCTTACCGGAGAGTTTCTAAATACAGTAGAACCTCCCTAAAAAGGACACCTAATTGCAGAGCCAAAGTGTCCTTTAGGGATAGATGTCCTCTTACCGGAGAGTTGATAAGTACAGTAGAACCTCCCTATAAAGGACACCTAATTGCAGAGCCAAAGTGTCCTTTAGGGATAGATGTCCTCTTACCGGAGAGTTGATAAGTACAGTAGAACCTCCCTATAAAGGACACCTAATTGCAGAGCCAAAGTGTCCTTTAGGGATAAGTGTCCTCTTACCGGAGAGTTTCTAAATACAGTAGAACCTCCCTGTAAAGGACACCTAATTGCAGAGCCAAAGTGTCCTCTTACCGGAGAGTTTCTAAATACAGTAGAACCTCCCTATAAAGGACACCTAATTGCAGAGCCAAAGTGTCCTTTAGGGATAGATGTCCTCTTACCGGAGAGTTGCTGAATACAGTAGAACCTCCCTATAAAGGACACCTAATTGCAGAGCCAAAGTGTTCTTTAGGGAGAGGTGTCCTCTAACCGGAGAGTTTCTAAATAGTAAAAATGGTAATTTTGCAAATTAAAACTTTGTAGAGATGTGTCCGCTAAATGGAGGTTCTACTGTATATAATAAAACATTAGCCCCCTTTCTTGAAACGGGTCTAAAATGAGAGACAGTTCTAAACTTTATTAATGTTTTAACTTAGCACAAACACTATCTTATTATCTCTCTATTAATTTTTCTCTCCATAAGTTCTAACTCAACATTGAACTAAGAGATTCTGTCCTTGTCTGGAGGAACACTCTCTCAAGATGGGAGAAGCCCATTTCCCTGAGAACAATTTCATATATATTTATCACCCCCCCCCCCAATCGTCTTCTTCTTCTTCCTTATCTCCACTCAATCATATTAGGGTGTCAAGTAGTGACCCTTGATGGTGTCTGTTTGACAACCATCATGACTGGGTTAAGTATAATGCGTCTGCCTTTGTCATTTAGACTGGGAGCACTACTAAGTGGCAGGCCGACTTAGCTCCAAAAGAAATGGCCGCCTCTGACATGAGGAACAGACGCCATGTGCAGCTGCTCCTAACATGGAGTACAAACGCTGCTCATCCTGTATCCCTGGATTAGGAGCCCTTACAGGGTACGATCAGCCGGGCTATCCGAGCCCAGGTTTTTTAGTGAGCTTATTACTGCTCCCCCTCCTCCTTTTTCATCCGGGCTTGGGACCGGCAAAGGCGGCTTTCACCTAATTGTAAATAATCACATTTATCTTTGTTTAATTTCTCTTTATTTCGACTTAAATTAAATTCGACTCTTTAAATTTTGTAACAATTGACTAAGTGATTAATCAATAATGGGTATTTGGTCAATTCTGGAATAATTAAAAATCAATGAATAGTTAATATTTATTCCGATAGATAGCGAAAGCCATCAGCAACTTTCAGTTGCACGATAAGGAGATGCCTTTTTCTTAATTTATTCGCCTTATCCCAGTACAATTTCACATTTGAACTTTTTTCAAATTGACTAAGTGTCAATAAAATATTTTGAATTGTCAAATGTCTATTTTTTTAGTAAGAATGCTGACCGACCCCAATCTATGGCCAGACTCGACCTCCACATGGAACTTTCTGGTCAACTTGTTCGTCCATCCACTCAGGACGCTATTAATTATATATATTCTTGGAATAATTGGATCATATTTTGTCTAATCGCCGCATGAAGAAGTAATAAAGAGAAATTCAAAAGATCTTTACTCGCCTAAAACTGTTCAGTTTCAGCCAGAAGCAACACAAGGACCAAGTCAGCCGGACACAAGTCTTCAACCTCCAGAAATAGAATGCAGTGATTCTGAGAAACCCACTGAAGTCAGAACAAGATCCGGAAGACTTGTAAAAAGACCTAACAGACTTACTTATTAATATATGTATGCATATTTTTTGTTCTGTTTCAAATCTTAGGTAGGGAGATGTAATATAATATAAATTCTTTAAATTGATTTGACCATTGACCAAAGTCATTATTGTTTTTATAAATATGTAAAATAAGTTTATAATATTAGGTATGTTGCACTTTATAATACAATATAATACGGTTTATGATTGTAAAACGACATTTAACAATTATCCTGCATGTGTTTCTTTTGAACGAAAAATCTAAATTTATTTTAAGGAGAAATAACGATTATTTATTACCTTAGGAATGAAGTATGAAAGGATGAATTGTGAAGAGTAATGATAAACGGAAAAATAAAGTGTCCAGGGATGGGAATCGAACCCACAATGTTCCGCCTACCGGGCAGATGCCATGTCCAGGGTAGCCTAGCTGATGTAACAGTCTGATGCAAACCCGCGAGGGCAAAGGTCAATAACATTTTTTTTTTCAATTATTTTTGTAGAAAGATAATTTTGATATTTTACAAAAAAAATTACTTGCCCTTTGAAGAGCAGAAATTCGCTCGAAAGCTTACAAGAATCTAAAATAAAAGAAACTTTTTACCCGAATATTCTATTTTCCTTTTTCAAATGTAAATGTTTACTATATTCATAATTTTGATTTAAAACAATATAAAGTTCGATCTATAGCAACATCAATAATAAGAACAAATAAAAATCGGTTTTACACACAAATAAATTCTTAAGAAAAAAATATTTAAAATTCACAAATAATTATATGGTTTGGGGAAAAGAAAATGGTCAACAGGAGATTAAAATGTTTCGCAATGAATCTAATCCTTTCTAGAAGATTAATTAGCCAAGATTATAACTCTGGAGATTTCCAGATGAGAGGATCGGCTGCTGCTAATTGGATGGCAGCCATCTTTCTTTTCATCGATTGTTTGTCTTCTGCCTCGACATAGATCTGACCTTCTGGAACGGTTAAAATATATATATAGTGCTTAGATTCTAATTTCTTGTATCTAATTCTATATACAGTTAAACCTGTCTATAGCGCCCCCTCTAAATAGCGCCTCCCTCTCTATAGCGCCCGATTTTAAATACGTAGTACGATGCGATTTACATTAAAAGTGACCTTGTCTATAGCACCCCCTCTCTATAGCACCCTATTTTGGCGAGTCCCAAGAGGAGGGGCGCTATAGACAGGTTTAACTGTAGTAACATAAAATAAAATATATAATGGGCCTATTCGAAACACTTTTATTGAATATACCTATAAATTATAAGCATATATTAATGTTCAAAAGAACCATTTTTAAATTCGAAAAGCGTAACAAAAAACAATGCATTTTATTGCTAAACACTTCCCTAATAGCGAATATTCCTAATATCGGTGTACAAATTCATTGTCCTTTTATTAAAATATTCTTTTTCTGCAAGGAAAATTATTCTTTTACAAAACTATTTGTATATAATAATTTCTAATATGTTTCAATTATGTAATGTACCCGGCTCTTCAATATACCCAGTCGCCATTGATGGAGACAATTAACAACTTTATTAACTCCTAGTCAATAGCAAAATAATAAACTTAGAGAAAATAAAGTATTGTAATAAAAATATAAAATATTTACAACAGACTTCTCTGAAGGGACATCGGGATCAGGAGCTACAAGCCGCCCTGAGTGTGGCCCTTGCTTATTGTGAAGTGTTGTGCCCAACATGCTCAATGGCAATGTTGAGGAATTCACACAGAATGTTCTTGTGTTCAGGCGAGAGTATCTCGAGAACATACTTCCTCTCAGGGCGGTATAGAACCGCGCACATGATGTCGTTCCTATATATTTCCTCATATAAGGGGCCTAAGAATGATTTATTGATGGAGAGGGAAAGTAGTAAACAATGTGGACAGAGATACATTCTATCTTTCAAGCTAAGGATCTCAGCAGAAGTAAGGACGATGACTGGTTTGAACAAACAGTCCATCTGCCCGCCACCTGAGCCGCTCGAGGAATCCCCGAGGTCAGACAGTACAGGATAGTGGGAGGTCATCGTCACGAGGTGTGTAGCTCGACCTGACCAGGCAGAAGGAAAGTATCCAGAGGACATCAACTTGCTATATATTCAATAAATTAATCTCCTGTTACAGATTAACTTTAAAACATCAGGCTTCTGGGAACAAGCTTATAAAAAAAATCAAAATCTATTATAATTCGTGTTTTATTTGTGATTTATTTTGCCCAGGAGGGCTTTCAGACCTGAAAGCTATAGTTTCATATTAAATACAGTAGAACCTCCCTTTAGTAGACACTTCTCCACAAAGTAAAGTTATTATTTGTAAAATTACCATTTTGCAATTTAGGAACTCTCCGGTAAGAGAACACCTCTCCATAATGGACACTTCGGTTCTGCAATTAGGCGCCCTTTACAGGTATGTTCAACTGTACTTTAAAATAAGCTTATTCTTGGAAGCTTGATTTTTTTTACCTTAACTTGTTATATATGTTTAAGAAGAACGTTGGAAAAGTATATTCGGAATGTCATCATTACAAGGAGAAGAAGAAAAATGGATCAAAAACTAGCAGGATCTCAGAATATGCAAAAGTTGTTCCAACTCGAAGTGAATGAAGATGAATATTGGAGCGCGTTGAAACAATGATCCTTTCTCTTTATTCACATTTTGGGCTGTCCATTTTCTCAGTAGGAAGACATTTATCATCAAGGATCTATCTTATGAGAATTCTTATCAATTTATATCAATGTTTCAGTTACATATCCTACGTTCATCTAAATGACCTATGACAGTTTGATTGTAAACTTAAAGAGTTATCACTCACCTTGTAGTCCTCAGCTATTGATGGGTCGGGTCCAGTTACATCATCAGGAAAGCCGCCTTCTGCGTCTTTGTACTGTAGCACGTTGGTATCGGCGACCTTGTTCTATTTACTGTAAATTGTTTATATTGTCACTGTATAAAATTTGCATAGTTTGAATTTTATAAAATCTATTTTCCAAGTTGTTATGTAAATTTCTTTTAATAATCTTGTATGTGATTTTTTGGCATAGAAGGTCAATAAAGTTTATAGAGAAAACAGAACCTCGACTAATTTTTTTGTTAGCCCTAATCCGAATACCCGTTGACACAATGAATATTTGTGACATTTTTGGTGGATATGCTGGGTTCGGATTTTTTCGGAAGACATTTTACAGTAGTCTCCGACCACCATTCTCTGTGTTGGTTAGCCAATATAAAAGATCCATCAGGAAGGCTAGCCAGATGGGCTCTACGTCTTCAAGAATTAGACATTTCTATTGTTTATAAGAACGGCAAAAAAACACCAAGATGCGGACTGCCTTTCACGAAGCCCTCTTCTAGACACGGACGAAAGCAACATTCCAGAGTTGATATCAATTACCGACGTGAGGAAAGAACAAGAAGAGGACGATCAAATATCGAAACTGATCAAAGAGAGCCAATCTAAAGGTGATGGAGGATTTAAACTAATCGAAGGTATTATCCACCGCAAGAACTACGATCCAATGGGCAAAATGTGGCTTCTAGTGGTTCCTAAGCCGATGAGAATTGACATCTTGAGAGAAGCCCATCATTCCCTGATGGCAGGGCATCTGGAATTTGCCAAAACCTACGATCGAGTTAGAAAAAATACTTTTGGTCCGGCCTGTACAGATCTGTGAAACAGTACGTTTCACATTGTAGAGAATGTCAAAGGCGAAAAGGATCCACGGAGCGTCCACCTGGACAACTCATACCAATCCCACCTATGGCCCGGCCTTTTCAGAGGGTAGTAATAGATCTGTTGGGAAGATTTCCTGTCTCTAACAACGGCAAAAAATGGATCGTGGTTAACAGCTTATCTATCAAGGTACGCAATGACCAGAGCAATACCTAATGGAAGTGCGGAGGAAGTTTTCAAATTCATGGTAGAATACATATTGCTGAAGCATGGAGCTCCTAGAGAGTTAATTTCAGATCGAGGTCGAACCTTTATATCACGAACATTAAAGGAAATCAACGACCTCTGCGGGACCATACATCGATTTACGTCAGCCTATCATCCACAGACCACCGGCTTAACCGAGAGACTCAACAAGACTCGCTGACATGTTGTCCATGTCGAGCAAAGAAACTGGGATGCAGTGCTCCCCTATGTCACCTTCGCCTATAACACCTCCCAACAAGAATCCACTGGGTTTAGCCCTTTCTATCTCATACACGGACGAGATGTCGAGACTCATCATTACACCATCTTAGCCTATAGAGAAAACACCAGTCTGGAAGACTACGTGGAGAGTATGGTGGCTAATGCTGAGGATGCAAGCCAGTTGGCTCGGTTGAACATTTACGATCATAAGAAAGAGACAAATCTCGGTATAACCAGAGCCACAGTCCATTATCAGACAGGAGAACTGGTGTGGGTGTTCACGCATGTCCGTAGACAAGGGTTGGCAGAGGAGCTCATAAAGAGAAACTTCGGCCCTTATAGGGTGAACAGACAACTCTCAGAGGTAACCTATGAGGTAGAGCCTTTGGAAAAAAAAACAATACAATGGAAAACCAAAGATATCGTCCATTTCCAGCGGATGAAGCCATATCGGAACCCAGAAGAACAAATTCAGGACTAAGAGAAAAGAATAATAGGATCGGGGAAAGAGAACGCAAGTGGGATTTTTTTTTCACTTCTAGTTCCTTTCTGCTTCTTTTGTGTATATAGTTAGTTTTTGATTTTGTGTTTGTTGTACAATCAGCGGGTCGCTGCTTGGTTTTGAGAGGGGGGTAATGTCACTGTAATACAATTTGCATAGTTTGAATTCTATAAAATCTATTTTCCAAGTTATGTAAATTTCTTTTAATAATCTTGTATGTAAATTTTTGGCGTAGAAAGTCAATAAATTTTATAGAGAAAACAGAACCTCGCCTAATTGTTTTTGTTAGCGCAAATCCGAAAACCCGTTGACACAAGAAATATCCGTGACAATATTTTGTATGTTCGCGTTTGCGCGCAGACAGCGAGGGCTGGGAAGTTGTGCCTGTTTGAGTGCACGATATGCTTCTTTATAAAAATAAAGGTCACCTATCCCGTCAAAATAGACGTCAGAACTAGACGGCATCTATTGATCGTCACCGCAAACTAGTGGCCTCGGGTCAGTAACAAAGCCACAACACCAGCTTTGGCAAACTGAGAAGCACCCACCTGGAGAACATTATTTCGGGCTATGGTCCTTATCAGCCCAGAGCGGACTTTCCATCTATATATTTCTGGGGGAAAATCAATCTACATGCTTCTTTCTGATGGCGTGGAAGAGCAACTTTCATTATCAGAGGAGAAGAGGGATTTACACCGCGCTAGTTTTCTGGTGGACAAATTTATATTGGAGTTGGAGGCGAAGTTTAATTTTTCTATAATGCTTGAATAACTCCATTATCTCTTCTGTTTGATTCTACAGTTTATGACTTGCTTCTGAGTTATCGCTTTATTCATTCTCGTTTAGATTGTCTTCATCCAATGTCAGGGGAGATTGGTTTCTTCTCAAATCACCTAATCGTGATCTTATAAAGGGTTATTTGTAGTTGGTTGCGATTTTCTCTTTTAGGTTTGAAGCATTGATATCTTATCTTGGATTGCCTTTGGATTAGTTTTATTTTATAGTCATTGTTCTTGTGAATTTTTGTGACCCACGATGATAACTTGTTTAGAAACGCCTTCTTTCTTCAAAAAATGTACTTATTATGCTACCATCTACTATCGCTACGTAAGTCATCCACTATTTAAGTTTAAACTACTGAAGATTTTTTGGTGGAGTTCCAAAACATCAGCTATGGCATACTCAAATTACTCGCTTTAGATCATGGTTTAATATTATAATTCATGTCTGGAAGTCTCGGCACTAGCTTCTTTAAAAATTCTGTGGCAATATAAAAAAGCTTTGATTAGAGGAAGCCTTTGCATTCCTAATATCTCAGGCCTTCTGCACCTGGATATATCAATCAAAGCTCACTAAGCCAACTTAGAAGCTTTAACTTGAATCCTTTTTGAAACACATCCCAGGCCTCGTAAATAGATGGCAGCCTAAATAAATGTAAAATGGAATGAATTGACACTTACTGAAAAGGGAAATGTTAACAAAAGATCTCACCTGTATGTAAAATTGTTGTGGCATAAGATTCCCAGGTCCAATCCTGAGAGTCAGCTAGACTCTGACTGCAGTCACTGGAGTCCGAGGCCACAAAACCACAACAAATCTACACCGTCCACTTGCCCAGAACCCTATGGACATCTACGCGGAGTAAGACATGTTGTAGAATCTCATTGCTGGATCAGGAAGTACACGAGGTACTACATCGAGCCTGGTATTATAACAATTGACATCTGTGTGAAGAGCTAGAGAGGGTGGCCAGAAAACTGATGGGAGAGAAAAGCCTGTAGGCTTGCCAGGCCTTTCCTATTAACTTACTCCATCAACTACTTTGCGGCCCACTACACCCCAACGCCAAGAATTTCACAATGCCTAAGATGAACCCATATAAGTTTGACTTCTGACTACTGGACCCACATCAATCACATGATATGTACCTTCACTTTGATTAACAACCAAAGCCTCGGGAAAAGACATTAGGTAAATATTAGAGAGCCTATTTAAGAAGTTATGGAGTCCTATGATGTAGTGATGGACAGCCTTGGACTGTAGACTTAACCAATAGGCCTTGGAATGCAAGAACCTCCTAAGACATCCTTCAATGCATATAATTGTCCTTTGATATTTTCATTTTTCGAGAACGATTATTTTTTAAAATTTGCTTTTAATTAAAAAATATTTGAATTATTCAAACACATACGGAGGGTGTTTCCTTTCAAATGAAACGATTTCAAACGTCCGTTAGAACTTTATTTTTCGAACGTGAATTTTTTTCATGTGTTCTATGTGCTTCCCCTTCTTCTTGGCTATCTCCCTGCATCGGACTTTCCAAGCTGCGAACACTTCCTTGACTTTGGAGAGCGAAACAATCGACCACTCCTCTTGTGCGGCTTTCCAAAGAAGGAAACAGTTATAGCGTCATAGTGAAAAAGCTAAAAGCAGAAGGACTAGATGTTGGCAAAGCTACAATATGTAGGGTAGTAAATGGCATCGGAAAGAAAAGGGAAGCTGAATCCAATGGGCAAAAATTTCAAGTCGATCGACCATGTCCGGTGCGGACCCCCGCCACGGTTTCCAAGGTAAAGCGGCTAGCAACTACTGAAAATCCACCATCTCAGCGCCAACTTTCCAGAATGTGTGGAACATCGCTAAAAACGATAAATAACATCATTCACAAAGATTTGGAACTGGATAACCGACGAAAAGGCAAGGTTCACAAGCTCACCCCTTTCCACATGAAAAACCGTGCAACGAATGCCCGGAAGCTCTACGAGGAACACCTGGCCGGTTCCAGATCGGAATATACTGCAACATTGGACGAAGCATGGATGTATGTGACGTATTGCAATGGAATCCGGAAGATCTGTTACATCAAAAGAGGCAATCAGGTCCCGGATAATTGGGTTCACCAATGCTCCGAAACTTTCCCTAAAGGTTTCATGGTTGTCGGGGTAATGACTGGCCGTGGAGTCCTTCCGCTCATAAAGGTTCCATCGAAGGTGAAGGTGAACTCAGAATTCTATATAGAATGCGTTCTGAAACCTGTCATCGAACAACTGAAGGACCTTTACCCAGGGGAAATGGACAAAGTGTTCCTTCATCACGACAAAGCCTCTTCCCATACCTCCAACAAAACACAACAGTTCCTACAAGAAATGAAGGACACCCTAGGCCTAAATTTTATCAGGAACTCGGACATTCCAGTGAAGTCTCCCGACGCCAGCCCACTGGATTTTTACGGGTTCGGTATGTTGAAACAACGGCTCTTCAACCGACGTCCCAAAACTGAGGCCGGACTTTGGAAAGCCGCACAAGAGGAGTGGTCGAATGTTTCGCTCT
Source organism: Cordylochernes scorpioides (assembly GCA_030710605.1). NCBI lineage: Eukaryota > Metazoa > Arthropoda > Arachnida > Pseudoscorpiones > Chernetidae > Cordylochernes > Cordylochernes scorpioides. Next base: position 73,669,854 of record CP092872.1, read on the forward strand.
CCAAAGTCAAGGAAGTGTTCGCAGCTTGGAAGGCCGATGCAGGGAGATAGCCAAGAAGAAGGGGAAGCACATAGAACACATGAAAAAAATTCACGTTCGAAAAATAAAGTTCTAACGGACGTTTGAAATCGTTTCATTTGAAAGGAAACACCCTCTGTATATCATTGAGATTTTATAAATATATTTTCTATAACAAAGAGTTTATCTTAAACGCCATAGGGGGAGAGAGAGATTAAGATTGAAACTGATTTATTACAATGTCCATATAAGATTATATAAGGTTAAATACAGAATAAATATATATATGAATAAATAAGATTATATAATGATAAATACATGAATAAATGGATATAAATATATAAAATAATTGATAAATATACATATATATAAAATATATACAAGGACTTCATTGGTTGTGCCCTCCGCGGGAATGACTCCGCCACCGATGGACTGCGAGCGTTCTTTCCCACAGAGTGGGCAGGTCAATGTGTTGGCTGGCATTACACAACTCAAGACCAAGATGGTACTTGTAGATGGAAGCCTTCGCCACACTTGTTAGTTTCACTGCCTCGGGATGGAGGCCGACGCCGAAGAGCCAGGCCTGCAAATCCAGGGGCATTTCGCAGGAGGCGAACACCTCCCGGAGCAGGGGTCGCACGGCTCGGCAACTCCAATATCTGTGGGTCAGCGACCCGTCGCTGGAGGGCCAGCCGTAGGGCGACATCTGCGTCGTGCCCCGAGAAGCAGTTTCGACGCAGGTCGGCCCAGGGGGTGGAGCGGGGCACATTCACGGTGAGGGTCCACCGGGCAGCCAGCTCTGCAGTAGGATGGGCCTGGAGCCGTGCCGAGTCCAATGCCCGGCGCGCCCTCTGGCTGGGTAGGCGGGAGATGGGGGTCGCCGATCCCCGCAGGACGATGGTCTCCGCCTCGTACTCCGCATGATAGCTGGAGCTGGCGTTTTCCCGCAGGAGACGTTGGCAGAAGGCCCCCAGGTGCTGCGCATCTAGGAGCGCGGCTCGCGATGAGCGCGCAAGTGCAGGGGCGCCATCGGAGAAGTCCCCGACAGTCGCCTGTAGCCAGCGCTCGGGAGCCAGCAGGTCTGGCGGCCGCAGGAACCTGTTGTCACCTCGAAGACGCAGGAACCTCAGGCTGGCGGGATGAAGAATCCGCTTGTCAAGCTCGAGGACGCTGGACGCGGCCTCCCACAGGCTCAGCAGTCTCCTCCTCCTAGGCGAGAGCCAGATATCAGAAGTAGGCGGTGTCAGCCACGCCCGGCTGAGGACCAGCCAAGAGTAGCCTTGGAGGCGCCGCGAAATGAGGCCTAGACCCCCTTCAGGCAGGAGAGCCGAAGCTGGCCCGCGATGTCAAGCAGGCCGACGCCACCATCGGAGACTGGACGAGCCAGGATATTCCCAGAGGAGAATCCGTCCGGTGCTTCCAGGAACCACACCAGAGCCCGCAGCTCTTCTTGAAGTTGACAGCCACCCCGGAGGACATGCGGAACTCTTCAAAGATCAGGGGCACGAGCTCAAACTGAGCGTCGTCCCTGATGAAGAGTACGATGTCGTCCGCAAAGGCGACCACGTTGCCGCGGCCCAAAGTCCTCTCGAGGCGGCGTAGCAGAGGTCCAACTCCGATGCTGAAGAGCGCGGCGCTGAGACGGCAGCCCTGCCTCACCCCGTTGAGAAGCGGGAAGGCCTTGGTGTATACATCTCCGACCCGGATGGAGGCGTCTGCTTCCCCGTAGAGGACAGCAATCCACCCGAGGAAGGTAGATGGTAGGCCCAGCTTCTCCAGCAGGGCGAACAGGTAGCTCCTGCTCAGGGTATCGAAGGCCGACTTCAGGTCCAAAGAGATGACAGCCAGCGGCGTGTCATGTCTGGATGCCCCGGCGGCTTCGTCAGACACTCGCGCGATATTCCAGGAAGATGACCGTCCTGGAACGGCGTAGGTCTGACGTTGGGGCACCAGGTCTGGCAGATGACGTCGCAGACGAGCCATGAGCACGCCGCTGAGGACCCTGTAGTCGGTCGTTGGCAGGCTGATTGGCCGGAATGCCTGTAGACCCGGACCACCGTGCACTTTCAGCAGCAAGATCACCTTGCTGCGCCTTGAGGATGGAGGTAAGGCCCCGCGGAGCCGAGAAGCCTCGAAGACTTGCCAAAGAACTTCGGCGAAGAAATCTTCAAAGGCTTTGACAAACTCGCAGGGTAGTCCGTCCCATCCCGAGGCACGGCCGTTTGGCAGGCGGTGGATGACTGCCGCTATCTGGTTGCGGGAGTTGTCAGCGAGAAATAGCTGATCCCACTCGTCGAACTCCAGGGGAGTCACTTCAGCTAGGAAGTCGGCGACGGCTTCTTCCGAGCTTGGATCCTGAGCGAAGCGACTGCTTAAGCGCTCCAGAAGGAAACGCCTAAGCTGGCCCCCGGAGATGGCGTTGCCGTCGTCGTCGGTGAAGGTGGAGGGAGAGCGGCGTCTGGCTCGGAGGGAACGCCCGAGGTCCGACAAGGAAGGATAGTCGGAGCGGGCACTGTCGTCCTCCAGTCTCCGCCTCAGGAAGAGGCTTGCTCTCTCGATGTATCCACCGCCGGATTCGGCGACGGCAGGCGCGAGTGACCGAATCTCCGCGACCAGATCTGCCTTGATCCTGGTCCAGTGTACCCATAGCATCGGGGGTGAGAGATTTGCTAGGTCTACCGATATTTCATCGATGAACGTTTCCATTCGATCGAAGAACAGGTCTGACCGTAGCAGCTTGCCGATGCAGGGAAGTCTTGTAGGAGCTGGTTCTCCTGCTTGGATCAGGACGGCACGGTGGTCCGAGTAGGCGTAGTCGATGGTTTGGTATTGGGTGACGCGGTCACAGAAGCCTGATGGAAGTAGGATTCTGTCCAGACGACGCGCGTCGACCCGGCTTCCGATTGTAGCAACCCTGGTGTGCTCCAGTGCAGCATCGAAGAAGGTGGCGATGTCGACGAGGTCGGCTTGGTCCAGGAGCTCCGCGAGGGCTTCTGCTGAACCTGATGCCAGGTCCTTCGCCGACTCCTCGGAGATGTTCAAATCACCGAGGATCCACGCACCTTCTTCACGCGCCAAAGCTGCGATGATCTGAAGCTGGCGGCAGCGCTCTTCAGGAGCATGAGAGACGTGGGCGCTGACACACGTCATTGAGTATCCCCGGACGGTGAGGTCGATGACAGCAACCTTGCCAGGCCATAGGATCTTCTGCCGGTGAACAACGACGCCGGCCGCGAAGACACAGGCGAGGCCTGATCCCACGGTGGTCGTTGAAGGCACAACGACGGCGCTGTTAGCCGTGGCAGAGGTCTCTTTCTTCGTCCAAGGATATGACGTTGGTCTCCTGCAGGAAGCAGATGTCAATCTCATACTCCTTGAGAAAACAGCAGAGCTGGATTCTCCGGCGAAGAGCGGCGATGCCGCGCGTGTTCAGGGTTGCAATTCGGAAGCTCATTTCGGCTGCCGAGCAGAGTTCCTAGCGCGTGACAGCTTCTTGTACAGGGTGTCACTAGTGTTCCCTGTCAGAGCCATAAGCGCTGTGGCCAAGGTGTCGATGGCCTGTCTCTGTTCTGTATTAGATTGAGCCAGAAGTTTATCCATCACGCCATTGTTGGTGAAGGCCTGGAGGAGTTTCTCTCTCTCCAGCCCCAAGTTCTGAACGCTGGCGATGGCTAAAGAAGCTCTATCGTTCTTCATGAGAACGTCCATTTGCTTCTGAGCTATTGTACGCCGATTCTGCGTTGATGGAGGCTCTTGAGAAGTGTTTAGTATTTCGGGTGGAGAAGGAGCTGCTTTGACCGCCTTATCTGTCTGAGCAGTGCCGCTGGGAGGAGGCTCTGCAGCGACAGAAATAGCCGGTAGTGGGGCCGCAACAGGAGGAGGAGGAGCGCTCGACGTGGTGGGAGGCTTGCTAGAGGCACCAAGCCCACAACGGGAGCATCCACAGGGAGCAACAACTTGTTCTCCTGCAGGCCGGTCTTCCGTGGACAATTGGCACGTTTGTGCCCCTGCTTGTAACACAGGGAGCACTTAATGCCATATGTCACGTAGACGTGGGTGGCCATCCCTTTGGACTTGACATCCAGCCGGGCAGGGATCTAGGAGAGCTTCACTCCGTCTCGCAGAGTGATGAAAGCCTCCCGACGGGAATCAGCCCAGGAGGAGTCGTCCAACTTCATCCACTTCTGGACAATGGAGGTCACTTGTCTGTAGGGCCGTAGTGCTGCGACGAGATCAGCATCCTCCACGAAGAAGAGGACGTTGCCCAACACAATACGTTCGGCCCTTTTCCTCAGGGGAAAGGCTCGCAGGGTGGCATCTTCGATGTCGAGACCCTCCTCGACGAGCTTGTCGGCGAGCTGTACGCTGGAGAGGCCGACCAGGATTTGCCCCTCCATCTTCGCCAGCTGGTAGAGGGTGCCCTTGCCCAGCTTCGCTTCCAGCGCCAGAAAGTACTGGGCCTGGCTGAAGTCTGGGCAGAATTCTAGGTAGACACATTGTTCTACATTTTCCACCGCCGACCTGGCTCGGAACAACGCCTGCTTTTGCCGGGTCGTCGTACATTCCTGTACCTTGGACCTGAGCGCTGGGCGTTGAGTGAGGGTTGGCTTCGCGGCCGCTGCCTGGACGCAGCCCCTCTTGGCTTTCCGTCCTGCCGCATCGGAGTCCACCGGCCTCTTTCTCCTTGGTTCCACCTTGGTGAAGCCGTCTGTTTCCTCCTCCATCGGGAGTTGTTTGCCTTGTTCGACGAGGTCAGCCCAGCTCGTCGGAGGCTTGCCTGTACCAGGCTCTGGTTCTTTGGTGTGGCCCTCAGTTACCACTGGGGTCTGAGGGGTGCTGATGGCATCAGCAGATGTTGATGACGGATGGCTTTCAGCCAAGGTCATTTGAGCTTGGAGGGGTGGGGAATCCCCCATAAAATTTCAAAAGTTTTCTTCTCTTTGGAGGCGGTTCGAATTTTCAAGCCTCTAGAGTTGGGGCAGGAGTGCGCGCCCGTGCAACCTCGCACCGCGCGCGCGCGAGAGAGAGAGAGATTGAGATTGAAACTGGTTTATTACAATGTTTGTATAAGATTATATATGGTTAATTACAAAATTGAATAAACAATAAGATTATATAATGATGAATATAGAAATGAATATATATAAATAGATGAAAATAATTGATAAATATACATATACTAGCAGATGTACCCGGCTTCGCCCGAGGTTTTACCTGAGTAAAGGTTTGTCTAACGAACATTTGTTAAAACAATTCTCTATAAACTTATTAAAAAAAGAAGATATATTTTGATAATTTGAAACTCGTAAATTTGAATCTCTCGATAAAGTGAACATTTTTATCGGTCCCTGTGTGCCGTGTCATCCTGAATTTTGTCTTTCCTAATTTTCTACATTACAAAATCATCGTTTTATCTAGTGAACATTTTTCCCGGTCCCTTGAAAAATACTCGATAAGTTGAATAAAATCAATATTAATTGGTTCCCTCGGTAATTGGAAGTTAAAGGAATAGTATCTTCGCCTTGGAATTGTATCATTATTCTTGTCTCAAATAAATTGCCGTGTCATCCTGAGATAATCTTACTTTTGATAAATAATATTTAAGATAATAAACTTAGTGATAATAAAACTTATAGATAAAAACAACTTGTTATCATCGTCGCAATGGTGGCGCTGCTTGCGACTTAAATCTACAAATCTGCAAATAACTCTAAGGATATTCAAGATATTCAAGAAATTATTTTTCAAAAACCTTCCCGGGGATATACCTAATAAAATCCCAAATTTTCACGGCGATTGGATGTATGGTTTTTGAATCTATAGAGCACACACAGACAGACATTCAATTTTATATTATCTCTATATATATAAAAATGAATGTTTGTATGTCTGTCTGTATGTCCGGTATACAAATTCGCAGTAGTTCACTAATTCAAACCAAAATTTCCATACATAGGTAAAAAAATACGGGGAAGACGATAGGCTATTATAAAAAATATATAAATCAATTATTAAAACTATATATTTTTATTCAGAAAATGATGATGACGATATTGCTGTATCATGTTTGATTATCAGCTACAAAATTATATCGGGGAAAAATTCCAAAAAGCAGAGACCACGGGTGAAACTAGTTCATTATTTTGTACGCAGGAACAAAATTCTAACAGAAAAACATTCATTCGAGCAGAAAACAAAAGCTAGATCATCTTTCTATAAAAATATCGCTTCTCAGACACAAAGTTTGGAGCGGGACGTTTCACAAGAGTGACATCCACGGCGCCAATTTATAATTGTAACGAATAGTATTTGAATAAAAACATTTAATCGGGTAAAACCCGGGCGTTGCCCGGGTCATTCGGCTAGTATATAATATAAATGAGTTTTAAAAATTGTAAAAAAAAAATGCATCGGCCGGGAATCGAACCCGGGCCGCCCGCGTGGCAGGCGAGCATTCTACCACTGAACCACCGATGCTTTAAAAAATGGCCATATTTAGGTATTCATTCCATTCCGGATTAGTCCGCGTAAAAAAAAGTTCTTCAAATGAAAAAAAGAAATAGCCAAAAATACTAATCAAAATGCAGCCGAAAATTTTCCTCAAGTTTATAAAAAGCGACATGCAAAATTTGGTACCAATTGGTTCAGTAGTTTTTGAGTTTATCGCGAAACAGACAGACAGAAATTGACTTTTATATATATAGAGATATAAATATATACAAGGTATTCATTGATGGCGCCCACCGCGGGAGAGAGAGAAAGAAGCATGCATGCCTGTTTTGCTGGTAAGCGACACGCAATTCTAAAATAGAAGTAATTATCTAACCAGGAATTGAACAGCTTTGTCTTAACCTGACATTTACTTCATTTTATTTTAATACTTTACGATTTGTGGTAGGCCAAGGCGTTCCACATGAAACTTAATGCTTACATATACAAATCTAAAAGGAATACCTTTTGAGCATCACACATCAAAACCAAAAAGCCATGTTTAGAGCCAATAAAGGAGACGAGGCAGCAGACACAGGACAGGATTCAAACAGGAGTGATTGGAAATGTGCTGCAAGTATAGTAATTAATTTAAGTTTTTCACTGATGTCCAATTCGTCCTCCACAGACACTCAAACGGGAAAATATCAGTCTCCATAATATATATATATATTTTTAAATAAAAAAGGCGCATCCTGACCAGGCTCACATGAGCATTTCTAGATGGCAGAGCGCCATCTAGTGGAACAAAAATAAACTAAACGTTTATTTAACTTGTTCCATGATATTTGGCCAACTCAATTTCTTGATAAATCAAGAAAAGTCAACCACGAACACGTTTCATGTGAAAAGGCAATAAAAAATATATAAAAGGTCAGGTGTTGAAATGTTTGTGTGAGCCTGGTTAGGATACACCTTTTTATTTTTACTATCAACACCTGACCTTTTTTATAATATATTTTTTATTGTTTTTCACATGAAAAACGTATTTTCCTCAATTCGGCCTTAAATACACATTTCTTGATTTCTCAGGAAGCCTCTGGGACCAAATTTGGTCGTTGAGGTACAATCTGCACCACGCTGACGAGGGCCAACAGCCTGAAACGCGTTCGTGGTTGACTTTTCTTGATTTATCAAGAAATTGGGTTGGCCAAATATCATGGAACAAGTTAAATAAACTTTTATTTTTATTTTTGTTCCACTAGATGGCGCTCTACCATCTAGAAATGCTCATGTGAGCCTGGTCAGGATACGCCTTTTTTATTTTTAATATCAACACCTGACCTTTTTTATATATTTTATTATTTTTTTTACATATATATTTGGTAAGAAATAAATTTACTGGCAATGTGTTTCTTTTTAAAATAGCCTCAAATATTATATCTACAGACCTTACTGCAAAGATAAAAGTTATTGAATGAAAAGGCTTGGCTCATCAGTGGTGAACTCTCTCAGCGGTTTCGCCAAATTAATCTTTAGACCGCTCTTCTATTGTATTAGATTGGTTTTGTTGTATATTTTCTGAATTTTCTTTGGAAGGCAGCTTAAAGGTGTTTAGGGAACCTATGGACATAAACTTATAGGTCCGTAGAGGTATATACATATAATTTAAAGGAATTGCATCGAACAAGGCTCTTCCGCAAATATGGTTTCATAATAAATTAATATTAGTAAATTAAATTTATAAATTTAATTGTCATCTATCGAGCAAATTTGTAACAAATAAATATACTGGCAAAGTGTTTCTTCTTAAAGTAAGGTCTGTGGAGATAATATTTGAGACTATTTTAAAAATAAATACATTGCCAGTAAATTTATTTGTTACAAATTTTATCGATAGATGGCAATTAAAATTTTAAATATATATTTTTTTAAATTTAAATTTTATTTTTCGTCCCCCCCCCTATATTATCTGCTCTTTTTTAAAACCAATATTTTGATACAAATGGTTTTAATTAAAATAAAAATAGATATTTTCCGGAAAAATTCTCAACAATGGATTCATAGTCTCAATAATACGAGCGGTTTGACTTCTTTAACTCTTAATATACAATTTATTTGGAACTAAAAATTTGACAGCACGGTGATGTATAAACAAATAGTTTTAAATTTGATTTGCGTGTAGTAATTATCTTGATATATATCTATGTCCTACATATTATAGAAGAAATTTTTAGTGACAAGATTAATTAAATGGTTCAAGTATATATAAAATTGTAAGTATTTTATGTTCGCAACTAGAAACCTTATCAAAATAAAATCGCCCAAGTTCCCGCCAAATGTCATATTTTGGGATATTATGTTGTTATTTTTCTTTTCTTTGATGTTATGATAATCCGTTATACAGAGAAACAAATATTTAAAAGACAATTTTAAAAACTATTAACTTATAAATATAATTTTTAGGTGTTCAACCACGTATAAATATTTTTGTCTTGTGTATAATATATAACTAACCAGAATATAAGGTATATATGCGGCGTCTTATGCCATTTTTTTGCAATAAGATTCACAGTATTATTATTTTTTATCATCTAGTAAACTATTTATTAAAATGATATGGTATTATTCGACTTATAGACAAAAATCACAGGATAAAGAGAGATCAAAATAATTAATTTATAGTAGTTCTGATAACTTTTACTGAAACATCACATAAATTAGGTGATATACTACCTATTTCTGAGGCCACTGATGGCAACATGATGCAGAATGTATCAATATTCTAGGGTATGTTAGTTTCAGATAGGTTAAATTAGGCTAGTTCAGATTGTTTTAAACTCTGTATTTGCCGGTCCCAAGCCCGGATGAAAAAGGAGGAGGGGGAGCAGTAACAAGCTCACTAAAATACCTGGGTTCAGCTGGCCCGGCTGATAGTACCCTGTAAGGGCTCCTAATCCAGGGATACAGGATGAGCAGCGTCTGTACTCCCATGTTAGGAGAGGCTGTACATGGCGTCAGTTCCTCATGTCAGAGAGTAGTGCCACTGAGTAGTGCTCCCAGTCTTAATGACAAAGGCAGACGCATTGTACTTCACCCAATCATGATGGTTGTCAACAGACACCATCAAAAGTCTCAAGCTTTACAAGCTTGATACCCTAATATATATATATATTTTTGCTTATCCCTAGTACACGTGGTACAGGCCATGATAATCATGGTGGGTAGTTAGCGACTGCTTTTTTTTTTACTGTAAGCGCACCACATATCTACACATGTGAAAGCAGTTCGACTTTGCACTTACAAATGTGCCAGAGCCCCGTTTGGTTACTTGCACTCGCTGGTGGGGTTGGACTTTTGCAAGGATCGGGGGGCCATTGGAGCATTTTTTTTTTTTTTAAACAGAAAAAAGTGTCCAATGCGGGGATCGAACCCAGGTCGTAGTGGTCGTAAACCAAACGGTTTAACCAGCCTTCCACCGACCCCCGATACCCTAATATGGTTGAGTGGAGATAAGAAAGAAGAAGAGATTGTATTAAAAATAGAATTTTTAATCATACTGTGAATGAGCCTAGCATGGAATAATTCAATTGATGACATGATTTCATGTGTCAGCATTAGTGATTGTGTCACATATTACATTGTGATTCTATCTCAAATTGGTATTTTGGAAAAACATTCATCCCACATCACTTACACACACATCATTGCTTAGGTTGCTATAATTAGATGAATATTTTATTGAATATATATTTAAAATCTTGATTTCTAAACCATTTTATTACCATTTGAAATTATTGATATGTTTGTGTTATTATTATTTCTGGTACACATGGTACAGGCCATGATAATAATAGTAGGTAGATGATAAAGCATAATTTGGATTATAGATTATAATACAAGAAAATAAGACCTATTCCAAATAATTTATTAGTGTGTGATGTTTCGGCAACAACATTGTCACCATCATCAGACAAAAAATAAAATGAATTTGATTTTATTCTTTTTTATCTGATATATATGATGGTAACAATGTTGTTACCGAAATGTCACACACTAATAAATATTGTCACGTGGAAAATTAGGGAAGACAAAAACTTCAGGAGGAGACAACAATTTATTTCAGGGAAGGACAAACTATGAATTGTAAACAAAAGATAAGCCACGAGGGAAATTTACAGAGTCTCAAGATATAAACATAAAAATGACCACTCTGTTAATAAAAAATAATAAAATTAATAAATACTATGTTACAATATTTTGGATTAGGTCTTATTTTCTTTCATTTTATAGTGGGTAGAAGTAGGTGAATGCTTTTACTGTAAGTGCACCACTTATCTACACATGTGAAAAGCAGTTTGACTTTTGCACTTAGAAGTGTGTCAAGAGCCCTGTTTGGTTACTTGCACCTGCAGGTTGAGTTGGATTTTTGCAAGAATCTGGGGCCATTGCCGCATTTTTTACCAGAAATAAAGTTCCCAATGTGGGATTTGATTCTGTGTTGTGTTGTCAAAAAAACAATGGTTTAAACCATCTGTCCACCGATCCCCAATATGATAACAGTTATATACAGTAGAACCTCCATTTAGCAGACACCTCTCCACAAAGGACAGTTTTCATTTGCAAAATTACCATTTTTACAAATTAGCAACTCTCTGATAAGAGGACACCTCTCCCTAAAGGACACTTTGGCTCTGCAACTAGGTGTCCTTTACAGGGAGGTTCTACTGTAGTTTAGGTAGGCCCAAACCATGAGGAGTGCCCTAAACTTATTCATTAACTATTGGTGTTTTTCTCAGAGATATTTATATAGAACAGAATTAAACCTTTTAGTGACAAGATATTCTAATCAGTCCAATAAATAAGATGTAATTTGGATTATAGATTAAAAAAGCTCAAAGTAATATGACCAAATTCAAGCAATTAAATAGTGTGTGATATTTTGGTAACAGCGTTGTTACCAAAATGTCACAAACTATTTATTCAGATTTGTTCTTATTACAATCTAACCTCTTTTTAATTCGACACCTCAAAGAATCAGAGCTTTCGGTTGAATTAAAGTTGGTTAAATGATTTCATTACAATATTCACTGCCAGTGGACATTTTTCTATGATATAACCAAATACAGTAGAACTTCTCTTTAGAGGACACCTCTCCACAAAGGACAGTTTTCATTTGCAAAATTACCATTTTTTACAATTTAGCAACTCTCTGGTAAGAGGACACCTCTCCTTAAAGGACACTTTGACTCTGCAATTAGGTGTCCTTTGTAGGAAAGTTCTGATGTATATAAATAAAATTATATAATTTTATAAAATACTCTTGTATGTTTGTTATATTGTCACGGTAGTGATAACGAGTATAACAAAAGTTTAAGTAAAAATAATTTATTTATAAAATGCAAACTATTTCTAAAAATTTATTTACCAGTAATAATGTACAAGAATGGTAAGGGGTGATGACTATGCAAATATTAATGATGATATACCACAGAATATTTAAAATAATTATTCAGTGACATTGCCCCCTTCCTAGATGAACAGCGTCCCGCTGTAATTATCACTTGAACAGATCAGCTTGGTCCTCAGGGTCATGGTAGGGTTTCATTCTCAGTACATGGACCAGGTCTCTTGTTTGGCATCTCCTGGTTGGTTGGTCCACAGGTTCAACTTCGAAGGTCACGTCAGAGAGTTTCCGAGTAACCCTGTATGGCCCGAAGTACCTTTTCATCAGTTTTTCTGAGAGTCCCACCTTTCTTATCGGGATGAAAATCCATACCAGGTCACCGACGTTGTAATCCATTGCCTCATGCTTTGAGTCATATCTGGCCTTGTCCTTTTCTTGGGCTTTCAAGGTTTCTAATCTTGCTAGCTGCCTAGTCTCTTCGACTCGCGAGGCAATCATCTGACTGTAATCCTCTTGGAGATCTTCATGCGGATTTGGGAAAAGAGTGTCTACAGTTGTTTCGGCTTCGCGTCCATGAATCAGTTTAAAAGGGGTAAAACCTGTCGTACCTTGTTTTGCCGTGTTGTAGGCAAACGTGACGTAGGGCAGGATTACGTCCCAGTCCTTCTGTTCAACACTTACATACATAGCGATCATGTTGGCTAAGGTTTTGTTTAACCTCTCCGTCAGTCCATTCGTCTGGGGATGATACGCTGTCGTGAACCGATGTATCGACGAGTATTGATTGGTGAGTTCCGCAATCAACTTGGATTGGAATACTCGTCCTCGGTCCGTGATGATTTCTCTGGGGGCTCCGTGCTTGAGAACAACACCTTCCATTAAGAACTTGGCTGCTTCTTTTGCTTCCCCTGTGGGTAAGGCTTTAGTAACGGCAAATCGAGTAAGATAGTCAGTACAGACTATGATCCATTTATTACCAGCATCAGACTTGGGAAATCTTCCAAGGAGGTCCATTCCAACTCTCTGAAAAGGGGAGGTTGCAGGAGGTATGGCTTTAAGTAGTCCGGGTGGCTTTTGAGTTGATTGTTTCTTTCTTTGGCACTCCTTACAATGAGCGACATACTTCCGTATGTCCCGGAGGAGTCCTGGCCAGAAATATTTGTTTTTAACTCTCTCATATGTCTTCGAAAATCCAAGATGACCTGCTGTGGGAGCGTCGTGTAAACTTTTCAGTAGTTCTAAGCGTAAGTGCTTGGGAATAACTAAAAGGTGTTGGTTTCCCAGGGGGTCAAAATTCTTTTTGTATAAGGTTCCTTTTAACATTTCATATCCTTTCGATTCGGCACCAAATCTTTCTTTTATAAACAACCGTTACATTGTATTCTTGGAGTTTTAAAGCCCATCTTGCTAGTCTTCCTGTCGGGTCCTTCAGGTTAGATAACCAGCAAAGAGCGTGGTGGTCAGTGACGATGACAAACTCGCGACCAAAAAGGTACGGTCGAAATTTGTTGATGGCCCATATTGCGGCCAAGCATTCTCTTTCCGTTGTTGAGTAATTCTTCTCCGCCTTAGATAAAGTTCTTGAAGCATAACCAACTGGCCGCTCTTTCCCATCGTTGATCTGTATGAGGACAGCTCCAATTCCATAACCGCTGGCGTCAGTATGAAGCTCGGTTGGCAGTTGTTCTTCGAAATAGGCAAGAACAGGTTCAGACATCAATGCTTTTTTCAAGGAATCAAAAGCATCCTGTTGGTCAGAGTTCCACGTGAATTTATTATCTTTTTTGAGGACTTCATGTAAAGGAGCAGCTTTCTCAGCAAAATTTTCGATAAATCTACGATAATAGGAACATAGGCCAATGAAGCTTCTCACATCTGTTATAGATTTTGGGGTCGGAAACTTGGCGATAGCTTCAATCTTTTCTGGATCGGGATAAATACCTTTACTATCGACGAGGTGTCCAAACACTGATTCGTTTGGTTCCGAAAAGGCACTTTTTTGGGTTGAGGCGCAGCTCGGCTTTGTTAAGACATTGTAGTATGATTTCAAGCTGGTGTAAATGTTCGTTGAACGATTTGGAATACACCACGATGTCATCTAAATAACAGAGGGCCATCGTCCATTTCAGGCCTTTCAATATCTTGTCCATCATGCGCTCGAATGTTGCAGGGGCATTGCACAGGCCAAAGGGCATGACTAGGAATTCGTAGAGTCCGTCAGGGGTAATAAAGGCAGTTTTTTTCTCTATCTGCTTCATCGACTTCTATTTGCCAATATCCTGAACGAAGGTCCATTGATGAATAAAATTTGGCTCCTTTCAGGGAGTCAAGTGTATCATCGATTCGGGGTAGTGGGTAAACGTCTTTTTTAGTAACTTTGTTTAGTCGTCTGTAATCCACACAGAAACGCCAGTTACCATCCTTCTTCTTCACTAAAATAACCGGCGATGACCATGGACTTTCTGAATGATGTATAATCCCGGCGTCTAGCATTTTGTCCACTTCTGTTTGGATTGCTTGGCATTCTGTAGGGGAGACTCGATATGGTCTATGCTTAATAGGCTGATGGTTCAGTTTCAATTTTATGTTTGGTTACTGAAGTTTGCTTTTCAGGTTCATTATTTTTATCAAATATTTTATCATATCGTTTTAAAATTGATAAGATTTGAGAATGCTGATCTTCTGATAAATCATCACTAATTAAATTTTGTAAAAATTTAAAGTCACTTATATCAGCATGACTGGCATGATTCGCATTTTTCACCTCCTTATTAAATTCAGAACATTCTGAAATAGCCGTCAAGTTATTTTCTTCAACCCTTTGAATTTTTCCCAGGCACATTCCTTTAGGGACTATTTGAGCTGTGGTGCTAGAATTTACGATCCAAAGTTTTCCTTTATTATGGGAAAGCCTGAATAATGCACAGGGAAGTATTAACCCTTTTCCTATTAATACCTTTTTCGAAGGTTCAAAAAGTACCTGATTTTGCCCATTAAGCTCTTCACTCATAACATTTATTAGTTTGGTAGATTCGGCTGGGATTACGACGCTTCTGCTAGCCACGACCTTTCCCATGGAAGCTGGTGAATTTAGTACATCTTTGGCCTCTTCCAATCTGATTTCAGCACGTCCACAATCAATCACGGCATTTGAAGCCTCTAGGAAATCCCATCCGAGGATAATACTTGGGTTACTGTTAGGGAGGACGATAAACTCAAGCGGCTGTTCCAATCCATTGATGCTCAAGCTGATTGTGCATCGGCCGATCGATGTAACATTCTTGCCATCAGCAACTTTCAGAGTCATTCCGCTATCCTTGAACATGGTCTTTTTTAATTGTTGTCTTAATCCATCAGAGATAACTGAAAAAGAGGAACCTGAATCGACCAGAGCAGAAAATGCAATGTCATCAATGATGATTTCGACATAATTTTGTTGTAATTTAGCGGCTGTCAACGATGGAGGGTTTTTCACACCCGCGGCTTCCCCCTCGAAAGAAGACGCGACGCTTAGTTTTTTTCTAGATTGTAGCGGCGTGGGGATTGGCTTGTATGGCGGCCTGGGGAAATGGACTGGCGTCTTGGGGATCTTCCTCTGTTTGGATACGGCGATTGTCTGCGGTAGATTTGGCTTCTTATGGCTTGGTGGGTACCCATTTGAGGTTCTTGGGTGCTTGGTGCGTGTCCTTCGGGTCTCTGCGTCCATTGTCGTCGTTCTCTACAATATCGCTCAACATGGCCTGGGCGGCCGCAATTAAAACATATTGGGATGTTGTCATGCGTCCTCCATTCATCCGTTCTTCGTTGTGGTGGCCTCTGGTTATATATGGGTGTTTGGGTAGGGTACTGACGTCGTGAAACCTGGTTGAATGTACGTGTTTGGTTGGGGTACGACTGTCGTGGCGGAGGTCTTTGAATAGGCTTCGAAATTGCAGCTACGTTTTTTTCAATCTCTTCTCGGATAATTTCTTTCAGAGAAGATGGTTCAGGGGTAGTTGACTCTGGATTTAGTGCGCGATGAACTTTTTCACGCACGATGCGTCGGATTAAGTCTTCCATTGATTCAGAGTCTGCTGAATCGATGGCGGCAACATTCGGTAGTCTGTCGAATACTACACGTTTATTTACCTGTTTTTTATTTGAAGCCTCGATTTTTCTGCACCATTTGATGAACTCATCGATAGTTGCGATGTCTAAAATGATTATTGACTGATATATCTCCTCCGATATTCCTTTCGTCAAGTGTGCGACTATTTCATTTTCCATCATAGCCGGATTCACTTCTCTGCACAGATGGAGAACATCTTGAATGTAGGAATCACTGGTCTCCTCCTTCCCCTGAGCTCGAGTTTTGAGGTTCTCTGCGAGCTGGTTTTTTTTGGGTGACATGATGTCCGAAATTCTGAGAAAACATTTTCACAAAAATATCCCATGAATTAATTTTCTCTTCAACATTTTCGTACCATCTGTGCGCTGTTCCTTGGAGGAAAAAATAAACATTTGCGAGGCACATTGAATCATCCCAGCAGTTGTAGCGAGCGACGCGATGGAATTCTTTCAACCATTTTTCTGGATTCTGGTTGCGTTCTCCAGTAAAAATAGAAGGGTTTCTAAAAGGTTGAAAGTGGTACTCACCCATTTTTGTCTGTGTCTCTTGCTTGATCATAGCGATGTTTTCTTCAGGTTCTAGTCCTTGTAGTCTTCGGCTTCTTCTAACGGCTTGGGCGTCTAGGGAATATTCCAGCTTCTCCACCAGTTGTCACGGTAGTGATAACGAGTATAACAAAAGTTTAAGTAAAAATAATTTATTTATAAAATGCAAACTATTTCTAAAAATTTATTTACCAGTAATAATATACAAGAATGGTAAGGGGTGATGACTATGCAAATATTAATGATGATATACCACAGAATATTTAAAATATTTATTCAGTGACAATATAAACATTGAAGACCCCTTATATTATAGAGGTTATAACCAAGTTTCTTTGTTATAAAGGTGGCTGTAATATATGAGGTTTCACTGATTATACAAAATAATGAATCTGTGGAATTTACAGACAAAGAAAAAACATTGTTTTAAATGTGGTAGTTTGTTAAATATACACTGATTCCAAGAAGATTAATCAAACATTATTGATTTACAAGAGAGAGAACAAAATGATAAGGCACAATTTGGATTATTCTATATACAGTTACGAGCGTCATGCGTTCTTAATTCTTCAGTTTTCATCTCTGTCATTGTTTACTTTTTTTTTGGAATGGCGCTCTCCTATTGGTTAGCTACGATCACGCCACCTTTGCCCCCCCATCATGCCCCCCCCCCCCCCCCACTCGCTTTTTGGTTTTTGTAACTATTGTGTTGGAGCGGGTCGCACCTTAAATAAATGCATATATTAGTTAATAACTAAATGGAATCCTCTCTTTCTTTTTCCCAGTAAGAGACGCCTACGGAAGCCAACAGTACATAGACAGATAAAGCACATAGGCTATAGTTATTAACTAATATATGCATTTATATAAGGCGCCAATTTATAATTGTAACAAATAGTATTTGAATAAAAACATTCAATCGGGTAAAGCACGGGCGTTGCCCGGGTCATTCGGCTAGTAGATTATAAACACAAGGTAATAAGACCAAATCCAAATATATAAATAGTGTGTGACGTTTCGGCAACAGCATTGTTACCATCTTCAGACAAAAGTATTGAATGACAGTCTTAAGATGGTAACAACGCTGTTGCCGAAATGTCACTTATTTGGATTTGGTCTTATTACCTAGTGAAGAGAGAACAAAATAAAACTTATAGTAAACAAAGAGAAACTTATCTTCTTACAGTTTGCACCTATTTACTTGTGATCCTATACACATACTCTGTGGGAACAATTAATTAATTAAAAACTTAAACCAGTTTTTTGGTCGTTGAGGTACAGCTTGCACCACGCTGATGAGGGCCAACAGCCCAAAACGCGTCCCTGGTTAGCTTTTCTTGATTAATCAAGAATGGGTATTTGGCCAATTCTGGAATAATTAAAAATCAACGAGAATAGTTGATATTTATTCTGATAGATGGCGCAAGCCATCAACAGCCTTCAGTTGCATGGTAAGGAGATGCCTTTTTCATAATTTATGCACCTTATTCCAGTACATTATCACATTTGTACTATTTTTTCACGTTAAAATATACAGTTAAACCTGTCTATAGCGCTCTCTCTTGGGACTCACCAAGATAGGGTGCTATAGAGAGGGAGGCGCTATATAGAGGGGGCGCTTTAGACAGGTTTAACTGTACAACATATAAAGAGAATGTTCTAATTTTCATTCAATGAAGCACTGCATCCAAAAAAACCTGTATTTCATAATTAAGGACTGTTTGAATGGGGAGTTGACAGCTGGTTCAAGGGGGGAGGTGTATTTCCTTGACAAAGTTATTTTGCGACATGATAATGTTCGGCCACATGCTGCATCACCTGTTAAAACATACAGTTAAACCTGTCTATAGCGCCCCTCTAAATAGCGCCTCCCTCTTTAGAGTGCCCGATTTTAAATACATAGTACTATGCAATTTACATTAAAAGTGACCTGTCTATAGCATCCCCTCTCTATCGCACCCTATTTTGGTGAATCCCAAGAGGTGGCACTATAGACAGGTTTAACTGTACTTAGAAACTCCCAAATGGGAATGATAAGGCACAATTTGGATTATAGATTATAAACACAACGTAATAAGACCAAATTCAAATAAATAGTGTGTGACGTTTCGGTAACAGCAGTAACAACGTTGTTACCGAAATGTCACATACTATTTATTTATTTGGATTTGGTCTTATTACCTTGTATCCCAAATGGGAAGTCCTACCCCACCCACCGTATAGCCCAGACATTGCTTCTTCCGATTATTATATCTTCCGATCAATGCAACATGGCCTGGCTGACCAGCACTTCTCCAACTATGATGAAGTCAAAAAATGATTGATGAATTGATGCGTTTGAGCCGAGCATGGCAAGAAAAATAGCTGCAATACGCCGATCGACATGACAAAGTTATTTTGAAACATGATAATGCTCAGCCACATGCTTCAGCACCCATTAAAACGTACTTAGAAACACTCAAAAGTCCTACCCCACCCGCTGTATAGCCCAGACATTGCTCCTTCCGATTATTATCCTTCCGATCAATGCAACATGGCCTGGCTGACCAGCACTTCTCCAACTACGATGAAATAAAAAAATGAGTCGATGAATGTATAGCGGCCAAAGAGCCGGCCTTTTTCCGCAATGGTATCCGTCAATTGCCAGAAAGATGGGAAAAAGTAGTAGCTAGCGATGTACAATACTTTGAACATTGAATATCTAACCAATTTTTTATAATAAAGCTTCAATAAAAAAAAAAACCGCATGAACATATTTATACTCCTAATATATATACAGTTAAACCTGTCTATAGCGCCCCCTCTAAATAGCGCCTTCCTCTCTATATCGTCCAATTTTAAATACGTAGTACGATGCTATTTACATTAAAAGTGACCTGTCTATAGCACCCCCTCTCTATAGCTACCTATTTTGGTGAGTCCCAAGAGGGGGAACTATAGACAGGTTTAACTGTATATTTTATATATATATATATAAAAAAAACTACATGTGGTTTAGGATTGTTATGTATGCCTCAGAAATGTCTCAAGATATTTGTGTAGAATGATGTGTGTTGTGTACACACAGGCCGGCCGATGGTGTGGACGGAGTGTCAGAATGGGCCATTATAGAACTGCAGGGAGATCTCCACACCAATGTAGGAACTCTGGCCGGATCCTTTGCCGGGGATCTCTTCTTCAACATACAGGTAGTATCTGTTATAGCAACTGAAAACATTAAGACACCAATGTTTCTTTCAACATTAACCAAACTTCTACTATCCCTACTGCGATGAAAAAATATTGGGAGGGCTTGGCTCATCAGTGGTGAACTCTCCCAGCGGTTTCGCCAAATAAATCTACCAGATGAAAAAGGAGGAGGGGGAGCAGTAACAAGCTCACTAAAAAACCTGGGCTCAGCTGGCCCGGCTGATAGTACCCTGTAGAGGGCTCCTAATCAGGGATACAGGATGAGCAGTGTTTGTACTCCATGTTAGAAGCGGCTGCACATGGCATCTCTTCCTCATGTCAGAGGCAGGCTATTTCTTTTGGAGCTAAGTCAGCCTGCCACTGAGTAGTGCTCCCAGTCTTAATGACAAAGGCAGACACATTCTACTTCACCCAACCATGATGGTTTGAGATAAGAAGGAAGAAATCTACCAGATGCTTCTTTAGAGCTCCAATACTGTATTGGATCATTCTGCTTATATATGCTACACTGAAGGGTGAATCTCAGAAATGGTATTCAAGTGAACTATTAACATAAGCTTTTGAGAGAGTAGAATACATATAAATATTTGCATTAAGAAATGCTCTTCCTCAAACAATAAGGACAAGGCAGTTAGGCATAAATTAATATAAAGCAATATCGCGCCATCTATGAGGGGTGTCCCATAAGTCCGTGGCCCGACCATGAGAACTAAATATTTGAAACTAATAAATTTTACCATATATACCTGTATAAAGATATGCAAATTTTTAAGTTTCTAGAACTAACAGTTTTTTTTGTTATGGGTTCTGAAAGAGGACAAGAAACAGGAATCATCTAAAATGGAGACAAACGAGATTCGTGCTGTAATAAAATATCTTTGTAAGAAAGGAATGTCGCTGAAGGAAATTTATGAGGATATGGTGGATACATTAAGGGAAGATGCTCCTTCCTATAGCACAGTAAAAAAATGGGTAGCTGCTTTTAAATTAGGGAGGATCAGCACCGAAGACGAACATCGACCAGGAAGACCTGTTGAGTCAGTTACTCAAGAAAACACGACAAGATACATGTTTTGGTTATGTTGGACAGAAGAATGACAGTTCGTCAGATAGAAGAGACCTTGGGTATTCCAAAAACAACAATGGATCGGATCATGAGAGAACACTTGGGCCTCAGGAAGCTTTCTGCCCATTGGGTTCCCAAACTTTTGACACCCGATCAAAAGGCTGTAAGGAGAAAGTTATTTTCGGACAATCTTGCGTTATTTGAAGCCAATCCAGAGGAATTTGTCAGTAGATTTGTTACCATGGATGAGACTTGGGCCCATCACTTTACACCAGAGTCCAAGCAACAATCCATGCAATGGAGACACTCCGGTTCCCCTCCCCCCAAGAAAGCCAAGACAGTTCCATCAGAAGGGAAGGTTATGGTGTCTGTCTTTTGGGATTCCGAGCGTGTACTTCTTCTAGACTTTCTGAATAAGGGTCAAACCATCACTGGCAATTATTATACAAATCTTGTGAAGCAACTACGAGAAGCTATCAAGGAAAAGAGAAGAAGAATGTTGTCCAGGAAGATTGTTTACCATCAAGACAATGCTCCGAGTCTTCGGTCGCTGCAAGCCATGGCTGCTATTTATGATTCTGGCTTTGAACTTTTACTACATGCACCTTATTCACCAGATATAGCTCCATCTGACTTCCACCTATTTCCTCATTTGAAAAAAACACTTTTTGGCATTCATTTTAGGTCAGATGAAGAGGTCATTGATGTTGTAACCTCATTTTTTGAGTCACTTGAAACATCGTTCTTTTTGGAGGGCATAAAAGCATTAGAACATCGCTGGAAAAAGTGTATAGACCTTAAAGGGGATTATGTCGAAAAATAAATTATAATCATTTTATTAGTCATTTTCTTTATTGTTCGGGCCACAGACTTATGGGACACCCCTCATATATATAGCAAATAAAAAACATTAAAATGTGAATGTTTCTTTCAACATCAATCAAACTTCTACTATCCCAACTGCGATGAAAAAATATTGATTAAAAGTATCTGTTATGTCTGCTGCTGCTTGTGTCACATAGAGTAGAGCATCTATGAGAGGATAATTATATATAGGATATATAGGTAATATATAGGATAATTTTTTTAATCAACAAAATTATGATTTTACAATTTATTATCCCTAGTATTAGGATAAATCTCCCTAAAGGACACTTAGGCTCTGTAACTATATGTTGTCTTTTACAGAGAGGTAGTAGTATTACCCATAAGGCGTAGTCCAATTTCGGTGATGTAGTCTCCCACTCTCAAATCTACCTGGTGTTTTGATTTCTGGAATACTGCTCTCTCTCATATCTACCTCAACATCATGACTGGGGTGAAGTAGAATGTCATTAAGACTGGGAGCACTACTCAGTGGCAGGCCGACTTAGTCCAAAAGAAATGGCTGCTCCTAAAATGGAGTACAAACGCTGCTCATCTTGTATCCCTGGATTAGGAGCCCTTACAGGGTACTATCAGCCGGGCCAGCTGAGCCCAGGTGTTTTAGTGAGCTTGTTACTGCTCCCCCTCCTCCTTTATCATCCGGGCTTGGGACCGGCAAAGGTGGAGTTTCATATCTACCTACATTGTAGGATTGGAGAGCAACAGATTTGGTCCACCCCCTGTATTGTGAATATGGAAATTTCCACCCCTTTGACTTTTTCTAGGCTATAGTGTGAGTATATTGAGAGGACTTACTCCCCCTTATAATCTTAATATAAATATACTTGAAAATTTGTTTAATAAAAGTAAATTGACAAATTGCACCTTGTTTGATGCACCTTTTTTTTTTTTGCAAAATATTTTCTAATATCATTTTCATAGGATTATATTTATATTACATATATATGTATATAGATTGTGTCTATTATATCATGCTTTATATTTTTCAACTAGGTAAATTCATGCTTTTTTGAACAATAACAGGATAAAAGTATTCTTTTGGAAGACTTTAAAAGATAGATGCCTTAATCCTCCAAAATGCAATCTTGTGTATATATAGGCCATTGTTGTGGGTTTAGGGAAGCCCTACCTTTCATACCTATGCCATTGTTGTGGGTGTAGGGAAGCCCTTCCTTTCATACCTATGCCATTGTTGTGGGTGTAGGGAACCTCTACCTCATACCTATGCCATTGTTGTGGGTCTAGGGAAGCCCTACCTCATACCTATGCCATTGTTGTGGGTGTAGGAAACCTCTACCTCATACCTATGCCATTGTTGTGGGTGTAGGGAAGCCCTTCCTTTCATACCTATGCCATTGTTGTGGGTGTAGGGAACCTCTACCTCATACCTATGCCATTGTTGTGGGTCTAGGGAAGCCCTACCTCATACCTATGCCATTGTTGTGGGTGTAGGAAACCTCTACCTCATACCTATGCCATTGTTGTGAGTGTAGGGAACCTCTACCTCATACCGATGTCATTGTTGTGGGTGTAGGAAACCTCTACCTCATACCTATGCCATTGTTGTGGGTCTAGGGAAGCCCTACCTCATACCTATGCCATTGCTGTGGGTGTAGGGAACCTCTACCTCATACCGATGTCATTGTTGTGGGTGTAGGAAACCTCTACCTTATACCTATGCCATTGTTGTGGGTCTAGGGAAGCCCTACCTCATACCTATGCCATTGTTGTGGGTGTAGGGAAGCCCTACCTCATACCGATGCCATTGTTGCGGGTGTAGGAAACCTCTACCTCATACCTATGTCATTGTTGTGAGTGTAGGGAACCTCTACCTCATACCGATGTCATTGTTGTGGGTGTAGGAAACCTCTACCTCATACCTATGCCATTGTTGTGGGTCTAGGGAAGCCCTACCTCATACCTATGCCATTGCTGTGGGTGTAGGGAACCTCTACCTCATACCGATGCCATTGTTGTGGGTGTAGGAAACCTCTACCTCATACCTATACCATTGTTGTGGGTGTAGGGAACCTCTACCTCATACCGATGCCATTGTTGCGGGTGTAGGAAACCTCTACCTCATACCTATGCCATTGCTGTGGGTGTAGGGAAGCCCTACCTCATACCGATACCATTGTTGTGGGTGTAGGAAACCTCTACCTCATACCTATGCCATTGTTGTGGGTGTAGGGAAGCCCTACCTCATACCTATGCCATTGTTGTGGGTGTAGGGAAGCCCTACCTCATACCTATGCCATTGTTGTGGGTGTAGGGAAGCCTTATCTTTCATACCTATGCCAATGTTGTGGGTCTAGGGAAGCCCTACCTCATACCTATGCCATTGTTGTGGATGTAGGGAAGCCCTACCTCTCATACCTATACCATTGTTGAGGGTGTAGGGAAGCCCTACCTCATACCTATACCATTGTTGTGGGTGTAGGGAAGCCCTACCTCATACCTATGCCATTGTTGTGGGTGTAGGGAAGCCCTACCTCATACCTATGCCATTGTTGTGGGTCTAGGGAAGCCCTACCTCATACCTATGCCATTGTTGTGGGCGTAGGGAACCTCTACCTCATACCGATGCCATTGTTGTGGGTGTAGGAAACCTCTACCTCATACCTATGCCATTGTTGTGGGTGTAGGGAAGCCCTACCTCATACCTATGCCATTGTTGTGGGTGTAGGGAACCTCTACCTCAAACCTATGCCATTGTTGTGGGTGTAGGGAAGCCCTACCTCATACCTATGCCATTGTTGTGGGTGTAGGGAAGCCCTATCTCATACCTATACCATTGTTGTGGGTGTAGGGAACCTCTACCTCATACCTATACCATTGTTGTGGGTGTAGGGAAGCCCTACCTCATACCTATGCCATTGTTGTGGGTGTAGGGAACCTCTACCTCA
>CP092872.1:73694506-73791318 GCA_030710605.1 Cordylochernes scorpioides
TTCTGAGTGGGCCATGGTAAGGAGCGGGTAGCCACCACAGTATCAAGTTGGAAGACATAGGAAAGGTGTTTTCTGTAGGTTCGGATGCAGAAATTCCAAGGTAATTGTCGAACACATGCTACAAGGCATTGGAAAAAGAACAAATCTCAAAACACCATTAGGCATTGTATTGCTACAAATGACAATGTATCAATAAGGGAAATGCTTCATCGATTAATCCTGGCCGAAGATGAGATCATACAAGATATGGTCGACAAGATGCTTGGCGCCCACATCATCCAATTATAGAAAGTTCAAACGCCTCAACAGTAGTCATAGTGAAGAACAAAGACGATCCTTGGATATTTAGAATTGATACAAGAGGCTTGGACGAGGTTACCAAGAAATATGTGTATCGCTCGAATTAACAATACCTCGTCAGACATTTTAAGAGCGGAAAATTATGCTCAACGATGGATGTAAAATCAGGCTACTGGCAAATTGTTATAGACAAGGATGACAGAGAAAACTGCATTTGTCACTCCAGATGGCCTTTTCGATTTAAAGGTAACGTTTGGACTTTGCAACATACCCAAGACCTTTAAAAGAATGATGTAGAACCTACTGGCAAAATGCTCATTATTTTTTGAAGTCCTCCTTCTCCATTCTGTTAGATTCTCAGAGCATCTCTCACATTTATAAGCCTAGATTGATTCCAAAAACTTGAATAACGACCCTAACTCAAATTGTTGCGTCAATCAGACAAAACAAAAATTCTGACACACCAAGAAGATCAAGATTGAATCAAATTTGTTTATTACAAAATGAAGGCAATCCGTGAATTTTCGAGAAGCTGACAAACCTGTAACAAATAAAAAACTACATAATTAACATCTTTTTATCGAAGGTTCATGTGGCTCTGCGCTGAAATTATAATAATTTGCACATCTCACCTCCGCTAATGCATGCTGTAAATTTTGTTATTTGCATGCTTTTTAAGGGTGTTACATTTACGGTTGCCAGCAGTTTATATTTATATATTGTTAATATCAGATTTAAAATATCTTTATATATATGAGTAAATGGGTTCGCATATTTATATATATGTGGTAACCGATGGTCTCTCGCTGTGTGTGGTAACAGAAAGGGGCAAACCTGTAGTAACCGGAGGGACAGTCAGGGCGTGGAGTGTTTTCCAGTACCTCTCTGCACCTTGAGAGATCTTCAACAGTTCTCACAGAATACAGGCAGTCGTGGTCGAGGCAGAGTGGAAAGCTTGGGAATGTCCTTCACAAAAAAACGAAGAGACACAGTTGTAGTAGGAAAGTTTCGTGAACAGATAGGAGTCGAGCTAGGAGCGAAAAATGGAGAGATAAGAAGTTTTCTTACTGATCTACGGCATGGTCGAGCATCAGAAGATCAAATGACGAGGGCTCCCGCTGATGGTGAACTGACTATATTTTTTGGCTAGGGCGGAGGTCTTATATATCTTTGCCGAGAGAGGAAGTATTGCATTTCAGCAGATGCAACAAAAGCGTGGATCTGAAGCGAAATTGTACACTGGCGCTGCCTTGACAGTTTCCTATCTATCATTAGACTCTGTTGTGGGACTTCTAAATCTATCTCGATTTTAGACGTTTTTCACTTCTATTTCTTGCTTTAGCTCAACTTTTAATCTATTACAGAGCTTTATTTATCCTTAGTTTGTACAAAGTACATTACCCTTGATGATGTAATGACACATGTCAATAATGTGTATAATCATTTACAGATGTGTTTCTATTATACATCATGAAAATCTTGTTATATGTATTAAACAATATGCGGTTGTTGGTTTAAATTACCATATATTTATATATATATGTCGAATCCTGACGACTCACTGTTGTATTCTATCGATTCTCTGTGGGCATGTATGGTTGGATTGATAGTTGTTGATGTGGTGGTGCAGTCTTGACGGGTGACAAGGGTTCCACAGGGGAAGAACGAACACACCTGGGTGGGGTAGAATAGGACCTGCGATAAGGAGGGAGAATGATCGGCGGAGGTAGCTGGCCTTCACATCTATGGAGCGTACACTACCTTGGTTGGAGCCTATGTTGAGCACACTTAGCTCGTAGCACGGTCACCTACCTTATCTCTTTTTTATTGTCAAAGATAATCGTCATCGACTCTTTCGGACCTCTCATTGGTTGAAATCCTTACATGTGCTCTCTGGTGATTCGCTATTAATTTATCATGCTTAAAGGTGATTGGCTTTAAATTTATCATGCTTGAAGGTGATTGGCTCAGAACCTCCATTGTCGCCATGATTGCAATACTCCAGGAAGAAGAATGCCTTTGAACTTAAGTTGTATGGGGGTTCAGGGCAGTGACCTTTACTTCCTGGATGATGCAATCCTATACTTTGTTTCTTTCCCATCTCTCGAGGCCTAACCTTTATAAAACATTAGATGCTACATGGTACATAGACTTCTCTCAATGCTTATCTTATATCTTATACCCGGGTAGTTGGAGCTCTGCGCACCAGAAACCTGCGTTATAAATATCTCTCTTATAAATGTTGATTTTGTTTTTGCCTTATATAAATTGCCGTGTCATCCGGAAGTTTGTGTTTCCTAATTTTCCATCTGAAAATATTAATTATCTAGTTTATACAATATATAAAAATGGAATTCTAACAATACATAGATTGACTGGCCTTTGCTGGTTCTCAGTTTCATTCCTCCTTTCAATTATTGGTTTATTCTTGTACCTTGTCACTATAGATATACCGATTACAGAATCTTACCCTTTTATTTATGAATGGAAAAATCACTCAAATATGTTCTATGTATTCTTATATTATTCCCAATTATACGTATAATAAATGTACGATCAAGATATTTCAGATATATTTATAATAAAGATTCTTCCCTAATAATCAAGGGTTTGGTTTCTTTATACAATTTTCTATTTCTCGAGATTTCGGGCTAACATACCCTTCAACACGTAGACCTAGAAGTGTTACTTCCAGCCAATTATAGCACGCTGAATTTAAATACAAGTTTAGATATACATATATGTCTGTGAAATTATCTAAACTTGTAATACTTAATATATTTAAACTTGTATTTAAAATTTTGCCTTTTATAATTGGCAAAAGTAACACTTCTAGGTCTCCGTGTTGAGGGGCATGTTAGCCCAAAAGCTCGAGGGCTTAAAAGTTGTGAAAAGAAACCTAGCCTTAGATCCTTATCAATTTTGTCGAAGATATATTTATAATCAAGGTAGAAAAATCACCAATAAAAATGCCCTAAATGCATCTAATGAAGTTTCAGAATAACGGTTAGGAAAAAATATTTTAAAAAGTTGTATTTGTGGTAATAGTATCAGAAATATTGATAAATATATTTTAAAATTAAAATTTCATTTATTAGAGAGATCTCTCTGTGACATAAGTGAAAATAATTTGAATGCATTAAAATAAATCCAAGAAATTAAAACTTTACACAAATAAATTTACTGGCAATGTGTTTCTTTTAAATATCATCAAATATTATCTCTACAGACCTTACTGCAATCATATGAGTTATTGAATGAGAGGGCTTGGCTCATCAGTAGTGAACCCTCTCAGCGGTTTCGCCAAATTAATCTCTAGACCGCTCTACTATTGTATTGGACTGGTTTTGTTATATACCCTGCATTTTCTATGGAAGGCAGCTTAGGGGTGTATAGTGAACTATGGACATAAGCTTATAGGTCTGTAGAGGTGCATACATATAATTTCAAGGTATTGCATCGAGCAAAGCTCTTCCGCAAAATATGTTTTCATAACCAATATATATTCGTAAATTAAATTTTATTGCCATCTATCGTTAAAACTTTACACAAATAAATTTACTGGCAATGTGTTTCTTTTAAATAAATCCAAGAAAAGAAAGAGAGAGAGAGAGATGGCTAAACATACTTTATTGACTACTAGTCAATTATGAATGAAAAATAATGAGAATAATACAATGAAATTATGATTGAGGAAGGCTCCACCATCTTGCTAGAGTCCTCCTTCAGACGATGAGAGGGTCTTCTTGGACGCCCCGTATCTCCAGGCCCAGGAAGTGCTTGTAGATACGGGTCTTGGCAGACACCAGGATGGCCAGGGCGTCGTCCTCCAGGTCATGCCCAAAGATCCATCCCTGCATGTCAGGGGGCCGCTGGATGATAGTGAAGGCCTCCAGGATGACAGGCCTGATCCGCCCACAGGATCAGTAGCGGTGGGCCAGTGACAGGTCTTCGGACCCACAGGCGATGCAGGAATCCCGGGCTGAGGCCGGATGCGCTGGATGGGGAAGGGCGTGAAGGGCCAGCCGCACGGCAGCGTCGGCATTGTGCCCCGAGAAGGCACCTCGCCGGAGAGAAGGCCAGCTGATGGAGATGGGGATGCTGACGTGGGGAAGCCACCGGGCTAGCAGCTGGGTGATGGGCAGTGCAGCCAGGCGTGGACGTTCTAGCATGCGGTGGGCAG
Source organism: Cordylochernes scorpioides (assembly GCA_030710605.1). Taxonomy (NCBI): domain Eukaryota; kingdom Metazoa; phylum Arthropoda; class Arachnida; order Pseudoscorpiones; family Chernetidae; genus Cordylochernes; species Cordylochernes scorpioides. Next base: position 73,698,990 of record CP092872.1, read on the forward strand.
TGCGGGTGGTTAGGCGCTGGAACGCAGTGGCCGTCCCGCGCAGCACGATGCCGTCCTTGATGTTGTCAACCCGGTGGGTGTGGTTCCGGTTCTCTTCCACAATCCGGCTGCAGAAGGTGGTGAGTGCCGCGATGTCAGCGAGGGCGGCGCGGATGGTGCGCAGAGGGAGAGATGAAGAGCTGGTGAGATCACCAACGCGCATCCCCGCCCACCGCGATGAGACCAAAAGATCTGGAGGCCGAAGGAACCTGGAGTCCCCAATGATATGGAGCTCCTGAAGCTGAAGTGGCGGCAGCACCCGGTGGTTCAGCTCCAATATCTCCGAGACGGCCTCCCAGAGCTTGAGGAGCATGCGGCTAGAGGTGGATGCCATGTCCCAGATGTTGGAGGGGTCAGCCACGTCCCACTCACAGCGAGCCAAGAGTAGGCGTTGAGGCCTCCGCGCAGCGCGGTCTGCACGCCCCTCAAGCACGCCAGGCGAAGCTGTGTCCCAATGTCGAGAAGTCTGAAGCCGCCCACGGAGACTGGCCTTGCAAGAACGCCGCCCGGCAACCAGGTAGTACGCCGAGGTCCCCAGACAAAGCGCACCAGTCGGGCCTGCAGCTTGACGATGGTGGAGTCTGTGGGCAGGTAGCCGTGAAGATGGTGCACCACGGCGGACAACACCAGCGAGTTGGCGGCTCTGGCTCGACCGACTAAGGAGAGGCCGCGGGTGAAGGGGACCCACCTCGCCACAGCACTCTCGAGCAGTGCGAGGAGATGTTGTTTCTGGGCGGAGGATGACACTGCAGGTGTTAAGTTGCAGCCCAGTACCCGAATCTGCTCTGATGTCCAGGAGATGCCAAACTGCGCGTCGGTGCGGGCCCGCCAGGCGCCGCACCATAGGCCTTTACACTTCGCGAAGTTGACGCCTATTCCCGAAGCGCGCCGGAAGTCCTCGAAGATGATTCTCACCACGTCGAAGAGCTCGTCGCGCCTGATGAGCAGCACGATGTCGTCGGCGTAGGCGAGGACGTTTCCGGGGCCGAGCGCTCGCTCGAGGCGCACCAGGAGAGGGCCAGTGGCGAGGCTAAACAAAGCGGCGCTGATGGCACAGCCCTGCCTCACCCCGTTCAGCAGATGGAAGGGCCTTGTGTGGAGGCCTCCGGCTCGCACCGCCGCATCCGCCCCGGCATACAGGAGGAGGAACCACTCAACGAAGGCAGGAGGCAGCCGCAGAGAGACCATCAGGGACACCAGAAAGGAGCGGTCCAGGGTGTCGAAGGCCGACTCTAGATCCGTTGAGATGACCGCCAGCTCCGACCCGTTCCTCGTAGCCATGTCGATCTCGTCGGCTATTCGCGCCACGTTCCAACTGGGAGACCTTCCCGGAACAGCGTATGTCTGGCGCCGAGGCACCAAGGCGGGAAGATGGGGCCGCAGACGCTGGAGGAGGATGTTGCCCAGGACGCGGTAGTCAGCTGTGGGGAGCCAAATCGGCCTGTAGCCGCTGAGCCCAGGGCCGCTGTTGGACTTGGGGACGAGGCAGATGGTGCTGCGCCTGATCGATGAAGGCAGGGCCCCGCGGAGTTTGGAGGCCTCGAAGACGCGCTTGAGAGCCTCTACGAAGGAGTCTTCGTAGGTGATAAGAAACTCGCAGGGCAATTCGTCCCACCCGGGAGCCTTTCCGAGCGGTAGTCGGCGGATGGCCGCCGCGATATCTGCGCCGGTGATGTCAGGGCGGGTCAGTGGATCATCCTCTTCCAGGGTGAGGGTGGTGGTCGTCCCCCGGATGAACTCAGCGGCGGCGATGGGGTCACCGGATTCACAGGCAAAGCGGCGCCGGTAGACAAAGTATGCCCGTCGTCGCAGCTCCCCGCCGTCGATGTTCCCATCTTCATCCCGGATGGTCGTGCTAGCGGGCCTTCGGACGCGAAGCGAGCGCACAAGGTCGGGCAGCGATGGGTAGTCGGCGGCTGATGATGCTGCCTCTAGTGTGGCCTGCAGATACCGCCTGGCGCGCGAGATGTGGTCGTCATCGGCGACGCTTGGGACATGGAGGGATCTCACCTCCGCCAGGAGTTCGGCCTTGATCTTGGACCATCTTATCCAAAGAGCTTCGCTGGACATGTCCGCAATAGATCCAGATGTTCTTTCTATTGTTGCCAGCAGATGTTCATCCACCAGAGCCGAACGAAGCATGGCGGCCACGCAGGGCTGGCGAGGGGAAGGAGGCGAGCCCATCTGGGTGAGGACAGCTCGATGGTCAGAGAGCCTGTAGTGGATGGTCTTGTACAGTGTCACTCTCTCCAGGAGTCTCGATGGCAAGAGAATTCTGTCCAGGCGAGCTGCGACAACCCGACTCCTGCAGCTGGTCACTCTGGTTGGAAGGTGTTCGGCGTCGAAGAGGGTGGCTACATCAACGAGGGCTGTCTGGTCCATTAGCTCTGTGAGGGCCTCCACCGAGCCGGATGTTATGTCGCTCGGGCTCTGCTCGTCGATGTTGAGATCACCCACCACCCAGGCGTCCTCCTGGATCGCGGCTGCTGTTATGGACTCCAGCTGCTCAAGCCGCTCGCGAGGAATGTGTGTCAAGTGACAGTTGATTACACGCACTTCCTGGCCTCGGACGTCGATGGAGACGATGGAGATGTTTCCCGGCCACAGGACGCGCTGCCGCAGGACAGCGACCCCCGGCGCGAAGAAGCAGGCGAGGCCCGAACCCCTGAGGGCTGCGGGGGGCACGGTGGCGGCGCTGCAGCCCAGGCACAGATGTTGAATGGGATCCAGCGACGAGGTGTTGGTCTCCTGAACAAAGGCGACGTCTACGCGATGTTGGCGCAGGAAGTGGCAGAGCTCAATGCTCCTCTCGCGAGCGGCGAGCCCGCGGGCGTTGATGGATGCCAGACAGAAGCTCATTGGGCGCTCCTCGTCTGGGCACGGACGTCCGTGAGACGCTTGTAGATGGCGGAGTGGGAGTTGGGCAAGGCGTTCACTAGGCTCTCGGCAACCCTATTGAGCGCGGTCTTCTGCTCGCTCCCCATCTTCTTCTGTAGACTCTTCAGACCGGGGATGGTGGTTAGCGCCTCCAGGACCTCTCCTCTCTCGAACCCAAGAAGCCCAGGATGGTCCAGGATGTCCCTGGGGACAGTCTCAAGGAGCTTATTGAGCTGCATCCGGGTCTTCTTGGGGGTCCCTGAGGGGGTCGACACTAGGACCTCCTCCTCTTTCATCTCTTCCGGTGACACAGGGGCCTTTGGCTTCTCCTGTGAAGAGGATTTGGTCTTTTGAAAGCCATTTGGAGCCCCTGGTGAAGGAGGGACTGGGTCCACAGCAGCAGTGGGTTGGGCCTGTGCAGCAGATGAGGGGACTGCAGTGAAGGCTTGCGATGGAGCTGGAGTTGGTGCTGCAGTCGATGTTGTCCCTGCGGCTGGCGTTAATACTAGGGCCGGCTTGGTGTTGAGAGAGGAGGGCAGCCCTCTTCCGGCGTTATTTGGAGCAGCAGGGTGGAGAAGCAGGTTAGCCTCTTGTACGCCAGTCTTCCGCGGGCAGTTGGCACGTTTGTGCCCGTGCTTATAGCATAGAGAGCACCTAATTCCATAAGTCACGTACACGTGACTAGTCACCCCTTTTGATTTTATTTCGAGACGGGCTGGGATGTGAGAGAGCTTCACGTTGTCTCGAAGGGTGATGAAGGCCTCACGACGTGCATCGGCCCAATACGAGTCGCCCAACTCCATCATTTTCTGGACGATGGAGGTTATCTGTCCGTAGGGCCGCAGGGCTGCCACGAGGTCTCCGTTTTCAATGAAGAATGGGACGTTGCCGATCATGATCTGCTCTGCCCGCTTCTTCAGTGGTGTTGCTCGCAGGAGGGCGTCCTCCAACTCCAGCCCATCCTCGACGAGCTTGTCGGCTTGCTGGATACTGGAGAGGCCGACCAGGTATTGCCCCTCCATCTTCGTCAGCTGGTAGACGGAGCCCTTGCCCAGTTTGTCTTCCAACGCCCGGAAATACTGCTCCTGGGCGAAGTCTGGGCAGTACTCCAGGTAGACACATTGGTCCACCTGCCCTGCTGCTGACCTTGCTCGGAAGGTGGCCTGCTTTTGCCTGGTTGTCTGGCACTCGCGCACCTTACTAGGTTTAGGCGCGGATCGTGGCCTGCTGCTGTTGCTAAGGATTCTTGGTGCCTGGGTACATCCCTTTTTTGGCCGCCGAGTTGGGGTGGTCAGGGTCATGTCGCCTCTTCTTTGAGCCACCCACTGTGGTGAAGATTCCATCTTCGGCCTCGGGAAGCTGGTCGTCCAGTTCCGGGCAATCAGCCCAATTGCGGCGAGAATTTGCATGTCCGCCGTCCGCCGCCGGCTCAGAATTAGCATCTTTACGATTGTTTGAATCAGAAAGGCTTTCAGCCATATCTGATTCTTTTGCCGATATTTCGGTGGAGCCTTGAGGGTTTTCTGTGGAGTTCATATGGGCTTGCAGCCCATTCTCCTGGCTTTCAGCCAATACCCCAAAGGGGTTAGTAGTCTCCATGGCCTCCATCTCAGACTCAAAAAACGCGGAGCTCGCGCGCCGCGTGGCCGCACGGCCGAGAGAGAGAGAGAGATAAAGTAAAGAATATAGATAGTTTAAAAATAAATAAGAGTTATTTTCGTGTTTCTTATTAGAATTATTATATATTAAATAAACTCTCCCAAAATGCTATCCCACATCCTCAAAGTGGTGGAAAGGTTTAAACAGGTAGCACAGGACGTCTGTTAGGGCCACCCTGTGCTATATACCTGACTAAGGTATCAATTGTCTGTTCTCCATAGGAGCGGCTACACTCCATGTCAGGAGACCAAAAGAAGCAAAGTCACACTGAATGGTACTTCCAGGTCTTCCTTCACCAACAGCAGGTGCACTCCTCTTTCCTTCTCCATGATGTCTACAACATAATTATATTATTAGTTTTTCATTAATTTTCATCCTTTATATTCAACAAAGGTAGCTAAACTATATACCGGGTGGGGGCATATTATACAGAGAATTTGAGGAGATATATCGAAGACGAAAAATATCTTTAAAAAATAAACTCTAATTATATAAATTCGATTGACAACTATCAATATAATTGGCAATAATAATTTTATTTATGGTAATGTTTTTTTATGATAAATATTTTCAATTAATATCTCTACAGACCATGCAGAAACAATGAAAGTTTTTAAACGAGAGGTCTTGACTCATTTAATAACTATAATCATTGCTTAAAGGTCTGTAGAAACTCCGCCTTTGCCGGTCCTAAGCTTGGATGAAAAAGAAGAAGGAGGAGCAGTAACAAGCTCGCTAAAAAAACCTGGGTTCAGTTCGGCTGATAGTACCCTGTAAGGGCTCCTAATCCAGGGATACAGGATGAGCAGCGTTTGTACTACATGTTAGGAGCGGTAGTACATTGCATCTGTTCTTCATGTCAGATGCGGCCATTTCATATTGGAGTTAAGTCAGCCTGCTACTGAGTAGTGCTCCTAGTCTTAATGGCAAGGGCAGACGCAATCTACTTCACCCACACCATCAACTCTTTAAGCTTGACACCCTAATATAATTAAATGGAGATAAGAAAGAAGAAGGCCTGTAGAGATATTAATATTCATAATACAGTAAAACTTGGAAGATTCAAACGTCTTCAATTCGAATATTTATCTTGGACCCGAAAATTTTCTATAAATAGAATTTCTGTTTTCAATTCGAATTTTTGGATAAATTCGAATTTTTGGTCCCTTGGGCTTCGAATTATCCAGGTTCAACTGTATATTTATATTAAGAAATATCCCTTTATATATAAATGTCAGTGTATGTATGTGTGTTTGTTCCTATGTCGGCTATACACCTCCACAATACGTAACTAATCTGACTGAAATTTTAACAGTGTATAGAGTAGAATCTGGAAAAACTTATAATGAAAATTTCAGGTCTCTATCCCGAATATTCTTCGAGTTATTTGCAAATTGCGTTGCAAATTTGCCCTTTCGCTCGCAAGCAGCGCCTCTAGTGGTGAAGATGGGAGATAAAATTAGTTGACCTAATGTACATGTAAAACGTGATTCAACAGGACGTAGAGAAAAATCTGGAAGAGATATTTATCGGATTTTTAGCCAAGAAAAATTGAAATTGACACGTTCTGGGCATAAATAGTTGTTTTTTAGTTTAAAAATGATGATGACAATATTTCTGTATCATATTTGATTATCAGATACAAAATCATATCGGGAAAAAATTCCAAAAAGCAGAGACCACGGGTGAAGCCAGTTTATTTTTAGTATGCAGGGACAAAATTCTGAAAGAAAAACATTCATTCGAGCAGAATACACAAAGCCAGATCATCTCTCTATAAAAATATCGCTTATCAGACACAAAGTTTGGAGCGGGACGTTTCACAAGAATGAAATCCACGGCGCCAATTTATAATTGTTACGAATAGTATTTGAATAAAAACATTTAATTGGGTAAAACCCGGGCGTTGCCCGGGTCAATCGGCTAGTTAAAAATAAAAAAGACATATCCTGACCAGAAGCACATGGGCTTTTTAGAAGGCAGAGTGTCATCTGGTGGAAGAGAAATCAACTATTCATTGATTTAACCTGTTCCCTGATATTTGGCCAACCCAATCTTTTATATACACTTCGTTCTCTTTTTATGCGGTTTTGGAGTTATGCGGTGCAAGAAAAAAAAAATTATTCGAATTTCGAAAATTTTTTTTTTGGTGATTCACTTTTTCTGAAAACGAATAAGAATAAAAACTACAACTCTACTATTACGCAATCAATACAAAGAAAGAATTTTGTAACGTCCTGGTTGTATGTTAAGTTATCCAACAAACAGTAGAGGGGATGTTCCAATGTCATTTATTCCGCGCCTGCCGGTGTCTTACACAACTCGTGCAAAACCGAAATCAAAACTGAAAACCCGCCGTCGTGCCAGCTGCCGTTACAAATTTCTTTTTTCTTTTATTGACATGTTTTCTCTTGATTTGTTCTTAAAAACAAAAGAGACAAAAACAAAAATACCTCGTTAAAATTGCGTGTTTTTATGCTGCATTTTGTTTTTGTATGAAACTAATTAAAAAAGCCTGCATATTGGAAAGCATTAGAAAATAAAACTTTGTGAAAGAAGGTTACTACCGAAAACTGGAAGATAAATTTACTCAAGTGAATTGTAAGTTTTTTTGAATAATTTTAGTGCGTAATTGTACATTAAGTTTTTTTCTATAATTTTTAGTCCTCTTAAAGAAAATGTGTGACAATAATAAAAAACAAAAAAGAAGTGCAATTTCGCTAGAAACCAAAATTATAATTCTCGATTGCTTGGCGAAAGGAGAAAGATCAACAGCAATAGGTAAACGTTATAATTTAGGCGAATCTACTATAAGAGCAATAAAAAAAAATGAAGCGGCAATAAGAAGATCAGTCAGATCTGGTACAAATTTGAGTTCTAAAATTTCATCATATTCAAGAGGCACTTTAATAGAAAAAAAACAGAAAAGGCTCTCGTAATTTGGATTGAAGATTTAACTCAAAAAAGAATTCCGTTAGATGGACATTTAATCAAGATGAAAGCCCTTAAATTTTACAAGGAGTTAAAAGAATCAGAGCCATCTACATCTTCACGTGAAAGTAATCCACAATTCTCTGCCAGCACAGGGTGGTTAACTGGTTTTATAAAAAGACATTATTTTCATAATCTAAAAATAAAAGGTGAGGTGGCTTCTGCAGATGAAGAAGCTGCTAGAAAATATCCTGAAAAGTTGGCTAAAATTATTAAAGATGGAGGATATTGTGCCCATCAAATCTTCAATGCTGATGAAACAGGATTGTTTTGGAAAAAAAATGCCTACCCGTACTTACATTGCAAAGTCCGAAAAAAATGCCAGTGGTTTTAAAGCTGCTAAAGATCGAGTTACTTTATTGCTGTGCAGCAATGCATCTGGCGATCGAATGTTAAAACCGCTGCTTGTAAATCGATCTTTAAAACCACGTGCATTAAAAGTAAAAGACTTAAATACACTGCCCGTACATTGGATGGCAAACAAGAAGGCCTGGGTAACAACGGCTATTTTCACTGAATGGTTCAATAAATGCTTCGTACCGAAGTAGAAAATTATATGAAAGAGATGGGTCTCGAATTTAAGATCTTATTAATTCTTGACAATGCACCAGGTCATCCAAACTTAGAACATCCAAATATAAAGGTAGTTTTTTTCCCCCCAAACACAACGAGCCTAATTCAACCATTAGATCAGGGAATTATTTCAACATTTAAAAAATATTATGTAAAATTCACTTTCCAATTCATTTTCGATAAACTGGAATCCGATACAATAACAGTTACTGAAGTTTGGAAACAATTTAATATCTTGAACTGTGTAGATCATGTTGCGTTAGCAATTGCCGAGATAAAATCACAAACTTTAAATGCATGTTGAAAGCTGCTTGGCCTGAATGCGTATCAAAGAGAAATGAATCAAATAGAACAACAATAGTAACATCAGATATTATTTCAATTGCTAAGGAAATAGGTGGGGAAGGTTTTGATGATTTTGGCGAGCATGATATAGAAGAATTGCTTGTGGACGAAGCCCTAAATGATGATGATATTTTGGAAAGTATGGTAGATACTACTAAAGATTTCGAAACAGTAGATAGCGAACTGGAAGATGTTACTCCACTGGACGAAAAATTACTTCGGGAAGGCCTTCAACTTTCCGGTAAATTGGAAATTTTTTTTATTCAAAATGATAATGATGTAGAACGCGCCTTAAAATTCCAACGTGATCTGAAATTTTGTATGTCTGGCTACAGAGAACTCTACAAAGAACTAGTCAAGCCATCACAGCGTTTGATTACTGACTACCTTGTCAAAGAAAAAAAAATCACTGAAGTTCCTAAAGAAGCATTACCATGTAGATCTGATGACGTAATTTTATCTTCAAGTGATGAAAGTGATCTTGCACCAATCCACAAACGAGTTCGCACATTATCAGACAGCGAATAATGATGAAAACATTCTTAATATGATTTTAAGTAAAGTTTTGTTTATGTTTTTTTTTTTACATATTGTAGCGTAGAAATCAAGCCTTGAAATATCCTAAGATGTAAAAGTATTTATTGATGACGTCACAGCGACGAGTCGACAATTATTAACAAGTCAGCCAAAACTCTATTTACAGCTAGAGAATCTTAAGCAAGTAAGCAAAAAAATATTTTAAGATGATTTCACAAAAACAGATTAATATATATTTTTATAATCTGTTGAATATATTTTCATTGAATAATATTAAATTAAATAATAAAATATTTCTTCGCCACATAGCCTCCTCCTATAAAGAGCATCGACCCGATGCTCAGAAGCAGACTTACATCCTCAGTCTCAAGGCTCGAGAACGGGTGATAGGGCCTGAGATCTCTTCGCGGGTCTGTGGTTGTTGTGTTCGTTCAGTGGGGATGTCTTCTTCCTGGAAGTTTGTCGAGTCATCTTCTGGGTCCTCTTCTAGCTGGTCCTCCTGGTTCTCTGGGTTTAAATAAGGTTTCATCCTACCAATGTGAACTAAATCTTTTGTTTTACGACGACCTTGCTGGTTTCCGAATGTTTCAACTTCATAGGTCACATCAGATATTTTTCGGGTTACTTTGTATGGGCCGAAGTAAACGTCTCATTAGTTTTTCCGAATATCCCACTTTACGCACAGGAATAAAGATCCATACAAGATCTCCAGGCTGATAAATTATATTTCTGTGATGGGCGTCATAGCGATGTTTATTGCTACCTTGAGATCTCATGGAGTGGATACGTGCCAGTTTTCGTGCTTCTTCGGCTCTTGCCCCTAGAGTTTGGATGAAATCGTCGTCTTCTGGCCATAACTTGGGGAATAACACGTCAAGTGGAGTCTCGGCTTCACGCCCGTGTACAAGGAAAAATGGGGTGAACCCAGTAGACTCTTGTTTTGCTGTGTTGTATGCAAATGTAACTAATGGAAGAATCCTGTCCCAATCTTTATGGTTGACATCTACATACACGGACAGCATGTCTGCTATGGTCTTATTCAACCTCTCCGTGAGTCCGTTTGTCTGGGGGTGATAGGCGGTCGTCTTCCGATGGGTTATTCTGCACTGGTTGTTCAGATCACTTATCATTGAAGATGTGAAGTTCCTTCCTCTATCCGTGATTAATTACCTCGGCGCGCCGTGCTTTAAGATGACATCTTCAATGAAGAATTTGGCGACTTCCATGGATTCACTTGTGGGTAGAGCTTTAGTTATCGCATATTTCGTTAGGTAGTCCGTACATACAATAATCCAACGGTTGCCACCTTCTGATGTTGGAAATCTCCCCAGGAGATCCATTCCTACCTTTTCAAAGGCAACTTCAGGAACAGGTATTGGCTGTAAGTGCCCTGAGGGGAGTTGGGGCTGATGTTTACGCCTCTGACAATCTGAACAGTGTGCCACATACCTTCTAACCGTTCTATACATTCCGGGCTAGTAATACCTTTTTCTTATTCGGTCATAGGTTTTAGTAAATCCGAGGTGACCAGCCGTGGGTGAATCATGGAAATTTTTCAGTAATTCCTGCCTTAAATGGCGTGGAACCACCAAAAGCCATGGTTTCCCCATTGGATCATACTTTTTTCTGTAGAGCGTGTTATCGATTTTTACAAAGGAATTATTAGGAGAACTTTGTAATTTGTCAGCGATTTTTCTAATAGCTTGATCATTCATCTGCTCTTCGCTAAGTTCTGCAAAGTCACTATGCTTGGAATATCTTCCTCCATATCTTCACTGTATTCTAATGGCTTCTTGATAAGCAGTCTGCGTCCTGATGTTTCCTTCCGCTCTTATACACGACAGTGACGTCAAACTCTTGCAGCCGAAGTGCCCATCTTGCTAACCTCCCACATGGGTCTTTGAGGTTGGTCAGCCAGCACAAAGAATGGTGGTCTGTAACAATAGTGAACGGCTGTCCAAAGACATATGGTCGGAATTTATTGATAGCCCAAATAATGGCAAGGCATTCCCTTTCTGTGGTTGAATAATTTTTTTCTGCCTTATTTAAGGTTCTGGATGCATAAGCAATGGCTCGTTCCTTTCCCTTTTGTATCTGCACTAATACTGCTCCTATTCCGTAGTTGCTTGCGTCAGTGTGTATTTCGGTTGGGGATGAGTAATCAAAATGTCCAAGAGCGGGTTCGGAAATTAACGCTGACTTGAGAGCTTCAAATGCACTTAGCTCTTCCTGGTTCCAATTAAATGCTGAGTCTTTCTTCAAAAGGTCATTCAAGGGTTGGGCTACGTGGGCATAATTGGGTATGAAGCGGCGGTAGTAGGATGAAAGGCCAAGAAAACTTCTAACTTCCTTCAATGACCTTGGCGTAGCGAAGTCGCGGACTGCTCGAATCTTTTCTTGGTCGGGACGAATTCCATTTTCACTCACCTCATGTCCAAGAACCGTGATAGTTTTTGCACCAAACTTGCATTTCTTGGAATTGAGACATAATCCGGCTTTCTTAAGGCAATTTAATACAAGTTGAAGGCGTCTTAGATGTTCTTCAAAGCCATCTGAAAAAACGATGATGTCGTCGAGGTAACACAAGCAAATGGTCCACTTAAGACCCTTCAGAAGATTATTTATCATTCGTTCGAAGGTAGCTGGAGCATTACATAACCCAAATGGCATTACTTTGAACTCGTACAGCCCATCTGGAGTTATAAATGCTGTCTTCTCACGGTCCGATTCTTCTACGTCGATTTGCCAGTACCCTGATTGGAGGTCCATGGAAGAATAAAATCTAGCTCCCCGTAAGCAGTCTAAAGTGTCGTCGATCCTTGGGAGAGGGTAGACATCCTTTTTTGTTATTTTGTTAAGGCGGCGGTAATCGACGCAGAATCTCCAGCTTCCATCCTTTTTTCTTATCAATACTACAGGTGAGGCCCACGGACTTTCAGAGGGCTGAATGATGTCAAGTTTTTCCATCTTGTTTACCTCATCCTGAATAATTTGGCGTTCTCTTGGTGCAACTCGGTAAGGTCTTTGTTTGGTCGGTAGGTGGTCTCCAGTGTTAATTCGGTGTTTAAAATTGACGTCCTTGAATTGTTTTCTTTTACTAAATTCGAAAATATCCGTATAGTTTTTTAACAAATTTCTTAATTTTTCTTTTTGAGATTCATCAAGTGAATCATCTATAAAAAATTCCGAGATTTTTGGGTCTTCAGAATGTTCCGCCTCTGTTTCAACTTGGTTACAATCAGCTAGAGTACATAATTCACTATCTTCGATGACAGCACTATCGGCTACATGCATCCCCTGTGGGATTAGTTTCGGATATGGACTCCAATTCACCACCCAAAGTTTACCTCGGTTATTGGTAAGTGAAATGACAGAGGAGGGAGCCGTTAATTCTCTTTCCAGCAATAGCTCTTTTCGACATTCTGCCACCACAATTGCGTCATTAGGAATATCACGACTTGCTACTTCTATTAACTGAATAGAGGCGGGTTCGATTCTATATTCCAATTCCGAATAGAGAGGTGAGCTGTTCTTAGGGGTATCCTCAAAAAGACATTTTTCTAAGAAGAGTGTGTCGTCAGCTGAATAAATTATCGCCCTAGATAACTTCAAAAAGTTCCAACCAAGAATAACTTCGCGACTACAGTCTTCCATAACGACAAATTCAAAGCTTTCCTGTAGTCCATTCAAGTCCAGTTTCAGTGTGCAGCGTCCTTTTGGTCTTACAATTTTACCGTTGGCTACTCGTAATGTGACGTCAGTTTCGGCAAACATTATTTTTCTTAGTTTGAGTCTGAACCTCTCAGAAATGACAGAATATGAGGCTCCTGAGTCACGAGGGCACGCGCCATTTTCCCTTCTATTTTAATGTCTATGTAATTTTCTTTTAATTCTAATGTGGTCGATAAGGGAGGATTTATAAATTTTGCGGCCTTACCTCCAAAATAGGACGCATCTTCTAGTTTTCCTGACGGGAACGGCGAGGCGACTGGCTGGGTCTTCTATCAGGAGACGAATATTGTCCTTTTCGGCCAGTGTAAGGGGAGGGGCTTCGGTAGCGGCGTCTATTTTCTCTTGGCAGGTCGTCGTTGGGCTCTTGGCTTCTCCGAGAATTATAGAATGTTCTAGGCTCTAGCCTATCTCTCTGTTTGTAATTCCAAGTTTGTTCTCCTTCATATTCTCTCCTCCTGTCACGGCAGTAGCGCACGACGTGGCCAGGGCGTCCGCAGTGGAAACAGATTGGCTTACCTTCCGTGGTTCGCCATTCGTTGGTATCGCGTCTTCCGTTTACTTGTTTTGGCTGCTGCGGTCTTATCGTTTGGGCCACATATCTATTATCATAAAACTCTCGGGGTCTTCCCTTCTGTGGGGAACTTCTCCTAGGCTTTGAGATTGGCGCCAGGGTTCTTCCAATCTCCTCCTTTACCATATCTTCGATGGTAGAAATTTTTGGTTCCTCTCGAGTAGAGCCTAATGCCCGCTGTACCTCCTCACGAACAATTTGCCTGATCATAGATGACAGATCTGCCCTGTCATCATGATCACTGAGAGATGCCACATTTGGTAGTCGCTCGTATTTTAGTTGGGGTCACTCGCTTACAGTGTAGGCTTTCAATGCGGCGACATTCGGTGACGAATTGCTCAGTGTTATGCACATCCCTTGGGAGAAGTGCCTGGTAGAGCTCCTCAGCTATCCCTTCCATCAGATGGGATATTTTATCTTCCTCATTCATTTGTGGATCTACCTCTTTGCAAAGGCGCAGGACGTCTTGGATGTAATATTCGGTGCTTTCTCCTTTTAATTGTGCGCGAGTTTTGAGTATTTTCTCAGCTCGCAGTCTTGAGCTTTCATTTTTTTCCAAATACATTTTCTAATTGTGACATGAACTCCGTCCATGTCTGGATGCTTTCCTCGTTGTTTTCATACCATTTGAGAGCAGTGCCAGTTAGATGGAAATAAACGTTAGCGAGACAAAGGGTTTCATCCCATTGGTTGTGCTTCGCCACACGTTCATACCCTTTTAACCAGCTACGGGGATCTTCAACACCCTCACCAGAGAACATTGAGGGGTTTCTAGGTAGATGTTGGACAAAAAATGAACCTACCTGAGTAGTTGCTTCTTTCTTGATGTTCATGGTTTTTTCTTCTTGCTCAACCGAGTCAATTTTCCGTTTTTTTTCTGAATGGGTATCGATCCAGCTTCTTCACCAGTTGTAGCGCAGAAATCAAGCCTTGAAATATCCTAAGATGTAAAAGTATTTATTGATGACGTCACAGCGACGAGTCGACAATTATTAACAAGTCAGCCAAAACTCTATTTACAGCTAGAGAATCTTAAGCAAGTAAGCAAAGAAATATTTTAAGATGATTTCACAAAAACATATTAATATATATTTTTATAATCTGTTGAATTTATTTTCATTGAATAATATTAAATTAAATAATAAAATATTTCTTCGCCACAATATTAAGTTTTGTTTTTGTTATTAACACACATATGTGCCATTTATTAAAATATGATGAGAAAAAAATTAAATCTTATTATTTATAAATCTTTTTTTATGCGATTTCCGGTGCATTTTAAAACATTATTTAGGTTTTATGCGATTTTCTTAATAAATGGAACGTATCCATCATTTTACATATAAATGTATGTCTTTTTTTGTGCGATTTTTTTAATGCGGATTCCACTGGAACGCATCTACCGCATAAAAAAAGAACCAAGTGTATATATAAAAATGAATGTATGTGTGTGTGTGTCCTTTATGCCTGACCAAACCACTCATTGGAACGCCATGACACTTTGGGAAGTTATTTAGTATAGTACTGGGAAGGTTTCCGAAAAATAAATTCTTGAAAATCTTGAATATCCTTATAGTTATTTGCAGATTTGTAGATTTAACTCGCAAGCAGCGCCACCTTGCGACGGAGATAGGCTTAGGCAGGAAGTCTGCCTCACCCCCTGTCGAGAGAATGTAATCGTCCGCCTGCCGGATGGACAGTCCAAGTACCCACCGACCAATCGGAAGGGCAGAGGGGTCAAGAGATCCTGGCGCGCGGGGGGCAGAGTTGGTGACACAGCTGTGCCAAGTAGACAAGAAAAAAGCCTCGCGGGGGCTTGCCCAAGATGACCTCCGGGAACTTCGTCCATCTTCCATAAACGACCATGATTTTATTCAACTTATCGAGTATTTTTCAAGGGACCGGGAAAAAATGTTCACTAGATAAAACGATGATTTTGTAATGTAGAAAATTAGGAAAGACAAAATTCAGGATGACACGGCACGCAGGGACCGGGAAAAAATGATCACTTTATCGAGAGATTCAAATTTACGAGTTTCAAATTATCAAAATATATCTGTTATTTTTTTATAAGTTTATATAGAATTGTTTTAACAAATGTTCGTTAGCCAAACCTTTTCTCGGGTAAAACCCGGGCAAAGCCGGGTACGTCAGCTAGTTTCTTGATAAATCAAGAAAAACCATCCACGAAATATATATCATACAAAATAATAATTTAATGATTATGATTTAATGAAAACAATGATTTAATAATACACAAGTATCACCACAGCCTTTTGCATATAAATCATTCCACTTAGCAGGAATTTTATGATTTTTTCGTATATAATTGTTTTTTTAAGTCAACCTCAGATAGAATATATGCATCGAAATTTACTGAACCGTTTTTCATTGATTTTCAAACATAGCTTATATCTTAAAATTTAAGATACTTCGTCCAGTAAATCTTTAATCTATACATATAAAAATGAATGTATGTGTGTGTGTGTCTGTCTGTCCTTCATGCCTGACCAAACCACTCATTGGAACGCCATGAAACTTTGGGAAGTTATTTAGTATAGTACTGGGAAGGTTTCTAGCAAATAAAATTTTTGAAATAACTTTTCGCCTAAAAATAATCAAGATAAATATTCTAATTTATCTGTTATAATTCAACAATCTGCTCTAAATATTATCATGATGATACGATGATTTTGTAATGTAGAAAATTAGGAAAGACAAAATTCAGGATGACACGGCAATTTATTTGAGACAAGAATAATGATACAATTCATAGGTAAGATACTATTCCTTTAACTTCCAATTACCGAGGGAACCAATTAATATTGATTTTATTCAACTCATCGAGTACTTTTAAAGGGACCGGGAAAAAATATTCACTTTATCGAGAGATTCGTTAGACAAACCTTTACTCGGGTAAAACCCGGGCGAAGCAGGGTACGTCCGCTAGTATTATATATTTATTAAAAATAAAAGAGGCATATTCTGACCAGACTCACATGAGCTTTTCTAGATGGCAGACGCCATCTAGTGGTGCAAAAATAAACTAAGCGTGTATTCAACTTTCTCCGTGATATTTGGCCAACCCAATTTCTTGATAAATCAAAAAAGGTCAACCACGAACACGTTTCGAGCTGTTTTTAATATCAACACCAGACCTATTATATATTTTTTACGATAACTTATATCAGTACTAGCGGATGTGCCCGGCTTCGCCCGGGTTTCACCAGAGTGAATGTTTGTCTAATGAACATTTGTTGAAACAATTATCTTTAAACTTATAAAACATACTCGGCTTCGCCCGGGGGTTTTACCCGAGTAATGGTTTGTCTAGCGAACATTTGTTAAAACAATTCTCTAAAAACTTATTAAAAAATAAAAAATATATATTTAGATAATTTTAAACTCGTTATTTGAATCTCTCGATAAAGTGAACATTTTTTCCCGGTCCCTGTGTGCCTTGTCATCCTGAATTTTGTCTTTCCTAATTTTCTACATTAGAAAATCATAGTTTTATCTAGTGAACATTTTTTCCCGGTCCCTTGAGAAATACTCGATAAGTTGAATAAAATCAATATTAATTGGTTCCCTCGGTAATTGGAAGTTAAAGGAATAGTATCTTCGCCTTGGAATTGTATCATTATTCTTGTCGCAAATAAATTGCCGTGTCATCCTGAGATAATCTTACTTTTGATAAATAATATTTAAGACGCCCGGGTTTTACCCGAGTGAATGTTTGTCTAACGAACATTTGTTAAAACAATTCTCTTTAAACTTATAAAACGTACTCGGCTTCGCCCGGGGTTTTACCCGAGTAAAGGTTTGTCTAGCGAACATTTGTTAAAACAATTCTCTTTAAACTTATAAAACGTACTCGGCTTCGCCCGGGGTTTTACCCGAGTAAAGGTTTGTCTAGCGAACATTTGTTTAAAACAATTCTCTAAAAACTTATTTAAAAAAAAAGATATATTTTGATAATTTGAAACTCGTAAATTTGAATCTCTCGATATATTGTTATCATCGTCACAATGGGGGGCGCTGCTTGCGAGTTAAATCTACAAATCTGCAAATAACTCTAAGGATATTCAAGATATTCAGGAAATTATTTTTCAAAAACCTTCCCGGTGATATACCTAATAATATCCCAAAATTTCACGGCGATTGGATGAATGGTTTTTGAATCTATAGAGTGCAGACAAACAGACAGACAGACATTCAATTTTATATATATATATAGATTCACTCTTCATTGTTGGCTTTTTATCTTACATTCATTCTTCCTTGTTGGCTTTTTATATTACATTCACTCTTCATTGTTGGCTTTTTATCTTACATTCATTCTTCATTGTTGGCTTTTTATATTACATTCACTCTTCATTGTTGGGCTTTTTATCTTACATTCATTCTTCATTGTTGGCTTTTTATATTACATTCACTCTTCATTGTTGGCTTTTTATCTTACATTCACTCTGTTGGCTTTTTATATTACATTTACTCTTCATTGTTGGCTTTTTATCTTACATTCACTCTTCATTGTTGGCTTTTTATATTATTTTACTCTTCATTGTTGGCTTTTCATCTTACATTCATTCTTCATTGTTGGCTTTTTATATTACATTTACTATTCATTGTTGGCTTTTTATCTTACATTCACTCTTCATTGTTGGCTTTTTATCTTACATTCATTCTTCATTGTTGGCTTTTTATATTACATTCACTCTTCATTGTTGGCTTTTTATCTTACATTCATTCTTCATTGTTGGCTTTTTATATTACATTCACTCTTCATTGTTGGCTTTTTATCTTACATTCACTCAGTTGGCTTTTTATATTACATTTACTCTTCCTTGTTGGATTTTTATCTTACATTCACTCTTCATTGTTGGCTTTTTATATTATATTTACTCTTCATTTTTGGCTTTTTATCTTACATTCATTCTTCATTGTTGGCTTTTTATATTACATTTATCCGAGTGAAAGTTTGCCTAACGAATATTATATATTATGAAGTATAATAAACAATGTTAAAGATTAGTTTTAATTATTAATCAAGATTGTGTGTGAATATGTGAGAAAGATGTAATATCGTTGTTGTTTTCTTGGCCGACTGTTTACATATGGTGTTATCTTAAAATTGCTTGTTTTGAATATTTTTTTAGATTGAGTTGAATGAATTGCTAATTTTTTTTTTTGTATTTATATATAAATAAAATTAACTCTGTTGATTTTTTTGTATTTAATCGATAACAGCTAAGTTACGCATGTTAATGTTAGGGAAAAATATTTTGATGTTAAGCAAAACCTGCTCCATCTCGTTTTACATAAATGTTGAAAATTTGGTTGAAATTGATGCATTGTAACGAAAGTTTTTAGTGATGTCCTCTTATGAAATTTGCATTTTATTAATATAGATTAATTAAAAGACCCATAATTCTGAAAAGCAAAATTATATTTTATAGATTTAAGAGAGATATTGGTCATGCATGTGTCATCCCTGGGATTGTCCTCTAATCATAGGAACCTCAATCTTTGAAATCAGTTGAGAAACTTTAGAAAATATCTTTCCAGATAGAAAATTTTAACTTCTAATGAATATTTTATAAACTAGAGTTCCAAGACAAATTAAATATTCTCAAAGTTTGCCCTATACATCTACAGAGTATCGATATATCCTGATGGTTGGAATATATAGAGAAAACTCTGAGGAGTTCTAAGGACAGGGGGCTTTGTTTCTTTCGCGATAGTTTGTGGAGACGTTCAATTAATACCACGCAGTTTTAGCGTCTTATTTTGGCGGGACATTTCTTGTTCCAAAATAACTTTACTAGGTGCCACTCAAAACGAACAACCTTCCTGCAAGCCCAAAACAAATTATTGACTGATTGATTGATTGATTGCACGGGGTAGAAGTTTTCCCCGTCCTCTACAATCACTCTAGAGGAGTGAGTGGAGAGGCGTCTCTGCGTGTGTCCTCCGTAGGGGTGCCACTGACTGACGTCCAGTGAAGCTGTAAGCTGGCCGTCTGTCCTTGGTTGTCTGAGGCGAGGCGCACGTGTCTTGAAACTCTTGGGTCTTCGCTCTGTGTGTGCGCCATTGGGAGCGTCCTTGCCGTGCGCGGAAATTGCACCAGGGCTAGGCCTGGTGTTGAAAAACCAAGGGGTGCACACAGCAGTACCACCCTCCCGCCTTCACGTTGGTGCCCCGTGTAAACCTCGTACCTCAGAGGTCCTTGATTCGACGGCAGATTCAGGGAGTACTGGATAAGGGTACGAGGGCTAAAGGGGGGGGAGTCCTATTGGAGCGTAGGACGGGTCTTTCTAAGTCCGACGAGAGGGCTCGGTCAGCAACCTTGCCAATGACTCTCGATGACGCCTGTGGGTGAGTGGTCAACCCCAGAGAGCCAGACCATAATGGCGGGCGCGAGGGGCCTACCAATGGCCGCTCGGTGCATGGAGAATGCATCATTCCTTCTGGCTGTGTGTGGATCTAGATTTCAGCGAACTACAGGGGACGCAAGGGCCACTTTGAGCCTATATCGTCCCTGGCTTTGCCGAATTTCCTATCTGATTGACTGCTGCTACGCAGGGCCGAACTTTCTATCTGTATTGACTGATCACGGGGAAGAAGTTTCCTGTACTCTAGTAGGTGGTTCCGTCTCTAGAGTGGGTGGAGAGGCGTCTCTACGTGTTGTCCTCCGTAGGGGTGCCACTGACTGATGTCCAGTGAAGCTGTAAGCTGGCCGTCTGTCCTTGGTCGTCTGAGGCGGCGCACGTGTCTTGAAACTCTTGGGTCTTCGCTCTGTGTGTGCGCCATTGGGAGCGTCGCAGCCGTACGCGAAATTGCACCGGGGACGCCTGGTGTTGAAAAACCAAGGGGTGCACACAGTAGTAACACCCCCCCGCCTTCTCGTTGGTTCCTCGTGAAAACCTCGTGCCTCAGAGGTCCCTGACTCGTCGGCGGATTCAGGGAGTACTGGATAAGGGTACGAGGGCTAAAGGGGGGGGAGTCCTATGGGAGCGTAGGACGGGTCTTTCTAAGTCCGAACGAGAGGGCTCGGTCAGCAACCTTGCCAATGAACTCTCGGTGACGCCTGTGGGTGAATGGTCAACCCCATGGAGCCAGACCATAATGGCGGGCGCGAGGGGCCTACCAATGGCCGCTCGGTGCATGGAGAATGCATCATTCCTTCTGGCTGTGTGTGGATCTAGATTTCAGCGAATTACAGTGGACGCAAGGGCCGCATTGAGCCCATATCGTCCCTGGCCCTGCTTCGCAGGGCCGAATTTCCTATCTGTATTGACTGATCACGGGGAAGAAGTTTCCTGTACTCTAGTAGGTGGTTCCGTCTCTAGAGTGGGTGGAGAGGCGTCTCTACGTGTTGTCCTCCGTAGGGGTGCCACTGACTGATGTCCAGTGAAGCTGTAAGCTGGCCCGTCTGTCCTTGGTCGTCTGAGGCGGCGCACGTGTCTTGAAACTCTTGGGTCTTCGCTCTGTGTGTGCGCCATTGGGAGCGTCGCAGCCGTACGCGAAATTGCACCGGGGACGCCTGGTGTTGAAAAACCAAGGGGTGCACACAGTAGTAACACCCCCCCGCCTTCTCGTCGGTTCCCTGTGAAAACCTCGTGCCTCAGAGGTCCCTGACTCGTCGGCGGATTCAGGGAGTACTGGTTAAGGGTACGAGGGCTAAAGGGGGGGGAGTCCTATGGGAGCGTAGGACGGGTCTTTCTAAGTCCGAACGAGAGGGCTCGGTCAGCAACCTTGCCAATGAACTCTCGGTGACGCCTGTGGGTGAATGGTCAACCCCATGGAGCCAGACCATAATGGCGGGCGCGAGGGGCCTACCAATGGCCGCTCGGTGCATGGAGAATGCATCATTCCTTCTGGCTGTGTGTGGATCTAGATTTCAGCGATTTACAGTGGACGCAAGGGCCGCATTGAGCCCATATCGTCCCTGGCCCTGCTTCGCAGGGCCGAATTTCCTATCTGTATTGACTGATCCACGGGGAAGAAGTTTCCTGTACTCTAGTAGGTGGTTCCGTCTCTAGAGTGGGTGGAGAGGCGTCTCTACGTGTTGTCCTCCGTAGGGGTGCCACTGACTGATGTCCAGTGAAGCTGTAAGCTGGCCGTCTGTCCTTGGTCGTCTGAGGCGGCGCACGTGTCTTGAAACTCTTGGGTCTTCGCTCTGTGTGTGCGCCATTGGGAGCGTCACAGCCGAACGCGAAATTGCACCGGGGACGCCTGGTGTTGAAAAACCAAGGGGTGCACACAGTAGTAACACCCCCCCGCCTTCTCGTCGGTTCCCTGTGAAAACCTCGTGCCTCAGAGGTCCCTGACTCGTCGGCGGATTCAGGGAGTACTGGATAAGGGTACGAGGGCTAAAGGGGGGGGAGTCCTATGGGAGCGTAGGACGGGTCTTTCTAAGTCCGAACGAGAGGGCTCGGTCAGCAACCTTGTCAATGAACTCTCGGTGACGCCTGTGGGTGAATGGTCAACCCCATGGAGCCAGACCATAATGGCGGGCGCGAGGGGCCTACCAATGGCCGCTCGGTGCATGGAGAATGCATCATTCCTTCTGGCTGTGTGTGGATCTAGATTTCAGCGAAACGCAGTGGACGCAAGGGCCGCATTGAGCCCATATCGTCCCTGGCCCTGCTTCGCAGGGCCGAATTTCCTATCTGTATTGACTGATCCATTGATGAGCTCTACTCATCCACAACAGACACCATCAATAAGCTCTACTAGGTTGATACCCAAATATGATTGAGTGGAGATAAGAAAGAAGAAGAGATAAAAAATTTAATTTTTATAGATCAATTTTCCCTCCCGGAAAAATTTCCGTCTATATTCAGGCTATATATTTGTCCTAGAAACTTTACTAGCTACCTCAGATTGTGAAGATTCTCTCTCTCCATTTGATTCTTGTAGATATCGTGAAATAAAGCTCGTCCTGGACTGACGAGGGCCATTAGCTCGAAACTATGATCTCCAGGTGGGCGCTTCTTAGTTTTCCATAGAAGCTGTGGGGGCTTTGTTTCTTTCGCGATAGTTTGTGGAGACGTTCAATTAATACCACGCAGTTTTAGCGTCTTATTTTGGCGGGACATTTCTTGTTCCAAAATAACTTTACTAGGTGCCACTCAAAACGAACAACCTAGCTTATGATATTTGTAACAATGAATAATATTTGAAGGTTATTCATATATTGAAACAGAGGGCCCAACGCGGGATTCAATTCCAGTTCATGGCTGTCGGGAATCGAGGGTTTTAGCCACTCGTCCATCGAATTATACATTTAGACGGGACATGCGGCCTTTTATTTCATAACTCTATAATATATAACAATGGACTAAATGTATCAAACCTGTTTGATCTAATTTCAACAAAAGACAAATGTATAAAATTTAACTCATTTTGCATAATTATATTGATTTTTATACAAAAAAAAAAAACTACTAAATTCAAATGGAACATTTTTATTTATAAATTAACTCTAAAGGTCAAAGACTTTTCCAGTAAGATATGTCAAGTAAGAAGTTTCAGAAGATGAGTTTCTTTTTAATTGTAAAACATTACAAGCTTTCGGGCAATGCCCTTCTACAGGTAAAATAAAAATAAAAACAAAAATTATAGGTAAATTAAGACAACTAAGTAACAGAGAATTAAACAATGTAAATATATATCAGCTAACCTTAGAAACAAAAACAAAAATAAGATATATATACAAACTCGCGTGAGACTACTCGCGCGTCTGGATTTGAATGAATTAAAATTGTGTTAATATTTGAAAATTTAGAGAGTTAGAAAAATTATTATAATGATATTACATAACTAAATATATCTAAGTAACTATTACGGGTAAACTTGTGTGTTTAAAGATTATGCTATGGACTGCCATCTATGGATTGGTATTTAATGATTAGTGAGAGAAAAAAAAAAACGATTTTTGACCTGTGTGACTGAGGTGGTGGAAGGGGGTTATTAATATACCAGAGGTAGAATCTGAAAAAAAAACTTTTGTGTAAATCACTAATATTGGGATAGTTGAATCAACTCAAAATATGGAAATGGACAGTGAATCGTCTCTTTCACAAAGAGAAGGAAGCGTGAAATGCCCGCGTATTGGTGAGCCTTCTTGCAACTTCGAGTTTAACCAGATCAAGGCTATCCATCAGAAGGCTACACGAAAAATGACTGACGTAGCAAAGTCGAACGGCATGACCACAGAACAACTTCAGTCAATGCTATCCCTGATGGGATGGGCTCTAAAAGGAACTGAGGATTTAATACTTGATGTATATAAGGGGATAAATCACGCCAAAGAACATCAAATCCTCAAGGAGAAACCCTTCATAAACGCCACAGCCAACCCGAATGTCACAAAACCGATCCCACTCACAAAAAAGCAGCAGACCAAACCCGCCCCAAAAAATTTCACAACCGCTTATGAATCACATGTACTCATAAAGTCAGACAATCCATCCAAGGAAGCACGTGAAATTCTACGTGAAGTAAAAAAAGCAGACCCCTCAATCCTGAATTCCTCTGACGTGGCAGCCTCCCTCAATGGAAAAGGACGGCTGGTCATCCACACCAGAACCACTCAAGGTGCTTCGACTCTCGCGGCGAGATTCAAAGCTAATAAAAATATCCCCAATTCCTTGAAATGCACGGAAAGACCGATCATCCACCCCAGATTTTGCCTGTTCGGTGTAGAAAGCTGCACAACCAACAACATGATCCTGGAAAGCCTCCAAAATAACGAGGATCTCAAGAACCTCTCCGGGACAAGAATGTTCAAGATTGCCCACCGTCCAAAAGACAACCCTTATGGCTACACCACAGTCTTCCTCGAGGTTGACAACGAAGTGTCAAATTTCTGGGGCCATCGTGGAAAGATCCCCATTGCAGGACTCATCCTACGGTACGAAAAAAGTATCTCCCTAAAACAATGTTACCGCTGCTGCAGCTTTGGCCACCGCGCTACAGCTTGCCCTGCTGTCCAACCCATCTGCTTCAAGTGTGGCACGGTCGGCCATGAGGGTCACTCTTGCCCAAACTCTTCTGCAAAATGCCATAATTGCTGCAAGAAGACCGGAGCAGTATTTGAGAAGCTAAGCCACTACGCCACAGCCCGGACTTGCCCTCTGGTGAAGGCCAAATTAGCTCAACTCACCCGAAATGACTAGATCCTTCAAAGTTCTCCAAGCCAATCTCAGAAAATCACCTTCTGCGGTACTCGAACTCTCCAGCATAGCAGCAGAACAAAGAATAGACGCCATTCTGCTACAAGAATTACCAAAGAATTTCAAATGGCCTGACTCAAATTTCGTCACCTTCATCCCCAATGATAACTACACCCCTGCGGGACTTGTTATTCGAGCAGACCTCAACCCCATCCCACTCAGCTCTAATGACCCCAACATTGTCACTGCCCTGATTCGATTAGGCAGCCAAGCGGTCGTCATTGCCTCAGCATACTGGCATAACAGTGCATCAGAAAACACTTTCCTACCAACTCTGGAACATACTTTAAATAGAACTCCCTTCCCGTGCATCCTTGGCATGGATGCCAATGCCCACTCTCCAACCTGGGGCAGCGGAGCCGTCCGCGACACTCGTGGAGCTAGTTTGGAGGCCTCCGCTTCACTAATGGGCCTACACTTTCTGGGTGGTCCAACACCTTATACCTGGTCCAACGGGGCTCGGCGCTCCGAATGTTTAACATTGTTAGAAGGGCGTAGTAAATTGCTTTATTTTAAAGTAAACATACCAGCGTTTTTATTAGAAACTTTTTATACAGTACAGTTTCTGTATGAGACTTATTATTTAATACATGTATATCTTTATAATCTCACACTATTCTCAAAAATGTCAAAACATAAGTAGAAGCGTATGATTCTTTTACAAATCAAACAATTTATACTGTCCTTCTGCAAAATGCCATAATTGCTGCAAGAAGACCGGAGCAGTATTTGAGAAGCTAAGCCACTACGCCACAGCCCGGACTTGCCCTCTGGTGAAGGCCAAATTAGCTCAACTCACCCGAAATGACTAGATCCTTCAAAGTTCTCCAAGCCAATCTCAGAAAATCACCTTCTGCGGTACTCGAACTCTCCAGCATAGCAGCAGAACAAAGAATAGACGCCATTCTGCTACAAGAATTACCAAAGAATTTCAAATGGCCTGACTCAAATTTCGTCACCTTCATCCCCAATGATAACTACACCCCTGCGGGACTTGTTATTCGAGCAGACCTCAACCCCATCCCACTCAGCTCTAATGACCCCAACATTGTCACTGCCCTGATTCGATTAGGCAGCCAAGCGGTCGTCATTGCCTCAGCATACTGGCATAACAGTGCATCAGAAAACACTTTCCTACCAACTCTGGAACATACTCTAAATAGAACTCCCTTCCCGTGCATCCTTGGCATGGATGCCAATGCCCACTCTCCAACCTGGGGCAGCGGAGCCGTCCGCGACACTCGTGGAGCTAGTTTGGAGGCCTCCGCTTCACTAATGGGCCTACACTTTCTGGGTGGTCCAACACCTTATACCTGGTCCAACGGGGCCCGGCGCTCCGAATGTTTAACATTGTTAGAAGGGCGTAGTAAATTGCTTTATTTTAAAGTAAACATACCAGCGTTTTTATTAGAAACTTTTTATACGGTACAGTTTCTGTATGAGACTTATTATTTAATACATGTATATCTTTATAATCTCACACTATTCTCAAAAATGTCAAAACATAAGTAGAAGCGTATGATTCTTTTACAAATCAAACAATTTATACTGTCCTTACTGCAAGGTCAGTAGAAATTGCTTGATTTGTAAAAGAATCATACGCGTATATAATAGTTTTGAATTTTAATAACAGACGGCGCGCCAATCTATCATAATATAAGTAGAAGTACATTTAAAAGAAATATTTTATGTTTACACATCTTTTAAAATTCAAGCGTCAAATTATAGGACTGAACGAAAAATATAGACAAAATAGACGATATTTTTATTTTCTTTACTAGATTGATGTATTTCTACACATTTCTTATCTAAATTTTGTGAAAATTTACCTCTTGAAATCTTTAAGATAATGAAAATAAAAAAGCATACCCTAAAATTATATATAGTTCGACTTTTTTCAGTTTTCAAAAGAATCAAAATAAAGAACCTAGAATTCATACCATTAATATAAGGTTGTCCCAAAAGTTTGTAAAAAAACTTGCAAAAAAATTAAAATACTATTATTCGCTGTTGTGTATGTATAAGGTCTTTGTATTATGTATGAAGTAATTGTATTATGTATTATTATGTATTCGCCATAATAGTATTATTTGCAAAATAATAAGAAAAACAACGTTTAAAGAAAAATACCAACTTTAGGGACAAACTTATATATAAATAATGAAGAACAACACGAACTCTCTTGAAACCGGAATCTATTAAATCTCTATTTACAGTTGAGTTATTGATATCTAATTGGGAAATATCCGGGTAGGTACTGTGATTAAACAGGAACTCCGTTTCTGACATTGCTTCATTCTTAATATCAATTGTTTCTCTAGCGCAGTGATCCCAACATTTTATCACCAGCAACACATCAAACTTGAACAAATAGAGATTGGGTTACCTAAGATTTGCATAATGATATGAAATGGTGTACTAAATTCTAAATATAAGTGTATATTTTTGATAGTGAATTATCTTTCATGAATATTTGAAAATTTAAGGGAATTAATATTAATATTGTTTTATATGCGACCATGATAATATTTCACATATATAGCGATTTTTTAAGACAAAGGCGGTTTTAAGCAAAATCTGTAGGAAATTGAAAATTACTGATTTAGATCGAAAGATACTTGGTATTAGAGAGATGTAAAAGTATACTTATGTAAATTTGTATGCAGTATCACCATCGAATCAATTAGGATAGCAAAATTATATAAACCACCATGTTTTGAAGATTCACAACCTGAACAAATCTCTCATGCAGTAAAATTATTATAGAGTAGAACCTCTCTATATAAAGGACACCTAGTTGCAAATACAAACTGTCCTTTATAGAGAGGTGTCCTCTTACTGGAGAGTTGCTAAATATTAAAAATGAAAATTTTGGCGATGAAAACTATCCTTTATAGAGAAAGGTATTTTTCTAGCGGGAGGATCCTCTCATGGAGGTTCTACTATTTATATGTATATACACTCTATAACAAACTTATTCGACGCACCAAGAAGGGGTTGTCCAATTGAGTCAAAATTTGGTGTGAGTGAAGAAATTGTATAGGGGGAAAACGATTAAAATTAGAACAATTAATTGTTTTATTCAAGAGTTTGATCGTCACAAATTGAGAAGGTCAATATGTCGTTGCATTCCCACTGGGCTGTATGCAGGCTGTCAACCGGCTTGTCATGGACTGATAGAGATATCGGATGGTGTGCTGCGGGATTTATTGTCAAATTGTCTCCAACTGTAGGGATGAATAAACAACATTCCTGGGTGTTTTCAATCGCCTTCCCATCACGACCCTGCTGTGCTCTATGGATGAGAAATCAGGCGACCTTGATGGCCAAGGAAAAGTTCGGCAAGATTGAAGGCAATCCGTTGTAATCAATGCCGTGGGTGGCCAGGTATCATTTTTTAAGGTATGCTCGAAATGATCTGAGAGGAACAGCAACAAAACAGGATGTAGAATGTCATCTACATACTGTTGTGCTGTCAGGGTGCCAGGAATGACTACCAATGGGGTCCTGTTATCAATTTAAATGACACTCCAGACCATATCACCCTGTTGTGGACCTGTGTGGTGTTTGAAAGTAAGTTCAGGATATCCACGCTGCCCAGAACGTCTCCAGACACGTTAATGACACAGTGAAGAACGAGACTCGTCAGTAAGGACTATACGTCTTCAGTCAGCGCAGTCCCAAGTTGATGGCTTCCGACACCACTACGGGTGTGAGGGGTAAGCATCGTAACGGTCGGCGAGCTTTTAGATTCCGATCTATCAGTCGTCTGTTGATGGTCATTTTGGACACTTGTGTTCTGGTCATACGTTGGATGGTGAATAACTTCGATTCCGGAGCGACGACATTTGTTCTGACAATCTCTCTGTCCTTCCGTTATGTTGTGTCCCTTGGTCGTGTGCTGCCATCCTGACGTTGCATTCTTCTGTTGTTGACCCACTCTTGCCAACATCGTCAATAGCCGCATCATCTCGACACAGATCTCGCGCGATTACTAGATTTTATCAATCAGCCTCTTTCAATACAATGCCACGACCTGTTTCAAACTCTGACATATGCTCCTAATGAACAAGATAATAAACTTTTTTAACGAGTCATTGATAGAGTAGAAATAGGTTTACTGCGAAAAATTATTAAACGGGGAAATTTTGAAAATCAGTCCGTGCCATGCCGAATTTTGAGTCTAGAATACTCATGCTGGATGCGCAGTTCAGATGCGCTGGAGCACTCGCTATGTATAAATCGGCCACCAAATTTAAATCATTTGCATGTTTGGCCGAAACGTCTTTCTTTACACATTTTTATATTAATAGTAAAACCTTTTTGGCGCGTCCAATTTTTCAGACCACTCTACTATTTTATTAGATTTTTTTAGACACCAAAAGAGTTTTTCCTTTATTACGCTTATAAGCTAGTTTTACAAAAAAAAAAAAAAAGGGAAGAAACAAGGCCAAAGTTTGAAAAAATAGACTTCACCATGAAAATTCCAGACTACTCGCTGGAAGGGTTCACCACTGATGAGCAACACACAAGCCCTACAGATATTCTTAGTCGCACTATAGGCACACGCAGTAAGAATGTGTTATATTTATTAGACAATCACACAGAAATGTTATCATTTATTAAGAGTGCTAGAGAGTGAGTGCTAAATGAATATTTATTGCAATAACGCTGTTTTGTTGAATATTTACTGATTTTCCACACTGATTATCATATGAAAATGTGATATTTTCGCATTTTACACTCTACAAAATAGAATAGGTTGTCAAATTTCCTTCGTAACCCAAATTTATCACAGCTTTTATCTTCATACTAAGAGGCTAATTTGGGGGGAAAATAGTGATTTAGTTGTTATAGTAATCAACGTTATACTGTGTACATAACGGCGAATAATATTGGTATTTCAATTTTGCAAGTGTTTACGAACTTCTGGTACAAGCTTGTAATAATATTAACGCGAAATGTGTTTAGAGCAAATTTAAAGAAACTTTTTATTAGTAAATGTGCAAATACCTTTATTAGTTGAATGATAAATAAGAAATGTAAGATATATATAATTCGTTGACGCAATTTCTTCTCTAGATTGTTGTGTATAGAAGATATTATTCAACCCGTGTTTTAATTTGATAACAAAACCTGCTAAGAGATAGATAACTTGGATATATACAACACACTTTGATAACTTTCAAACTATATTTTCTATTCATGATAAAATTGTGAAAAAGTTTTAAAATTACAAGTATTTTCTCACATTGAGTTTCTTTTTATTAAAAAACCTTAGCTTTCAAGCGATAATCGCTCTTCAACGGGCTTAATAAAATATTGACTTCATCCTACCAGAAATATTTACAAAAACAAAAGCGCGCGTAGCGTGGATATTTATAACTGAAAATTTTGAATTGGTTTGTAATTTAACAATTTTATGGAATATATATTTAATTCTTAGGGCATCCAGATCCTATAAAATTGAGCTATTGATTTCTTCTGAGATCAATTTTATAGGTTCTGGATGCGCTAAAAATGAAAATATACATATTCCATAAAATTGGTAAATTACAAACCAATTTAAAATTTTCAGTTGTAAATATATATCTACGCTGCGGGTGTATGTTTTTGTAAATATTTCTGGTGAATGAAGTCGATATTTTATTAAGCCCGTTGAAGAGCGATTATCGCTTGAAAGCTAGCGTTTTTCAATAAAAAGAAACTCACTGTGAAAAATATTTGTAATTTTGAAACTACGAGGTGTGTTCAAAAGGTATCGCGACTTTTGTGTTTTTCAAAAATTATTTATTTATTAATGAATACCTATTTTGTCCCCTTCAAAGTAATCCCCATGAGATATTATACACTTGTGCCAACGTTTTTCCAATCTTCGAAGCACTTCAAAAAATCATTTTAAAAAATCTTTTTCAGCTCCTCCTTCGATGCCGTCTTTATCTCGTCAAGCGTAGCGTAACGTCGTCCTTTCATGGGCCTCTTCAGTTTAGGGAACAAGAAAAAGTCACAGGGGGGCCAGATCTGGGGAATACGGTGGCTGCGGCATCATTAGTGTGTTGTTTTTGGCCAAAAAGTCGCGCACAAGCAACGATGTGTGAGCAGGGGCGTTATCGTGGTGCAAAAACAAATTTTTGTTCTTCCCCAAATCCGGGCGTTTCTGGCGGATTGCTTCGCGCAAATTGCGCATAACTTGCAGGTAATATTCCTTAATGACCGTTCTACCCTGTGGCAAGAACTCACGATGCACCACGCCCCTGCAATCGAAGAAAACTGTCAGCAAAACTTTACATTCGACCGAACTTGACGCGCTTTTTTTGGTCTTGGTTCGTGCGGCAGCTTCCATTGAGATGATTGAGCTTTGGTTTCCACGTCATAACCATAAATCCACGCTTCGTCACCAGTTTTGACCCTCTGGAGCAAATTTGGGTCGTCGCGGACAGAGTCCAACATCTCATTAGCAATGTTCTTGCGATGCTGTTTTTGGTCGCAATTGAGCAATTTTGGTACGAATTTCGCGGCGACCCGTCTCATGCTCAAATCATTGATAAAAATCGAATGGCACGAGTCAATCGATATATTTAGGTCCTCAGCAACTTCTCTAACGGTGATTCGACGATTGGCCAATATCATTTTCTCCACTTCATTAATTTTTTCGTCTGTTGTTGAAGTGCTCGGGCGTCCGGCACGCTCTTCGTCGCTCACATCTTCTCGGCCTTCTGAGAACATTTTGTACCACCGATAAACGTTGCTTTCGTCCAAGGTAGCTTCTCCGTATGCCACAGTCAACATTCGGAATTCATCCGCGCACTTAATTTCGTTTTTCACACAAAATTTGATACAGGTTCTTTGTTCTATTTTTTTTTAATAGGTAAAAATCGAAGACGATCCAAAACACCTGCAAGCAAAGCAGCTGTCAACAATTAAGTGAACATTCAAAATGGCCGATCTTGTCGGCATAAGTGAGAGACATGAGTACCAACATAAAGCCACAAAAAGATCGAAATTCGAATATACGTAACCCGCGAAAATTCAAAAGTCGCGATACTTTTTGAACACACCTCGTATGATTTTTTTTTCGAAACTTAGAGAGAATAAGAACTTTTATATAATGGCGAATTGTATTTTAAATCTAACAACTATGAAAAATAGATGTTAAAACGTTCATTCTTCATTATGCTGATGATATCTCTCTATATATAAAAATGAATGTTTGTATGTCTGTCTGTATGTTCGGTATACAAATTCGCAGTAGTTCACTAATTCAAACCAAAATTTCCATACATAGGTAAAAAAATATGGGGAAGACGATAG
The DNA here is from genome assembly GCA_030710605.1 of Cordylochernes scorpioides. Lineage (NCBI taxonomy): Eukaryota > Metazoa > Arthropoda > Arachnida > Pseudoscorpiones > Chernetidae > Cordylochernes > Cordylochernes scorpioides. Next base: position 73,730,868 of record CP092872.1, read on the forward strand.
GCTATTTTAAAAAATATATAAATCAATTATTAAAACTATATATTTTTATTCAGAAAATAATGATGACGATATTGTTGTATCATGTTTGATTATCAGATACAAAATTATATCTATTCTATATCTCTATATCAACATATATAGTCACGACCGTCTTTCCTCAATCAATCAATTCCTCATGTCACGTATGCGCGCGCATCATCATTATGATCATTATCATTATCTAATGATAATAATAATAATAATAATTATTAAATTATTATTATCAACATATATAGTCACGACCGTCTTTCCTCAAACAATCAATTCCTCAATTCCTCATGTCACGGATGCGCGCGCATCTTCATTATGATCATTATCATTATCTAATGATAATAATAATTATTATTATTATTATATTATTATTATTATTGTTTTATTATTATCATCAACATATATAGTCACGACCGTCTTTCCTCAATCAATCAATTCCTCAATTTCTCATGTCACGGATGCGCGCGCATCATCATTATGATCAATATCATTATCTAATGATAATAATAATAATGATTATTATTATATTATTATTATTATTTTATTATTATCAACATATATAGTCACGACCGTCTTTCCGCAATTCCTCATGTCACAGATGCGCGCGCATCATCATTATGATCATTATCTAATGATAATAATAATAATAATAATTATTATTATATTATTATTATTATTATTTTATTATCAACATATATAGTCACGACCGTCTTTCCACCGTCAATCAATTCCTCAATTCCTCATGTCACGGATGCGCGCGCATCATCATTAGTATAATATAAAAAGCCAACAATGAAGAATGAATGTAAGATAAAAAGCCAACAATGAAGAGTAAATATGATATGAAAAGCCAACAATGAAGAATGAATGTAAGATAAAAAGCCAACAATAGAGAGTAAATGTAATATAAAAAGCCAACAATGAAGAATAAATGTAAGATAAAAAGCCGACAATGAAGAGTAAATATAATATAAAAATCCAAAAATGAAGAATAAATGTAAGATAAAAAGCCAACAATGAAGAGTAAATATAATATAAAAAGCCAACAATGAAGAATGAATGTAAGATAAAAAGCCAACAATGAAGAGTAAATATGATATAAAAAGCCAACAATGAAGAATGAATGTAAGATAAAAAGCCAACAATGAAGAGTAAATGTAATATTAAAAGCCAACAATGAAGAATAAATGTAAGATAAAAAGCCAACAATGAAGAGTAAATATAATACAAAAAGCCAACAATGAAGAGTGAATGTAAGATAAAAAACCAACAATGAAGAGTAAATGTAATATAAAAAGCCAACAATGAAGAATGAATGTAAGATAAAAAGCCAACAATGAAGAGTGAATGTAATATAAAAAGCCAACAATGAAGAATGAATGTAAGATATAAAGCCAACAATGAAGAGTGAATGTAATACAAAAAGCCAACAATGAAGAGTGAATGTAAGATAAAAAGCCAACAATGAAGAATGAATGTAAGATAAAAAGCCAACAATGAAGAGTAAATATAATATAAAAAGCCAACAATGAAGAGTGAATGTAAGATAAAAAGCCAACAATGAAGAGTAAATGTAATATAAAAAGCCAACAGAGTGAATGTAAGATAAAAACCCAACAATGAAGAGTGAATGTAATATAAAAAGCCAACCTTGAAGAATGAATGTATGATAAAAAGCCAACAATGAAGAGTAAATATAATATAAAAAGCCAACAATGAAGAGTGAATGTAAGATAAAAAGACAACAATGAAGAGTAAATGTAATATAAAAAGCCAACAGAGTGAATGTAAGATAAAAAGCCAACAATGAAGAGTAAATATAATATAAAAAGCCAACAATGAAGAGTAAATCTCTATATATATATATATAAATGAATGTTTGTCTGTTTGTATGTTTGTTTGTATGTCCGGTATACAAATTCGCAGTAGTTCACTAATTCAAACCAAAATTTCCATACATAGGTAAAAAATACGGGGAAGACGATAGGCTATTTAAAAATATATATAAATCAATTATTAAATCTATATATTTTTAGTCAGAAAATGATGATGACGACATTGCTGTATCATGTTTGATTATCAGATACAAAATTATATCGGGAAAAATTCCAAAAAGCAGAGACCACGGGTGAAACCAGTTCATTATTTTGTACGCAGGAACAAAATTCTAACAGAAAAACATTCATTCGAGCAGAAAACAAAAGCCAGATCATCTTTCTATAAAAATATCGCTTCTCAGACACAAAGTTTGCAGCGGGACGTTTCACAAGTGTGTCATCCACGGCGCCAATTTATAATTGTAACGAATAGTATTTGATTAAAAACATTTAATCGGGTAAAACACGGGCGTTGCCCGGGTCATTCGTCATTAATATATAGTCACGACCGTCTTTCCTCAATTCCTCATCGCTGTCACGGATGCGCGCGCATCATCATTATGATTATTATCTTCTATAGAAGCTTCTATCTTTATAATTATGTATATTTACAAAAAGTCAATTCGCTCGCGCCTCTAGCGGTGAAAATGAGGGGTAATACCAGCTGACCTAATGTACATGTAAAGTTTGGAGCGGGACGTTTCACAAGAGTGACATCCTCGGCTCCAATTTATAATTGTAACAAATAGTATTTGAATAAAAACATTCAATCGGGTAAAACACGGGCGTTGCCCGGGTCATTCGTCTAGTCAACATATATAGTCACGACCGTCTTTCCTCAACAATTCCTCAATTTCTCATGTCACGGATGCGCGCGCATCATCATTATGATCATTATCATTATCTAATGATAATAATAATAATAATTATTATTATATTATTATTATTATTATTATCAACATATATAGTCACGACCGTCTTTCCTCATCGCTGTCACGGATGCGCGCGCATCATCATTATGATCATTATCATTATCTAATGATAATAATAATAATAATTATTATTATATTAATATTATTATTATTTTATTATTAATATATAGTCACGACCGTCTTTCCTCATCGCTGTCACGGATGCGCGCGCATCATCATTATGATCATTATCTTCTATAGAAGCTTCTATCTTTATAATTATATATATTTACAAAAAGTCAATTCGCTCTCGCCTCTAGCGGTGAAAATGAGGGGTAATACCAGCTGACCTAATGTACATGTAAAGTTTGGAGCGGGACGTTTCACAAGAGTGACATCCACGGCTCCGATTTATAATTGTAACAAATAGTATTTGAATAAAAACATTCAATCGGGTAAAACACGGGCGTTGCCCGGGCCATTTGTCTAGTATATATATAAATGAATGTTTGTATGTCTGTCTGTATGTCCGGTATACAAATTCGCAGTAGTTCACTAATTCAAACCAAAATTTCCATACATAGGTGAAAAAATATGGGGAAGACGATAGGCTATTTTAAAAAATATATAAATAAATTATTAAAACTATATATTTTTATTCAGAAAATGATGATGACGATATTGTTGTATCATGTTTGATTATCAGATACAAAATTATATCTCTTCTATATCTTCTATATATAAAAATGAATGTTTGTATGTCTGTCTGTATGTCCGGTATACAAATTCGCAGTAGTTCACTAATTCAAACCAAAATTTCCATACATAGGTAAAAAAATACGGGGAAGACGATAGGCTATTTTAAAAAATATATAAATCAATTAAAACGAAAATCACGAAATTTCTCTTGAATGGCTTATAAAATGCTAAAAATGAAGAGAAAAAGTTTTCTTTATTAAAATATATACGTTACAAGCTTTCGGGCACCAAGCCCTATATATTTTAATAAAGAAAACTTTTTCTCTTCATTTTTAGCATTTTATATAAATCAATTATTAAAACTATATATTTTTATTCAGAAAATGATGATGACGCTATTGTTGTATCATGTTTGATTATCAGATACAAATTTATATCTCTTCTATATCTCTATATATATAAAAATGAATGTTTGTATGTCTGTCTGTATGTCCGGTATACAAATTCGCAGTAGTTCACTAATTCAAACCAAAATTTCCATACATAGGTAAAGAAATACGGGGGAAGACGATAGGCTATTTTAAAAAATATATAAATCAATTATTAAAACTATATATTTTTATTCAGAAAATGATGATGACGATATTGTTGTATCATGTTTGATTATCAGATACAAAATTATATCTCTTCTATCCTTGTCCTTCCTTCCTTATCCTTATATCTATAAAAATGAAATGCGAAATCGATGTTTGTTATCGCTTCACGCAAAATCTACTGACTCAATCATTATGGAATTTCGCATGTTGGTAGCTGAAGATTTCGTTTAACATATAGGCTATTCAAAAAAACAAAAAAGTTAATGTGCTTTTTTTAAAAAATAAAAAACCAAAAAAGTTAGTTCCAGCCTTTTACCGCTTGGGCGCAGCATTGGTCGCGACGATAAATGAATTTGATTGGTTAATAATTAACACGTGGTTTGTTTACACGATGAATGTTAGTTTGTTCACACGATGAATGTTTTTAATAGGTAAGATTATCCAATCGCCGTGAAACTTTAGGAAGTTATTTACTATACTACTGGGAAGATTTCTGGTTTGAATTTGATTTGAAATAAATATTCTTTGCAATTTATTTGCAAATTTTCTACTTTCACTCGCAAGCAGCGCCTCTAGCGGCGTCTGGTGAAATTATTATATTTATAAATTGTAACAATGCTTAAAATGTTTTCCAAGTATAATAAATTTAATTTGAGAATTTAGTAATATAATATTCCAATGACGTAAAAAATACTTGGCATTTCAATATTAATATATATTTAAAGAAAAAATTGTAACGTTTTTGTGTTAAATGTTAAAATGTAATGTTAAAATATATTTTTACATTGTTAATTTAATTTGCTGTTGTTTTATAAAAATGATGATGCAACTTTAATTGTTGTTGTGAAAATATCTTTATTTACGGAGCTGCTAACCATAATAAACGATTTTTGAGCCCCTAATTGTTGTTTATTTATTTACTAGACGAATGGCCAGGGCAACTCCCGGGGTTTACCCGAGTGCGAATATATTTTAAACACGTTGTCTTGGGTGGTCGCTATAGACAGGGTGGTCTGTATAGACAGGTGTATGTATCACACAGCCAATAACAGGGTTGTCTAGGGTGGCCGCTATAGACAGGGTGGTCTGTATAGACAGGTGTATGTATCACACTGCTGATAACAGGGTTGCCTGAAGTGACCGCTATAGACAGGGTGGTCTGTATAGACAGGTGATTGTAACACACTGATGATAACAGGGTTGCCTAAAGTGACCGCTATAGACAGGGTGGTCTGTATAGACAGGTGGATGTATCACACAGCTGATAACAGGGTTGTCTAGAGTGGCCGCTATAGACAGGTGTATGTATCACACAGCCGATAACAGGGTTGTCTAGGGTGGCCGCTATAGACAGGGTGGTCTGTATAGACAGGTGTATGTATCACACTGCTGATAACAGGGTTGTCTAGAGTGGTCGCTATAGACAGGTGTATGTATCACACAGCCGATAACAGTGTTGTCTAGGGTGGCCGCTATAGACAGGGTGGTCTGTATAGACAGGTGTATGTATCACACTGCTGATAACAGGGTTGTCTAGAGTGGTCGCTATAGACAGGGTGGTCTGTATAGACAGGTGTATGTATCACACTGCTGATAACAGGGTTGCCTAAAGTGACCGCTATAGACAGGGTGGTCTGTATAGACAGGTGTATGTAACACACTGATGATAACAGGGTGGTCTGTATAGACAGGTGGATGTATCACACAGCTGATAACAGGGTTGTCTAGAGTGGTCGCTATAGACAGGGTGGTCTGTATAGACAGGTGGATGTAACACACTGCTGATAACAGGGTTGTCTAGAGTGGCCGCTATAGACAGGTGTATGTATCACACAGCCGATAACAGGGTTGTCTAGGGTGGCCGCTATAGACAGGGTGGTCTGTATAGACAGGTGTATGTATCACACTGCTGATAACAGGGTTGCCTGAAGTGCCCGCTATAGACAGGGTGTTCTGTATAGACAGGTGTATGTATCACACTGCTGATAACAGGGTTGCCTAAAGTGACCGCTATAGACAGGGTGGTCTGTATAGACAGGTGTATGTAACACACTGATGATAACAGGGTGGTCTGTATAGACAGGTGGATGTATCACACAGCTGATAACAGGGTTGTCTAGAGTGGTCGCTATAGACAGGGTAGTCTGTATAGACAGGTGGATGTAACACACTGCTGATAACAGGGTTGTCTAGAGTGGCCGCTATAGACAGGTGTATGTATCACACAGCCGATAACAGGGTTGTCTAGGGTGGCCGCTATAGACAGGGTGGTCTGTATAGACAGGTGTATGTATCACACTGCTGATAACAGGGTTGCCTGAAGTGCCCGCTATAGACAGGGTGGTCTGTATAGACAGGTGATTGTAACACACTGATGATAACAGGGTTGTCTAGAATGGCCGCTATATACAGGGTGGTCTGTATAAGCAGTTGTATGATCACACAGCTGATAACAGGGTTATCTAGAATGGCCGCTATATACAGGGTGGTCTGTATAGACAGGTGGATATATCACACAGCTGATAACAGGGGTGTCTAGAGTGGCCGCTATAGACAGGGTGACCTGTATAGACAGGTGGATGTAACACACTGCTGATAACAGGGTTGTCTAGAATGGCCGCTATAGACAGGTGGATGTAACACACTGCTGATAACAGGGTTGTCTAGAGGGGGGCAGGGAGGACACGTGTTCCCTGGCAGCCAATGGGCGCGCATTCTATCCGTGAGCTTCAGACTTACAGACAGACAGACAGAAGACAGACAGAGTGACCGCTATAGACAGGGTGGTCTGTATAGACAGGTGGATGTATCACACAGCTGATAACAGGGTTGTCTAGAGTGGCCGCTATAGACAGGGTGGTCTGTAAAGACAGGTGGATGTATCGCACAGCTGATAACAGGGTTGTCTAGAATGGCCGCTATATACAGGGTGGTCTGTATAGGCAGTTGTATGATCACACAGCTGATAACAGGGTTATCTAGAATGGCCGCTATATACAGGGTGGTCTGTATAGACAGGTGGATATATCACACAGCTGATAACAGGGGTGTCTAGAGTGGCCGCTATAGACAGGGTGACCTGTATAGACAGGTGGATGTAACATACTGCTGATAACAGGTTTGTCTAGAATGGCCGCTATAGACAGGTGGATGTAACACACTGCTGATAACAGGGTTGTCTAGAGGGGGGCAGGGAGGACACGTGTTCCCTGGCAGCCAATGGGCGCGCATTCTATCCGTGAGCTTCAGACTTACAGACAGACAGGCAGAATAAGGCAATTATATAAGTAGATTTCATCTCAATTTGCAGGTGTTACATTCGAGAACAGCTCGCGAGTCACCTTGTCCAGATTATTTACACATGGCGAGTTGTAATGCTGGAGTGGCCCCCGAACCTTACAGGAGGGCAGTTGTTGGGTGTTTGGCTGTCAGCTAGCCATTGGGTCCAGGTCGTCGGATTCGGTGGCTGAGGTCACCTTGATTTTGAACAAATTATTGTATAGTTGGATTTGGTGATTTTTGAAATTGCGATTTCATTTTGCGAAATTAACGATTTTTAAAAGTAATTTGCCTTTCATTGTAAGAAGGTTTTGATAATTTCTAATATCTTTTCGCACAGTTCCCTGGTGTCAGAACGAGCAGTTTTCTTTTTTGCAGTTTCAGCGTAACTTGCCTTTTGTTTTTCAACAGTTGCTTCTTCTGTTTTAGTGGAGCTTGCTTGAGGTATGTTGTTAGGGGAGTTTTGTCTGGGAGGCTTTAGCTGCTGTTGTTGTGGCTTCGGAAAATTTGGGCATCCGCGGTAATTGGCTGTGTGCGCCTCTCCACAGTTAGCGCACTTTGGTGGGAGCTGTTTCGACTTTCTTGGACAATCCTTCGAATGGTGTTCTTCAGCACACTTGACGCATTTGGGCTTCAAAAAGCAGTTTAGCTGGCCATGCCCAAAGCCCTGGCAGTTAAAGCATTGGGTCACTTGTTTTGTAGTCCTGAATGATTCCACGACTATTTTTTTGGTAAAGTATTTCAGTTATTCCATAGATTCGTTTATTTTGTTCATTTTTCGGTAGCTCCACTAGGACTATATTCATCGGTATTTTGGTCGATTGTCTATGGAGTCTTTTGACAATGACCTCAGTGAAGCCCATTGAGACCAGTTCAGTTACGACGTCTTCTTCTTTGAAGGCTGTTGATACCCCCTTCAATACCTCTTTCAGTGGTTTTTCCTCCTGTAGTCTATAGGAATATCCTCCATTATTTTTCTGTACATACTCCCTGATTTTTTTTAAGTCGCCATGTTTTTCGATTTAATTATGTGCTTTTTGCCAGAAATCGTTACTCAGAATGGTTCCATGCACAAGTCTTTTATTTCTTGGCAAAGAAGCTTCCAATCTGCTACATTTTCTGCAATAACAGGAGGAATTCTCGTTTTTTTCACGTTAGTGACTGTGGTCCATGGGCCATCGTTGTCGTTATTTTCTTCATCGTCTTGCGGTGGGTGAGCTGCGTTCATTTGTTGAGAAACTCCAGTGACGGGACTTTGTTCGTCGATGTCCATTCTAGGCGTCTTCAGATTACGCTCGCTCCTAGTTGGCGATCTTGAGTCATCCTGGGAGCCGCGAGTTCTCTTCTTTGATTGAACCGTTTCCTCAAGTTTATATTCGATTCCACATTTGTCTAGGATCTTCGTTATTAAGGAGGCTTCGATTATGCATAGTTTCTCGCCGGTTGGTCCTATCGTCGATTTAATTACAATTGGTGGCATATTATTTTTTGTCTCGTTCTAATTGTTGTTGTTATTATTCTGTACATAACCCGGACTCCTGGAGCGTACGAAAGTCGCCAACTGTCCGGGTTTGTCTTCTGATTTATTGTCTATTTGTTGCAGTTGACATCCAACTGATTAGATGTCGCCAGGCTGTTTTATTTTTGGGGAGGTTCTTTAATGCTTCTTGGTTGAATGTGCTGGTGTTAAGTAGAGTTGCAGTCTGGAATCTCTGAAGATGGTAGGATTGGCAACTGAATAGGAGGTGGTCGACTGTTTGATTTTCTTGGTGACAGTGTTGGCATACGGGGTCGTTGTTTTTGGAGGTTCTGGCGATGTCGGCTTGAACAAAGCCATGTCCTGTCATAATTGTAGAGGTGATGTTGCAATATTTTAGTTTTGGGAGAATTGAGATTAGAAGACTAGGAGATGCAGCTACTCTTCTGAGGTTTCTTGTAGCATGGTCTGTGGTGTAGAGGTCGGTCCATAGTTGGAGGGCGAACTGTTTGCTTTGAGAGCGGACATATTTCCTAGGAAGGGTTGCGAAGTGTAAAGGCAGTTTGGATTGAGCTGCGGCTTTGGCGACTTCATCAGCCTGTTCATTTCCAACGATGCCGCAATGACTCCGGACCCAGCAGAGTTGAACATTGTCCAGAGTATTGAGGTTTCTGATTATCTCTGCAGTAAGTGGGGTTCTAGGGATATCGGGGTGACATATGGCATGTAGAGCTGCCTGGCAGTCGGAAGCAATGACAAAGTCTTGTCGCGGCATGATCCTAATAGATCTGGTGGCATAAAGAATGGCCAAAAGTTCCGCCTGGAAGGAGGTACAGCTGTTGTGGAGTTTAAGTTTCAGTGGTGAATAGGGAGGTGGGAGCACCACTGCTGCGCCAACCCCATTGGTTGACCGAGAGCCATCTGTATAAACAATAGTGGCTCGTTCTGGCAGTGACTTGGAGAATTGGAGAGGTCTTCTAAGAGGTGGGTAGGGTACCGAGGAGGGACTGGGACGTGACTCAAAAGGGCCTTCTCTTAGCGCTTCCAAGTATGCTAGATGGGATTTGATAGATATATCCAGTGGAGGACAACCAGTGAGGGAGATTGCTGGGATAGTTGGAGTACACGGGCCTCCTCTGATTAAAGCTTTAGCATATTTGTAATGGAGGCCACGTAGCTTCCGGATGCCATTGGTGTCGAACACCCGCTTGCCCCAAACCCCAGAGCCATAGAAGATGGCTGGGAGGATCACCATGTTATGTATTTTTCGGCCCGCGCTGAATGTTAATCCGAACTGCCCCTGGATCGTGCTGGTTAGTCGAGGGAGAATCCACCTGCACCTCTTGAGGATGTTGTCCAGGTGACCTACGAAGTTTCTTTTGGAATCAAAGGTAACACCGAGGATTTTTATAGTGTTTTCAATTAGAATAGGTTGGTTTTGGAAATGTATGCCGTGATAGCCTGGACGCTTGGCTTTCAAATGGAAGAGGCAGGCTTGGGTTTTCCTTGGGTTGAATGTTAGCCCCTGAGTCTTGCCCCAATGAAAGAGCTGTTTTAGGAATTGATTTATCTCTCGTGTTGGGAATCTGCGGCGGTTGTTGTTGTTTATTATCGTTTGCTTATATAAAAAATTACATTGTATGTGATGATGATAACAAAAATGCAAATTTTAAATAATATATATAATTCATTGAGAAAAAATAAATACTTAATTATCAAATTCACAAAAGTGACAATATCTTATTTAAAATAAAATAAATGTTTTCGAAAAATTATGTGTTTCAAAAATATATTTAAACGCATATAACAATATTTATATTTATATACGTTTATAAATCAATATATGGGTGGATTAGATGTTTTCTAGAATCGTTTTAACAAATGTTCGTTAGGCAAACTTTTACTCGGATAAAAACTGTGCGAAGCCGGGTACATTCGCTAAATACAGTTATTTACAAATCTTCGTTTGTGGCAAGATACTATTCCTTCAACTTTAAATTACCGAGTGGACCAATTAGTACTGATTTTTTTCCAACTTATCGAGTATTTTTCATGGGACCGGGAAAAAATTATCGAGAGTGTAGACAAGTATAGATTCAGTAGGGATTGGATGTTTGCTAGAATCGTTCTAACAAATGTTTGTTAAGCAAACTTTTACTCGGGTAAAAATCGGGCGAAGCCGGGAACATCAACATATATAGTCACGACCGTCTTTCCTCAATTCCTCATCGCTGTCACGGATGCGCGAGCATCATCATTATGATCATTATCTAATGATAATAATAATAATAATAATTATTATTATATTATTATTTTATTATCAACATATATAGTCACGACCGTCTTTCCTCATCGGCCTCAGTCACGGATGCGCGCGCATCATCATTATGATCATTATCATTATCTAATGATAATAATAATAATAATAATTATTAGTATATTATTATTATTAATATACATATATAGTCACGACCGTCTTTCCTCAATTCCTCATCGGCCGCTGTCACGGATGCGCGCGCATCATCATTATGATCATTATCTTCTATAGAAGCTTCTATCTTTATAATTATGTATATTTACAAAAAGTCAATTCGCTCGCGCCTCTAGCGGTGAAAATGAGGGGTAATACCAGCTAACCTAAGGTACATGTAAGGTTTGGAGCGGGACCTTTCACAATAGTGACATCCACGGCTCCAATTTATAATTGTAACAAATAGTATTTGAATAAAAACATTCAATCGGGTGAAACACGGGCGTTGCCCGGGTCATTCGTATATATATAGTCACGACCGTCTTTCCTCATTCCTCATCGGCCGCCTCTGTCACGGATGCACGCTCACAGGGAGGTCACATGCTCGCCGGCAGCCAACGGGCGCGCGCCGCCGGCATTACATCATAAATTATAAACACAAGGTAATAAGGCCCAAATAAAAAAATAGTGTGTGATAAGGCACAATTTGGATTATCTATATTAATAAAATGGAAATTTCATAAGTGTTGTTCACTAAATACTTTCGTTACAATGCATCAATTTCGACCAAATTTTCAACAATTATGTAAAACGAGATGGAGCAGGTTTTGCTTAACATCAAAATATTTTTCCTAACTTTAACATACATAACTTTGCTGTTATCGATAAAATACAAAAAAAATTCAACAGAGTCAAAGTGTTTACACTTTCAAAAGTGTTTACACTTTAGCGCTTCTTTGAAAATTAGTTTTAATCTTTTTTATATATATATTAATAACTTTTATACATGGTAAGATACTTTTATTTTATAGTTTTCATATTTTATACCAAAAAAAGTTGAAGCCATACTTGATGAGATCAATTTTATATTTTAGATAAATTTTTAGGCTAATTTTAGTTTATTTCTTTTTATTTTACATACAGATTATATATGCTATTTCTAACTTACGTGGTTAGTATTTTTATAAGACTAAGGTTATTTATATCATTTTTTACAAAAAAAGATTGAAATTTCATAAATGTGCTCAATTTTATGTCTTTTTTGAGGACCTTAACAAAATTTATAATTAATTGTTTAGATATTTTAATAACAGATTATTTATGGTGTTTTCCACTTATATGGGTTGTTTTGTAAAAAAAATTTGGGTTATTTCTTTTTTTTTCACTAAAAAGCTTGAAATTTCATTAATGTGCTCAATTTTATGTCTTTTTTGAGGACCATAACAAAATTTTAATTAATTGCTTAGATATTTTAAAAGTAGATTATTTATAGTTTTTTAACATATAGGGGTTGTATTTTGTATTTTAGAAAATTATTTCTATTTTTTAGCTCAAAAAAGCATGCTTTTTCATTGCCTTATCCAGCGGTTGGTCTATTTTTGAAGCTTTTTAATGATAACTGGTTTTGTACATTAATTTTTTGGTAATATATAATATTATGATTTTAGTTTTTTAAAATCTTTTTAACATATCTGAATGTTATTTTGAATAAAAAATTTAAAAATTTTGATTTTTACCTCAAAAAGACAGGAAATTTTTATGCTTTGTTTAGAAATTGCTGGTTTTGAGGCTTTTGTTGTTAATCTCAATCTAATTTTTTTTTCAGAATATGCCATACAGTTTATTTATTATATTTTCTACATATATGGGTTGTATCTAAAAAAATAGGTTATTTATATTTTTAAATAAGCAAGGGATTTCTTTTACGAATTCATTTATTTGTCTTTTTGAAGTCCTTTTTCAAAATATTTTTAAAGATATTTTAATTTATTTGATTAAATATTTTATATTTAGATTATTTATAGTTTTTTTAACATATAGGTGTTGTATTTTGTATTTTAGAAAATTATTTCTATTTTTTAGCTAAAAAAAAGCATGCTTTTTCATTGCCGTATCCAGCGGTTGGTCTATTTTTGAAGCTTTTTAATGATAACTGGTTTTGTACATTAATTTTTTGGTAATAATATTATGATTTTAGTTTTTTTAAAATCTTTTTAACATATCTGAAGGTTATTTTGAATAAAAAATTTAAAAATTTTTATTTTTACCTCAAAAAGACAGGAAATTTTTATGCCTTGTTTAGAAATTGCTGGTTTTGAAGCTTTTGTTATTAATTTCAATCTAAATTTTATTTCAGAATATGCCTCGCCACAGCCGACGTTTACTTGGTAGGAATACGGCTGCTTCCAGGAGATATAGGAATGGTAGAGCTATTGAGACACCACTTCAAAGTGAGACGCGTCGTGCGCTTCGCCGTCTTAGGTATTCTGAAGCCCACGTCGCAGCTACACAAACTATGCAAGTTCCTGTTCAGCGTATTCAGCTTTAATACCAGCTGACCTAATGTACATGCAAAGTTTGGAGCGGGACGTTTCACAAGAGTGACATCCACGGCTCCAATTTATAATTGTAACAAATAGTATTTGAATAAAAACATTCAATCGGGTAAAACACGGGCGATGCCCGGGTCATTCGGCTAGTATATATCTATATCAATAAAATGGAAATTTCATAAGTGTTGTTTACTAAAAACTTTCGTTACAATGCATCAATTTCGACCAAATTTTCAACATTTATGTAAAACGAGATGGAGCAGGTTTTGCTTAACATCAAAATATTTTTCCTAACTTTAACATACATAACTTTGCTGTTATCGATAAAATACAAATAAATTCAACAGAGTTAAAGTGTTTACACTTTCAAAAGTGTTTAAACTTTAGCGCTTCTTTGAAAATTAGTTTTAATCTTTTTTATATATATTTTAATAACTTTTATAAATGGTAAGATACTTTTATTTTATAGTTTCATATTTTAAACCAAAAAAAGTTGAAGCCTTACTTGATGAGATCAATTTTATTTTTTAGATAAATTTTTAGGCTTTTCCAAAGTGTTTACACTTTTGAACTTCTTGGAAAATTAGTTTTAATCTTTTTTATATATATTTTAATAACTTTTATACATGGTAAGATACTTTTATTTTATAGTTTTCATATTTTATACCAAAAAAAGTTGAAGCCTTACTTGATGAGATCAATTTTATATTTTAGATAAATTTTTAGGCTAATTTTAGTTTATTTTTTTTTATTTTATATACAGATTATATATGCTATTTCTAACTTACGTGGTTAGTATTTTTAAAGACTAAGGTTATTTATATTATTTTTTACAAAAAAAGATTGAAATTTCATTAATGTGCTCACTTTTATGTCGTTTTTGAGGACCTTAACAAAATTTTTAATTAATTGTTTAGATATTTTAATAACAGAGTATTTATGGTGTTTTCCACTTATATGGGCTGTTTTGTAAAAAAAATTTGGGTTATTTCTATTTTTTTTCACTAAAAAGCTTGAAATTTCATTAATGTGCTCAATTTTATGTCTTTTTTGAGGACCTTAACAAAATTTTAATTAATAGCTTGGATATTTTAAAAGTAGATTATTTATAGTTTTTTTTAACATATAGGGGTTGTATTTTGTATTTTAGAAAATTATTTCTATTTTTTAGCTCAAAAAAGCATGCTTTTTCATTGCCGTATCCAGCGGTTGGTCTATTTTTGAAGCTTTTTAATGATAACTGGTTTTGTACATTAATTTTTTGGTAATATAATATTATGATTTTAGTTTTTTAAAATCTTTTTAAAATATCTGAAGGTTATTTTGAATAAAAAATTTAAAAATTTTGATTTTTACCTCAAAAAGACAGGAAATTTTTATGCTTTGTTTAGAAATTGCTGGTTTTGAAGCTTTTGTTATTAATCTCAATCTAAATTTTTTTTTCAGAATATGCCTCGCCACAGCCGACGTTTACTTGGTAGGAATACGGCTGCTTCCAGGAGATATAGGAATGGTAGAGCTATTGAAACACCACTTCAAAGTGAGACGCGTCGTGCGCTTCGCCGTCTTAGGTATTCTGAAGCCCACGTCGCAGCTACACAAACTATGCAAGTTCCTGTTCAGCGTATACAGCTTTAATACCAGCTGACCTAATGTACATGCAAAGTTTGGAGCGGGACGTTTCACAAGAGTGACATCCACGGCTCCAATTTATAATTGTAACAAATAGTATTTGAATAAAAACATCCAATCGGGTAAAACACGGGCGATGCCTGGGTCATTCGGGTAGTATATATCTATATTAATAAAATGGAAATTTCATAATGTTGTTCACTAAAAACTTTCGTTACAATGCATCAATTTCGACCAAATTTTCAACATTTATGTAAAACGAGATGGAGCAGGTTTTGCTTAACATCAAAATATTTTTCCTAACTTTAACATACATAACTTTGCTGTTATCGATAAAATACAAAAAAATTCAACAGAGTTAAAGTGTTTACACTTTCAAAAGTGTTTACACTTTAGCGCTTCTTTGAAAATTAGTTTTAATCTTTTTTATATATATTTTAATAACTTTTATAAATGGTAAGATACTTTTATTTTATAGTTTCATATTTTAAACCAAAAAAATTTGAAGCCTTACTTGATGAGATCAATTTTATTTTTTAGATAAATTTTTAGGCTTTTCGAAAGTGTTTACACTTTTGAACTTCTTGGAAAATTAGTTTTAATCTTTTTTATATATATTTTAATAACTTTTATACATGGTAAGATACTTTTATTTTATAGTTTTCATATTTTATACCAAAAAAAGTTGAAGCCTTACTTGATGAGATCAATTTTATATTTTAGATAAATTTTTAGGCTAATTTTATTTTATTTCTTTTTTATTTTATATACAGATTATATATGCTATTTCTAACTTACGTGGTTAGTATTTTTATAAGACTAAGGTTATTTATATTATTTTTACAAAAAAAGATTGAAATTTCATTAATGTGCTCACTTTTATGTCGTTTTTGAGGACCTTAACAAAATTTTTAATTAATTGTTTAGATATTGTAATAACAGAGTATTTATGGTGTTTTCCACTTATATGGGTTGTTTTGTAAAAAAAATTTGGGTTATTTCTATTTTTTTTCACTAAAAAGCTTGAAATTTCATTAATGTGCTCAATTTTATGTCTTTTTTGAGGACCTTAACAAAATTTTAGTTAATTTCTTGGATATTTTAAAAGTAGATTATTTATAGTTTTTTTAACATATAGGGGTTGTGTTTTGTATTTAAGAAAATTATTTCTATTTTTTAGCTCAAAAAAGCATGCTTTTTCATTGCCGTATCCAGCGGTTGGTCTATTTTTGAAGCTTTTTAATGATAACTGGTTTTGTACATTACTTTTTTGGTAATATAATATTATGATTTTAGTTTTTTAAAATCTTTTTAACATATCTGAAAGTTATTTTGAATAAAATATTTAAAAATTTTGATTTTTACCTCAAAAAGACAGGAAATTTTTATGCTTTGTTTAGAAATTGCTGGTTTTGAAGCTTTTGTTATTAATCTCAATCTAAATTTTTTTTCAGCATATGCCATACAGTTTATTTATTAAATTTTCTACATATATGGGTTGTATCTAAAAATAGGTTATTTATATTTTTAAATAAGCAAGGGATTTCTTTTACGGATTCATTTATTTGTCTTTTTGGAGTTCTTTTTCAAAATTTTTTTAAAGATATTTTAAAATCATTTGATTAAATATTTTATATTTAGATTATTTATAGTTTTTTTAACAAATAGGGTTTGTATTTTGTATTTTAGAAATTTAATTCTATACTTTAGCTCAAAAGTATAGAATTTTTTGAAGCTTTTTAATGATAACTGGTTTTGTACATTACTTTTTTGGTAATAATATTATGATTTTAGTTTTTTAAAATCTTTTTAACATATCTGAAGGTTATTTTGAATAAAAAATTTTGATTTTTACCTTAAAAAGACAGGAAAAATTTATGCTTTGTTTAGAAATTGCTGGTTTTGAAGCTTTTGTTATTAATCTCAATCTAATTTTTTTTTCGGAATATGCCTCGCTACAGCCGACGTTTACTTTGTAGGAATACGGCTGCTTCCAGGAGATATAGGAATTCTAGAGCTATTGAGACACCACTTCAAAGTGAGACGCGTCGTGCGCTTCGCCGTCTTAGGTATCCTGAAGCCCGCGTCGCAGCTACACAAACTATGTTTAAATATTTTATATTTAGATTATTTATAGTTTTTTTTAACATATAGGGGTTGTATTTTGTATTTTAGAAAATTATTTCTATTTTTTAGCTAAAAAAATCATGCTTTTTCATTGCCGTATTCAGCGGTTGGTCTATTTTTGAAGCTTTTTTAATGATAACTGGTTTTGTACATTAATTTTTTTGTAATATAATATAATGATTTTAGTTTTTAAAAATCTTTTTAACATATCTGAAGGTGATTTTGAATAAAAAATTAAAATATTTTGATTTTTACCTCAAAAGACAGGAAATTTTTATGCTTTGTTTAGAAATTTCTGGTTTTGAAGCTTTTGTTATTAATCTCAAACTAAATTTTTTTTCAGAATATGCCTCGCTACAGCCGACGTTTACTTTGTAGGAATACGGCTGCTTCCAGGAGATATAGGAATGCTAGAGCTATTGAGTGAGACGCTTTGTGCGCTTCGCCGTCTAGGTATTCTGAAGCCCGCGTCGCAGCTACACAAACTATGCGAGTTCCTGTTCAGCGTATTCAGCTTTGGACTCATAAGCCTTTTTCAAGTTTGCAGTATAATGCCCATATTGATTATAAAGCTGATTCATCTGTTGATATAGGACAAATGTCTCGGGTATGCCAAACTTAATACTATATATTCAAATTATTCTACTTAGCTCACGAACAGCGCCCTCTATCAAAGATTAGATTAAATTAGGCTGATGCAAACAAATAGATAATGCTAATAACAAACAATTATAAAAAAAATCTTATCTGAATTTATATCACTCTCGCGTAGATATGCACACGGGTCAATCCCGGGGCGAAGCTCGGGTCACCCGTCTAGTATATATATATGTTTGTCGGCTATGCACGCTCTCAATATGTAACTAATCTCGCTGAAATTTGAACAGGACAGAGAGTTAAATTTGGAAGAGTTTTTTTTTGTCGCACTTTAACCAAGAAAAATTATATTTAACCAAGTACTGAGCAACAATATTTTTTTAGTCAGAAATGATGCACATATTGCCGTATCATGCTTGATTGCAATAAAAATTCTTTTGGGGAATTATCACTAAAGTAGACCACGGGCCAAGCCAGATAATGATCAATATTTTTTAAAATAGCCTATCGTCATCCCCGTTATTTTTTACCTATGTATGGAAATTTTGGTTTAAATTAGTGAACTACTGCGAATTTGTATACCGGACATACAAACCAACAAACAAACATACAAACATTCATTTATATATATATAGACTAGCGGATGTGTACCCGGCTTCGCCAGGGTTTTATCCGAGTGGAAGTTTGCCTATCGAATATTATTGATAATAATATTCCGGAACACACAGAATATAATAATAATAATAATATTCGTTACATTATATATTTATATAATATATAAAATATATTTTTCGAGCAAACATATCCTCTCTCTCTACTGAATATATTTTTAAAAATATATATAAAGCTATACAACCAGTTTAACCGCATAAGTTTCTTTTTATTTATGAAAAATCATTTTTAATTTCAAAGAGAAATAATTTAATATTTCTAACTTTTGGATGACGTATGAAAAGGTTGAATATATGAAGAGTGATGGTCTATATATGAAGGGATGATGTATGGAGGGTGAAAAATATGAAGAGTAATGGCGAACGGAAAAATAAAAGTGCGGTTAAACTGGTTGTATAGCTCTATAATTATACGCCGCAGTCATTTATAAGTATTATTAGTCAGTTTAAATATTAGTTACGAACGGAGAAATACGTCCAGGATAGCCTAGTGGACATGGCACCTGCCCGGTTAGCAGAAGGTTGTGGGTTCGATTCCCGCTCCTGAACACTTTTATTTTTCCGTTCGCCATTACTCTTCATATTTTTCACCCTCCATACGTTATCCCTTCATATATAGACCATCACTCTTCATATATTCAACCTTTTCATACGTCATCCAAAAGTTAGAAATATTAAATTATTTCTCTTTGAAATTAAAAATGATTTTTCATAAATAAAAATAAACTTATGCGGTTAAACTGGTTGTATAGCTTTATAATTATACGCCGCAGTCATTTATAAGTATTATTAGTCAGTTTAAATATTAGTTACGAACGGAGAAATACGTCCAGGATAGCCTAGTGGACATGGCACCTGCCCGGTCAGCAGAAGGTTGTGTGTTCGATTCCCGCTCCTGGACACTTTTATTTTTCCGTTCGCCATTACTCTTCATATTTTTCACCCTCCATACGTCATCCCTTCATATATAGACCATCACTCTTCATATATTCAACCTTTTCATACGTCATCCAAAAGTTAGAAATATTAAATTATTTCTCTTTGAAATTAAAAATGATTTTTCATAAATAAAAATAAATTTATGCGGGTAAACTGCTTGTATAGCTTTATAATTATACGCCGCAGTCATTTATAAGTATTATTAGTCAGTTTAAATATTAGTTACGAACGGAGAAATACGTCCAGGATAGCCTAGTGGACATGGCACCTGCCCGGTTAGCAGAAGGTTGTGGGTTCGATTCCCGCTCCTGGACACTTTTATTTTTCCGTTCGCCATTACTCTTCATATTTTTCACCCTCCATACGTCATCCCTTCATATATAGACCATCACTCTTCATATATTCAACCTTTTCATACGTCATCCAAAAGTTAGAAATATTAAATTATTTCTCTTTGAAATTAAAAATGATTTTTCATAAATAAAAAGAAACTTATGCGGTTAAACTGGTTGTATAGCTTTATAATTATACGCCGCAGTCATTTATAAGTATTATTAGTCAGTTTGAATATTAGTTACGAACGGAGAAATACGTCCAGGATAGCCTAGTGGACATGGCACCTGCCCGGTTAGCAGAAGGTTGTGGGTTCGATTCCCGCTCCTGGACACTTTTATTTTTCCGTTCGCCATTACTCTTCATATTTTTCACCCTCCATACGTCATCCCTTCATATATAGACCATCACTCTTCATATATTCAACCTTTTCATACGTCATCCAAAAGTTAGAAATATTAAATTTTTCTCTTTGAAATTAAAAATGATTTTTCATAAATAAAAATAAACTTATGCGGTTAAACTGGTTGTATAGCTTTATAATTATACGCCGCAGTCATTTATAAGTATAAAAATAAATATATAAATAAATACATATCTAGAGATAAACTACACGATCTTAGCCAAAAGGCCGAGAAACGATATTTTATATATAGAGATGACCTGGCTTCATGTGTTTTCTGCTCGAGTGAATGTTTCGCAGGTAGAATTTTGTTCCTGCCTACTGAAAATTATTATCTGGCTATAATAAATATTATTTAAAAATTGTTCATGTTAATTTTTATTTTAAAAATCCTACATTTTAAATAAAATAATATTTTTAATAATTTGCTACAATAATATAAAAGAAATGAAAAAAAAAACACCCACGTTGAGCCTCGAACCTAGGTTGTGGGGGTACAAAGCTGTGTACCTAACCTATAGGCTAAGCTTGACGTTACAAATACGCTCATGCGAGGCTATTTCAGGCCATACGCCTGCCGCGAGGGGGCGCTGATTGCGAGTGAATTTACGTTTTATTGTAAATAAAAATGCAACGAAAGGTTATTTCTAAAGAGTAATTAGCCAGAAACCATCCCGGTAGTATACTAAACAACTTCCTAAAGTTTCATCACGATCGGTTGAGCGATGTAGAAGATTATCACTTACGAACGGACCAACAAACATTCATTTTTATATATATAGATAAAATATATTTTTCGAGCAAACATATCCTCTCTCTCTACTGAATATATTTTTAAAAATATATATATAAATAAAAAATATCTAGAGATAAACTACACGATCTTAGCCAAAAGGCCGAGAAACGATATTTTATATATAGAGATGACCTGGCTTCGTGTGTTTTCTGCTCGAGTGAATGTTTCGCAGGTAGAATTTTGTTCCTGCCTACTGAAAATTATTATCTGGCTTCGCCCGTGGTCTGTTTTAGTGAATATTCCCCTGAAGAATTTTGTTTATGTCAATCAAGCATGATACTGCAATATTGTCATCATCATTTTTGAATAAAAAAATATTGTTGCTCAGTACCTGGTTAATTATAATTTTTCTTGGTTAAAGCGCGACAAAAAATTCTTCCAGATTTAACTCTCTGTCCTGTTCAAATTTAAGCGAGATTAGTTACAAATTGAGAGCGTGCATAGCCGACAAACATATATATATATTAATTGAAGAGCATATTTTGGATCAAAAATAAAATAAACATTTTATTTAATATAAATGCCAATATTTCAATAGGCTATACGCCTAACTTCGTCAGGGCTTTTCTTGTTTTTGAACTGCTTTGGTTCATCACGTGATGCCTTCACGCGACGATATATAAATATTTGCAACTCTGTGGGGATAAAATTTAAAATATATACACACAAAAAATATTAATAAGAATAGACTATATATGTACATTTATAAAAATTAAAAAATAATATATGATTCCTAATAAGTATAATAAAATAATTTTAAATCGATTTGAACTGTAGATATAATGGAGGTATGTCAATTTTTCTATTAATACTGTTGGTATCTTTCATTGAGGTCCAACTTTCTAAAAATAGTCTTGAATGTTTATCTTGAATGTTGTTATATATAATTTCTGTTTTTTCAAAATTTGGTATATGGTCCTGTTTGAGTGCGTGATCTACTAGAAGTGATAATGGGCTATGGTTTTTAAAAGCTGTTTTGTGTTGATTTACTCTTTCTTCAAGAGTTTTACCGGTTTCTCCTATGTATGTTGCAGGGCATGATTTGCATGGAATGCGATATACTATGTTTGATTTAAATTGATGAATGCTATTATGTTTAGTGTTTGGATGGCGTAGAATTTCTTTCAGATTTGCAGTGGTTTTGTATCGGGTTTTGATATTGTAATTTTTAAGTATTCTTGTTATTCTTTCAATGCCATAATTGTATGGCAGTGCACAGTATTTATTCGGTTCTTCACTATTGTTTGTAGGACTGTTGGTGGGCTTATATATATGTTTCTTGATGAAATTTGAAGGATATTCATTATTTTTCATCTCATTGTAAAATATGTTTTGTTCAGCTTTATTATTTTTAATATTTGAGGAGCAATGGGTGGAAATTCTTTTTGATAGTGTTTTTATAACGGATATTTTATGATTAATGGGGCCAAATGAATTAAAATTGAGATATTTGCCTGTATGCGTTGGTTTTCTATATATACTGGTTTCTATTTTGCTGTTTATTCTGGTGAGCTTGATGTCTAAGAATGCCAAAGTGCTGTTATTTTCTATTTCGTATGTAAAGGTTAAAAATGGCTTTAAACTGTTGAGGAAGGTTAGAATATTGTCGAGGTTGCTATTTTGACTGATGCAAATGATGTCATCAATATATCGTTTCCAGGCTATTATTTTGAGATGTTTGGTTGAAATGATAATATTGTCAATATGATTCATATAAATATTGGCGAGGGCAGAAGAAATTGGGTTGCCCATTGGAAGGCCTTTAATCTGTTTATAATGCTGGTTTTTGTAACTGAAATAACTGAAGGATAAACATAAGTCGAGTAATTCTTTAAGTGCTTCTTTAGGAATTGTTAAATTAAGTTGTGGATTGGTGTCTATAAATTTTGAAAATTCACTGATGGCGTCCTTATGTGGGATCGACGTGTATAAAGATTCAACATCAAATGAAACCATGTGGTAATTTTGGGGTATCGCTATTCCTTGCATAATCTCTACCACTGATGTGGCGTTCTGAACGGTGTGGGGGAGAAATTTCTGAAACGGCGATATTATTGTTGAGAGATATTTAGCTAACGGATAGATTGGTGAACCGGTGTATGAGACTATGGGACGAAGTGGGTTATTGGGTTTATGAATTTTCGGTAAACCATAGAATATTGGTAGATCACATTTTGATGCTTTGATTTTTTCAACAACTTTGTTGTCTAATTTGTGCGTGCGTTTTATTCTATTCAAATTTCTGTTGAAATCTTTTATCATATTCTGTAGAGGATTAATAGTTAACAGTTCGTATATTTCTTTGTCTTGAAGTAATTGCTGGATTTTGCTGTCATAGTCTGCTATTTTTTACACAAATAAATTTACTGGCAATGCGTTTCTTTTAAATATCATCGAATATTATCTCTACAGACATTACTGCAATGATATGAGGTATTGAATGAGAGGGCTTGGCTAATCAGTAGTGAACCCTCTCAGCGGTTTCGCCAAATTAATCTCTAGACCGCTCTACTATTGTATTGAACTGGTTTTGTTATATACCCAGCATTTTCTATGGAAGGCAGCTAAGGGGTGTTTAGTGAACTATGGACATTTTCCTTGAAGAAATAACGACACGAATACTGTCCTTTCTGCAAGTTCCTTTACTTATATCTTACTCCATGTGCGCACGAGAGCTGCGCATTTTACATCATTTGCATAACTCGGTTAGGCGCGTCTACCCTGAAATTTGCATAATTTTCTGGCCACTATTTCTTGGTGTTCCATTTTCAATGTCACGCAGTGTACTATTCGTTACAATTATAAATTGGCGCCATGGATGTCACTCTTGTGAAACGTCCCGTTCCAAACTGTGTGTTTTTAAAATGTTCTAATTAAAATATATACGCACTCGGGTAAAACCCGGGCGTTGCCCGGGCCATTCGTCTAGTATATAATATAATACAATAAAATATAAATGAGATACTAAAAATTAAATTTCTATTTAATGAATTACATATTTTATTCTTATAAAGATTATCGATTAAAGGTACTTATATATATTTAAAGGTTTTCATAAAGGTTACTGATTTAAAAGTTTATTTTACTTTATTTAAAGAAACATATTTTCATTTAAGTATTGTTATTTATTTATAAAGATTAAGTAATTGTGCAAAACGATAATTGCCTTAAAAAGAAATTGCCTTAAAAAAAAAGAAACATTCGCGGTGATTTTGTCTTGCATTCGTTTATACAATTATTATATATATTGGCATCATATATTAACTTTATGAACGGAAAAATATGTCCAGGGTAGCCTAGTGGTCATGGCATCTGCCCGGTAAGCGGAAGGTCGTTTTATCCATCCTGACCAAAATCTATCCGTGAACTTCACACAGTGAACTTCACACAGACAGAATAAGGCAATTATATAAGTAGATATGTTCCCGGCATCGCCGGTTTTATCCTAGTAAAAGTTTGCTTAACGAACATTTGTTAAAACGATTCTAGCAAACATCCAATCCCTATATTGAATCTACACTTGTCTATACTCTCGATAATTTGAATTTTTTTCCAGGTCCCTTTAAAAATACTCGATAAGTTGAATAAAATCAATATTAATTGGTCCTCTCGGTAATTTGAAGTTGAAGGAATAGTATCTTGCCACAAAAGAACATTTGTTAAAACGATTCTAGAAAACATCCAATCCACCTATATATAGATTCATAAACGTATATAAATATTGTTATATGCGTTTGAATATATTTTTGTAACATAATTTTTTTTAAAACATTTATTAATTTTTAAATAAGATAGTGTCACGTTTGTGGATTTTATAATTAATTATTTCTTTTTTTTCTCAATTAATTATGTATATTAATTTAAAAATTCATTTTTGTTATCATCATCACATACAATGTATCAACATATATAGTCACGACCGTCATGGGCGGGCGGGCGTTCGGGCCCGGATCACGGATGCGCGCGCATCATCATTATGATCATTATCATTATCCAAATAATTTGGATTATAGATTAGAAGGTAATAAGACCAAATCTACTGATAAGGTACAATTTGGAATATAGATTAGAAGCAGAAGGTAATAAGACCAAATCTAATGATAAGGTACAATTTGGATTATCAACATATATAGTCACGACCGTCTTTCCTCAATTCCTCATCGCTGTCACGGATGCGCGCGCATCATCATTAGTATAATATAAAAAGCCAACAATGAAGAATGAATGTAAGATAAAAAGCCAACAATGAAGAGTAAATATGATATAAAAAGCCAACAATGAAGAATGAATGTAAGATAAAAAGCCAACAATGAAGAGTAAATATAATATAAAAAGCCAACAATGAAGAATGAATGTAAGAAAAAAGCCAACAATGAAGAGTAAATATGATATAAAAAGCCAACAATGAAGAATGAATGTAAGATAAAAAGCCAACAATGAAGAGTAAATGTAATATAAAAAGCCAACAATGAAGAGTAAATATAATATAAAAAGCCAACAATGAAGAGTGAATGTAAGATAAAAAGCCAACAATGAAGAGTAAATGTAATATAAAAAGCCAACAGAGTGAATGTAAGATAAAAAGCCAACAATGAATAGTTAATGTAATATAAAAAGCCAACAATGAAGAATGAATGTAAGATAAAAAGCCAACAATGAAGAGTAAATATAATATAAAAAGCCAACAATGAAGAGTGAATGTAAGATAAAAAGCCAACAATGAAGAGTAAATATAATATAAAAAGCCAACAATGAAGAGTAAATCTCTCTATATATAAAAATGAATGTTTGTATGTTTGTTTGTATGTCCGGTATACAAATTCGCAGTAGTTCACTAATTCAAACCAAAATGTCCATACATAGGTAAAAAAATACGGGGAAGATGATAGGCTATTTTAAAAAATATATTAATCAATTATTAAAACCATATATTTTTAGTCAGAAATTGATGATGACGATATTTCTGTATCATGTTTGATTATCAGATACAAAATTATATCGGGAAAAATTCCAAAAAGCAGAGACCACGGGTGAAACCAGTTCATTATTTTGTACGCAGGAACAAAATTCTAACAGAAAAACATTCATTCGAGCAGAAAACAAAAGCCAGATCATCTTTCTATAAAAATATCGCTTCTCAGACACAAAGTTTGCAGCGGGACGTTTCACAAGTGTGACATCCACGGCGCCAATTTATAATTGTAACGAATAGTATTTGAATAAAAACATTTAATCGGGTAAAACCCGGGCGTTGCCCGGGTCATTCGTCATTAATATATAGTCACGACCGTCTTTCCTCAATTCCTCATCGCTGTCACGGATGCGCGCGCATCATCATTATGATCATTATCTTCTATAGAAGCTTCTATCTTTATAATTATGTATATTTACAAAAAGTCAATTCGCTCGCGCCTCTAGCGGTGAAAATGAGGGGTAATACCAGCTGACCTAATGTACATGTAAAGTTTGGAGCGGGACGTTTCACAAGAGTGACATCCACGGTTCCAATTTATAATTGTTACAAATAGTTTTTGAATAAAAACATTCAATCGGGTAAAACACGGGCGTTGCCCGGGTCATTCGTCTAGTTTTTTTATATAAACAAATGATTAAAAACAACAACACTTAAATTTGCATCTTCGTTATTATAAAACAACAGCAAATTAAATTAACAATGTAAAAATATATTTTAACATTACAACATTTTAACATTTAACACAGAAAGTTACAATATTTTCTTTAATATATATTAATATTGTAATGCCAAGTTTTTTTTACAACATCTTTGGAATATTATATTACTATATTTCTAATTAAATGTATTATACTTGGAACATTTTTTAGCATTTTTACAATTTATAAATGTAATTTCACCAGATACCGTGAGAGGCGCTTCTTGCGAGTGAAAGTAGAAAATCTACAAATAAAATTGCAAATAATATTTATTTCAAATCGAATTCAAGCCAGAAATCTTCCCAGCAGTATAGTAAATAACTTCCTAAAGTTTCACGGCGATTGGATAATCTTACCTTTTAAAAACATTCATCGTCTAAACAAACCACGTGTTAATTATTAACCAATCAAATTCATATATTGTCGCGACCAGTGCTGCGCTCAGGCGGTGAAAGGCTGGAACTAACGCTTTTTGGTTTTTATTTTTCAAAATAGCACATTAACTTTTTTAGTTTTTTGAAAAGCCTATATGTTAAACGAAATCTTCTGCTACCTACATGCGAAATTTCATAATGATTGATTCTGTAGATTTTGCGCTACGCGATAACAAACATCGATTTTGGATTTAATTTTTATAGATATACTAGACGGGTGACCCGGGCTTCGCCCCGGGATTGACCCGTGTGCATATCTACCCGAGTGATATATATTTAGATAAGATTTTTTTTATAATTGCTTGTTATTAGCATTATCTATTTGTTTGCATCAGCCTAAT
This sequence comes from Cordylochernes scorpioides, assembly GCA_030710605.1. Lineage (NCBI taxonomy): Eukaryota > Metazoa > Arthropoda > Arachnida > Pseudoscorpiones > Chernetidae > Cordylochernes > Cordylochernes scorpioides. The sequence continues at coordinate 73,758,486 of CP092872.1, forward strand.
TTAATCTAATCTTTGATAGAGGGCGCTGTTCGTGAGCTAAGTAGAATAATTTGAATATATAGTTTTAAGTTTGGCATACCCGAGACATTTGACCTATATCGACAGATGAATCAGCTTTATAATCAATATGGGCATTTTACTGCAAACCTGAAAAAGGCTTATGAGTCCAAAGCTGAATACGCTGAACAGGAACTCGCATAGTTTGTGTAGCTGCGACGCGGGCTTCAGAATACCTAAGACGGCGAAGCGCACGACGCGTCTCACTTTGAATTGGTGTCTCAATAGCTCTAGCATTCCTATATCTCCTGGAAGCAGCCGTATTCCTACCAAGTAAACGTCGGCTGTGGCAAAGCATATTCTGAAAAAAAAATTAGATTGAGATTAATAACAAAAGCTTCAAAACCAGCAATTTCTAAAAAAAGCATAAAAATTTCCTGTCTTTTTGAGGTAAAAATCAAATTTTTTATTTTTTTATTCAAAATAACCTTCAGATATGTTAAAAAGATTTAAAAAACTAAATTCATAATATTATATATTACCAAAAAATTAATGTACAAAACCAGTTATCATTAAAAAGCTTCAAAAATAGACCAACCGCTGGATACGGCAATGAAAAAGCATGCTTTTTTGAGCTAAAAAATAGAAATAATTTTCTAAAATACAAAATACAACCCCTATATGTTAATAAAAAAACTTTAAATAATTTAAATATAAAATATTTAATCAAATAAATCAAAATATCTTTAAAAAATTTGAAAAAGGACTTCAAAAAGACAAATAAATGAATCCGTAAAAGAAAACCCTTGCTTATTTAAAAATATAAATAACCTATTTTTTAGATACAACCCATATATGTAGAAATATAATAAATAAACTGTATGGCATATTCTGAAAAAAAATTTAGATTGAGATTAATAACAAAAGCTTCAGAACCAGCAATTTCTAAACAAAGCATAAAAATTTCCTGTCTTTTTGAGGTAAAAATCGGAATTTTTAAATTTTTTATTCAAAATAACCTTCAGATATGTTAAAAAGATTAAAAAAAACTAAAATCATAATAGTATATATTACCAAAAAATTAATGTACAAAACCAGTTATCATTAAAAAGCTTCAAAAATAGACCAACCGCTGGATACGGCAATAAAAAAGCATGCTTTTTGAGCTAAAAAATAGAAATAATTTTCTAAAATACAAAATACATTCCCTATATGTTGAAAAAAACTATAAATAATCTACTTTTAAAATATCTAAGCAATTAATTAAAATTTTGTTAAGGTTCTCAAAAAAGACATAAAATTGAGCACATTAATGAAATTTCAAGCTTTTTAGTGAAAAAAAATAGAAATAACCCAATTTTTTTTACAAAACAACCCATATAAGTGGAAAACACCATAAATAATTTGTTATTAAAATATCTAAACAATTAATTAAAAATTTTGTTAAGGTCCTCAAAAAAGACATAAAATTGAGCACATTAATGAAATTTCAATCTTTTTTTGTAAAAAATAATATAAATAACCTTAGTCTTATAAAAATACTAACCACGTAAGTTAGAAATAGCATATATAATCTGTATATAAAATAAAATAGAAATAAATTAAAATTAGCCTAAAAATTTATCTAAAATATAAAATTGATCTCATCAAGTAAGGCTTCAACTTTTTCGGTATAAAATATGAAAACTATAAAATGAAAGTATCTTACCATCTATAAAAGTTATTAAAATATATATAAAAAAGATTAAAACTAATTTTCAAAGAAGCGCTAAAGTGTAAACACTTTTGAAAGTGTAAACACTTTTGAAAGTGTAAACACTTTAACTCTGTTGATTTTTTTTGTATTTTATCGATAACAGCAAAGTTATGTATGTTAAAGTTAGGAAAAATATTTTGATGTTAAGCAAAACCTGCTCCATCTCGTTTTACATAAATGTTGAAAATTTGGTCGAAATTGATGCATTGTAACGAAAGTTTTTAGTGAACAACACTTATGAAATTTCCATTTTATTAATATAGATATAAGGATTTACATTGTATGTGATGATGATAACAAAAATGAATTTTTAAAAATATATATATAATTCATTGAGAAAAAAAGAAATAATTAATTATAAAATCAACAAACGTGACAATAGCTTATTTAAAATATAAATATGTTTATTAAAAATTATGTTTCAAAAATATATTCAAACGCAAATAACAATATTTATATACATTTATAAATATATATATAGGTGGATTGGATGTTTTCTAGAATCGTTTTAACAAATGTTCGTTAGGCAAACTTTTACTCGGGTAAAAACCGAGCGAAGCCGGGTACATTCGCTGAATACAGTTATTTGCAAATGTTCGTTTGTGGCAAGATACTATTCCTTCAACTTCAAATTACCGATTGGACCAATTAATATTGATTTTATTCAACTTATCGAGTATTTTTAAAGGGACCTGGAAAAATCAAATTATCGAGAGTATAAACAAGTGTAGATTCAGTATAGGGATTGAATATTTGCTAGAATCGTTTTAACAAATGTTCGTTAGGCAAACTTTTACTCGGGTAAAAATCGGGCGAAGCCGGGAACATATATATATGTTTGTCGGCTATGCACGCCCTCAATATGTAACTAATCTCGCTGAAATTTGAACTGGACAGAGAGTTAAATCTGGAAAAGTTTTTTTTTGTCGCGCTTTATCCAAGAAAAAATATAATAACCAGGTACTGAGCAACAATATTTTTTTTTTTGTCAGAAATGATTATGACAATATTGCTGTATCATGCTTGATTGACATAAACAAAATTCTTCAGGGGAATATTCACTAAAGCAGACCACGGCGAAGCTGGATAATAATTTTTAGTAGGCAGGAACAAAATTCTACCGCGAAACATTCACTCGAGCAGAAACACACGAAGCCAGGTCATCTCTATATATAAAATATCGTTTCTCGGCCTTTTGGCTAAGATCGTGTAGTTTATCTCTAGATATTTTTATTTATATATATCTTTTTAAAAATCTATTCAGTAGAGAGAGTAGATATGTTTGCTCGAAAAATATACTTTATATATTATATAAATACTAGCGGATGTGTACCCGGCTTCGCCCGGGTTTTATCCGAATGTAAGTTTGCCTAACGAATATTATATATTATGGAGTATAATAAACAATGTTAAAGATTAGTTTTAATTATTAATCAAGATTGTGTGTGAATATGTGAGAAATATGTAATATGGTTGTTGTTTTCTTGGCCGACTGTTTTACATATGGTGTTATCTTAAAATTGCTTGTTTTGAATTATTTTTTAGATAATATTTTGATGTTAAGCAAAACCTGCTCCATCTCGTTTTACATAAATGTTGAAAATTTGGTCGAAATTGATGCATTGTAACGAAAATTTTTAGCGAACAACACTTATGAAATTTGCATTTTATTAAAAACTAGACGGGTGACCCGGGCTTCGCCCCGGGATGACCCGTGTGCATATCTACCCGAGTGATATATATTTAGGTAAGATTTTTTGTTAATAATTGTTTGTTATTAGCATTATCTATTCGTTTGCATCAGCATAATTTAATCTAATATTTGATAGAGGGTGCTGTTCGTGAGCTAAGTAGAATAATTTGAATATATAGTTTTAAAAATTGATTTATATATATTTTAAAATAGCCTATCGTCTTCCCCGTATTTTTTTACCTATGTATGGAAATTTTGGTTTGAATTAGTGAACTACTGCGAATTTGTATACCGGACACACAAACAAACAAACATTGATTTATATATATACTAGCCGAATGGCCAGGGCAACGCCCGGGTTTTAACTGACTGGACCCGGCTTCGCCTGGGTAGTGTTCGAGCGAGGTTTACTCATGAATGAATAGAGGCCCCAACTGTTTGTAAACTCAATGTAATGAATTTTCTTTCAGCAAAATGGGGATAAATTGCAAACAGCAATATCGAAAATGCTTGTAAAAAAATCTGAAATATAGGATCCATTTCACAAACACATCTAATGAATAGAGTGCTCTTTGAAGGAGTGGTCTAAATTGTTAATTTTTAAAAACCATGACCCGGGATCATCGAATGCAGATTCAGACACTTTGTTCTGAAAAAAAAAAATTGCCCCAATGGCTCCTGATTCTTGAAAAATTCCAACCCCTCCAGTGAGTGCAAGTAACCAAACTGGGCTTTTATTCTTAAAAATTAAAAAAAAATCTAATGATTAGTGTGAATAAAGGAAAATGGTCGGCACAACCTGAAAATTTCACTTTGTCCACTTCACTCTCGGCTGTCCAAGAAGAAACAGCCAGAGCAAACATTTTAAAGGGCACCTAATCCGGCATTTACATATCTAAATAGTTAAGCAACTTTTATAAATGTAATATATTTCTGCAATATTGAAATACCTGGACTTGGAAGAATTTTGTATTAGTTATTGCTGCAGTTTTAGAAAAGTGTGGGAAATTGTAATTTTAACAAAAGAATATAATTTTTAAAATGGTATATAAAATAAAAAGGAAATTTGCATAATTTTCTAATAGTCAAGGGCAATTTTAAAAATACCAAAAAAGCAAGACCAAATAAAAAATATATATATATGTGTGATGTTTCAGTAACAGCATTGTTGCCATATAAAGACAAAATTACTGAATGTATTCAGCACCTTTGTCTGAAGATAGCCAAAATGTAACTGAAACCACACATAATGTAATTATTTGTATTCGGTCTTGCTTCCTTTTTTTTTTAAATTATCCCTAGTACGCGTGGTACAGGCAATGATAACCATGGTGGGTAGGTAGCGACTGCTTTTACTGTAAGCGCACCACATGTCTACAAATGTGATACATTGCTACCAGCTAAATGCATTTTCACTATGGTGTGATTTCCACATGATGGATCTGTAGACACATTATAATCTCTCCAGAGCTTAAGGTAGCAAACAGTACTTTCACATTATATAAATATCAATGCCAAAAGCCAGAGTTATGATAGCATGTTGCAGTGTAATGTAGACCTGCAGGATGGGAAAAAGCAATATTATTTCCGGCTTTAATTTGAAAAGTATTATGAAACGTTAAAAATATAATCTTAACTTTTGAAGCATGAAAAAATGCTAACTTGATGTGTATCAATTTAGTCTAAAAACAAACAGCATGTAAAAGTAAGCACCAATCGAAAGCATTTATTAGCTCTAACAGTGCTGCCCCCAGCGGTAAAAGACTGGAGCTAACCCTTCACGGGTTGGTAAAGTTTCTGTTAATATTACATTAACTTAACAATATTCCATGTCTTGCTAGCACAAATTTTTAAAAATAATATGCATAAAAATAATGCAATTCTAAAAATCATAAATGAAGCATCATTAAATTAAATGGGAGAGAAATGGTGTTCCAAAATTTCTTTTTTTGTTGTAAAACTTTGACCTTTATATTTTTACAAATTCTTAATGTAAATAACCCAAACCAAATTGTCTATAAAATTCTGCAAACAAATATAATATTATAGAGGCATGAAAATACTAATGGTGTAAAAATCAAAACAGCAAAGTTATCCTGATAAATGCAATGAGCTATGATAAGGTGTGTTGCAGGCTAACAAAAACCTTAATTGAACCAGAAATGTTGATACCATAAAAAAAAAAACAATTTTCAAGAATAGAGTTATGTAAATGAATTAAATGTGAAAAAATTTAAAATAAAATAAAGTAAAAAAAAGCTTTATTGATGAAATTACAGTAGAGAAATAATGATAACAAATTATTCACAAATTATGTATTTACAAAAGTCAAGCTTGCCAAAATCATTATTCGAAGAAATCTCTTTCAAAATTGTCAAAATCTAGATCAAAGCCCCCTGATAAACAATATTGCGTGTCTTGCTAAAAGTAGAACTAAAGACAAATAAATTTTTAGGGCTGGAAACACAGGAGCATGCTACATAGAGTTGCCCATGCGAGAAACAGGGACACTCAAGATGCACACCAACTACTTGCAATGTTTGACCCTGAGATTTATTAATTGTCATAGCAAAGGCAACCATAACTGGGAATTGCAAGCGTCTAAACTTAAAAGGCAGATCATTTGAAATAATTGGTATTCTAGGAAAAAGGACCTCTTCCTCTCGAAAAGAGCCAGTTAAAATTCGAGCCTGGAGAACATTAGTCTGGGTTTCCAGCAAAAACTGTTTTGGATATTTTTTAGAACAGCTACTATTCTTCATACAGGGGGATACAGGGTTGTACTCACCGCAAGGCCCATGTATCATATTCTTAACCACAATGTTATACAATAGCGGGTCTTGAATAGGATCTGGAAACTCAGCACATATAACAGAGTCTATCTGAGTGGGACGGAGCTTATTTGCTAGCCAAACTAATATGTGAGCATGAGGAAGTCCCCTTTTCTGCCATTCAACAGAATACATCCACGCAACTGTTGCTCCATACAATTGGCCTTTTGTTAGAGCCCCAACAAATTTAACTAATTTTTGTCGAAAAACCCGAGCTGTGATATCATGTCTATCCAGCTGTTTTCGTCCTGGTAGCAACGCTGCAGATAGCTCTTCCCAAGAGGGGTTACTTGTAAAAGTAATAAAAAGATCTGGACGCCCAAATTTCCGAACATAACAAAAAGCATCCTGAGTTTATTCTGCCAAATACCTGGGACTATTGACAAAACTTGATGGTAAAATGATCCTTTGACCCAAGCTATTAGGGTTAATATTTGCATCAGTTGACAGGGCATCGCGCAAATGAATATAACTCTCTGCACGCAAGTTTCTCTGGTGCAGCGTAATATAGCGCAAACGTTCACTTTCTAACTTAGCATACATATCGACCAGGAATTGATGAAAGAGCTGGCCAAATTGAACAATGACATTTGGACTATTTCGGCAAACCATAATAAAATAGCCATAAAAATCCATAGAAGACACTATACTTGACAAAGGCTGTCTAGTGTTTGGGTCGATCTGAGGAATATGAAAAGAATATCATTCTTGGTCTTTCCAGAAAATTAAAGGATATTGAAGGGCATCATAAAAGCGATGTGTGTCGCTAACATGTTTCAGCAAATTATCTCGCTGATGTAAAACAATGTCACGTGAGCCAAACTGATTAACAGCTAAGACAACCGCAACCTCATTAGCTGTAGGAGCATTATACCGTCTAGGATGTTGACCAGGAGGTGTCCGATCAGCATTTACAACAACTCTGTATGCATCACTGGGGAGATTTTCAAGTGCAGTTTTAAACTGTTGAACCAGTAGATTGTGTTGGTGCAACATGCGCTGCAAACCCTGTACAATATTACGACGTACTCCCTGTATTTGCTGGCATCTTCGATCAGTCTGAATATCATCATCATCATCATCATCATTGCCCACAAAATAGATCTGAAGAAATCTACTTGGCTGGTTCTCAGATGGCATAAGTGAACCTATTCTGTGGTAGACCTGGCCTTGGATAGAAAATGTGGTTGGAAAAGTAACAGAGTGGGTTTGGTTTTCAGCTCCAAATGATGTCATTTGAAAGCAGGAATTATATTTGCGAATATTACGCAAAAAATGTTTGAACAGCACATTCCAGAAGACTCATCTTTCCATCTTAAGGCCCTAACAAAACCTGCATGTAGTGTCCATCATCCCAAGGGAAATTAAAGGGTGCTTAAAGTATTCAACAGCAACAGAATAATTAAAACCTGCATTTTCCATAAAAGACCAAACGCTGCTTAAAAAAATATTTGTTCTAGTATTCCTCCAATTAGAAGAATATATTTCTGAATGCGCCTGTAAGCGAGAATGGATGGGATCAGGTGTCTCTAACGACCGCACAGCGGCTTGACGCGCGGACTGTGCACGCAATCTTCGAATATTCTGTCCTCTGGTTTCGCGCAGTCTGTAAGCATGCTGAACCCTAGAGCTATTGGAACGCTGAGAAAGATTGCGTCTCCTATGGCTTGGCATACCTACAAACACAAAGCATTAGTAAAAATAAAAATAAGGATAACTGAAAAATGTAAAACATCAAGGGCTGAGAATGAAGAAAAAAATTCAAAAATAGCGTATTAAAATAAACTCGACTCATGACTAAGGCCAAAATAAAAAAATGCATAGAAATAATCTGAAAGGAGGGGAAAAATGCATAAAACTCAGTGAAAACGTAAAACAACTGATTAAAAAAAATCAAATGGAAGAAGACGTAAAAAAAAGTATAATTTGCTGAAAAAATATGCACAATAAATATGAGTAGAACATATATAGATATATATGAGCAGCTACATATTTTGAAGCAGATAAATATAAATACTACCTAAACAATTAACAGCAAAACAACAAAAAAAAAAGCCAATGGAAGAAGGCCTAAAAAAAGTCTAATTTGGTTGAAAAAACTGCCCAATAAATTGAGCCTATATAGATATATATGAGCAGCTACATATTATGAAGCAGATAAATATAAATACTACCTAAACAAATGACAGCAAAACAACAAAAAAAAAAAGACAATGGAAGAAGGCCTAAAAAAAGTCTAATTTGGTTGAAAAAACTGCCCAATAAATTGAGCCTACCCCTAAAAAAAGCAGTTATTAAAAATGCATAGAAGCTGCTTACAATATAAATGCTAATAAGTATAAAACTATTGCATGGAACAAACATATATAGTAAAATATACGTAGCAAGCCATATAGAAAAAAACATAATTATGAAATTAGAAAAATATTTCTAAACAATAATCTAAATCGTAAATGATTATATGATTTTATAATATATTATGAATATTCCTTATGAGAATCAAACAGTATACCTTTGTCTAATTTGTTTGAAAAAACTGCCCAATAAATTGAGCCTACCCCTAAAAAAAAGCAGTTATTAAAATGCATAGAAGCTGCTTACAATATAAATGCTAATAAGTATAAAACTATTGCATGGAACAAACATATATAGTAAAATATACGTAGCAAGCCATATAGAAAAAAACATAATTATGAAATTAGAAAAATATTTCTAAACAATAATCTAAATCGTAAATGATTATATGATTTTATAATATATTATGAATATTCCTTATGAGAATCAAACAGTATACCTTTGTCTAATTTGTTTGAAAAAACTGCCCAATAAATTGAGCCTACCCCTAAAAAAAAGCAGTTATTAAAAATGCATAGAAGCTGCTTACAATATAAATGCTAATAAGTATAAAACTATTGCATGGAACAAACATATATAGTAAAATATATGTAGCAAGCTATACAGAAAAAAACATAATTAGAAATTAGAAAAATATTTCTAAACAATAATCTAAATCGTAAATGATTATATGAATATATAATATAAAATGAATATTCCTCATGAGAATCAAACAGTATACCTTATCTAAAAAAACGTAGTAGCAATTAAATTAGAAAAATATTTCTAAACAATAATATTTCCAAAGAGTTTAAATAAATTTTACCTTTTGAATAATGCAGCGTGTAAACAAACAAAATAAGTGTAAAATTATTAACCAATCAAATTCGTCGCGACCAGTGCGGCGCCAAGCGGCAAAAGGCGGGAACTAATCCATTTCAGTTAAATAATTTTTAAAAATAGTACATTAACCTTTGTATTTTTTTGAATAGCCTATATGTTAAACGAAATCTCCAGCTACCTACATCCGAAATTCCATAATGATTGAGTCAGTAGATTTTGCGTAATGCGATAACAAACATCGATTTCGCATTTCATTTTTATATATATAAGGAAGGACTAGCGGATGTGTACCCGGCTTCGCCCGGGTTTTATCCGAGTGAAAGTTTGCCTAACGAATATTATATATTATGAAGTATAATAAACAATGTTAAAGATTAGTTTTAATTATTAATCAAGATTGTGTGTGAATATGTGAGAAAGATGTAATATCGTTGTTGTTTTCTTGGCCGACTGTTTTACATATGGTGTTATCTTAAAATTGCTTGTTTTGAATATTTTTTTAGATTGAGTTGAATGAATTGCTGAATTTTTTTTGTATTTATATATAAATAAAATTAACTCTGTTGATTTTTTTGTATTTAATCGATAACAGCGAAGTTACGCATGTTAAAGTTAGGAAAAATATTTTGATGTTAAGCAAAACCTGCTCCATCTCGTTTTACATAAATGTTGAAAATTTGGTCGAAATTGATGCATTGTAACGAAAGTTTTTAGTGAACAACACTTATGAAATTTGCATTTTATTAATATAGATATATAATGTAACGAATATCATTATCATTATTATCATAATATTCTGTGTGCTCCGGAATATTGTTATCAATAATATTCGTTAGGCAAACTTTCATTCGGATAAAACCCGGGCGAAGCCGGGTATACATCCGCTAGTACTTAATATATTTAAACTTGTATTCAAAATTTTGCGTGTTATAATTGGCTAAAAGTAACACTTTTAGGTCTCCGTGTTGAGGGGCATGTTAGCCCAAAAGCTCGAGAGCTTAAAAGTTGTGAAAAGAAACCTAGCCTTAGATTCCTTATCAATTTTGTCAAAGATATATTTATAAAATCAAAGTAGAAAAATCACCAATAAAAATGCCCTAAATGCATCTAATAAAATGAAGTTTCAGAATAACGGGTAGGAAAAAATATTTTAAAAAGTTGTATATGTGGTAATAGTATCAGAAATAATAAATATATTTTAAATTTAGAATTTCATTTATTAGAGATCTCTCTGTGACATAAGGGAAAATAATTTGAATGCATTTGAATTTTAAATTAATCAAAATATTAAATCAAATGAATCTAAGAAAAGAAAAAGAGATAAAGTAAAGAATATAGATAGTTTTAAAATAAAAATAAGAGTTATTTTTGTGATCCTTATTAGAATTTTATTATATTAAATAAACTCTCCCAAAATGCTATGCCACATCCTCAAAGTGGTGGAAAACTTTAAACAGGTAGCACAGGACGTCGGGAGTTTAACTCCTGGTAGGGCCACCCTGTGCTATATACCTGACTAAGGTATCAATTATCTGTTCTCCATAGGAGCGGCTACACTCCATGTCAGGAGACCAAAAGAAGAAAAGTCACACTGAATGGTACTTCCAGGTCTTCAAACCAACAGCAGGTGCACTCCTCTTTCCTTCTCCATGATGTCTACAACATAATTATATTGTCACGGTAGAGATAACGAGCACTACAAAAGTTTAAGTAAAAAATAGTTTATTTAGAAAATGCAAAACTAAATCTAAAAATTTATTTACAAGTAAAATATATAAGAATCGTAATGAGTGACTATGCAAATATTAATGATGATATACCACAGAATATTTAAAATAATTATTCAGTGACATTGCCCCCTTCCTAGATGAACAGCGTCCCGCTGTAATTATCACTTGAACAGATCAGCTTGGTCCTCAGGGTCATGGTAGGGTTTCATTCTCAGTACATGGACCAGGTCTCTTGTTTGGTGGTTGGTTGGTCTACAGGTTCAACTTCGAAGGTCACGTCAGAGAGTTTCCGAGTAACCCTGTATGGCCCGAAGTACCTTTTCATCAGTTTTTCTGAGAGTCCCACCTTTCTTATCGGGATGAAAATCCATACCAGGTCACCAACGTCGTAATCCATTGCTTCGTGCTTTGAGTCATATCTGGCCTTGTCCTTTTCTTGGGCTTTTAAGGTTTCTAATCTTGCTAGCTGCCTAGTCTCTTCGACTCGCGAGGCAATCCTCTGACTGTAATCCTCTTGGAGATCTTCATGCGGATTTGGGAAAAGAGTGTCTACAGTTGTCTCGGCTTCGTGTCCATGAATCAGTTCAAAAGGGGTAAAACCTGTCGTATCTTGTTTTGCCGTATTGTAGGCGAACGTAACGTAGGGCAGGATTACGTCCCAGTCCTTCTGTTCAACACTTACATACATAGCGATCATGTTGGCTAAGGTTTTGTTTAATCTCTCCGTAAGTCCATTCGTCTGGGGATGATACTCTGTCGTGAACCTATGTATCGACGAGCATTGATTGGTGAGTTCCGCAATCAACTTGGATTGGAATACTCGTCCTCGGTCCGTGATGATTTCTCTGGGGGCACCGTGCTTAAGAACAACATCTTCCATTAAGAACTTGGCTGCTTCTTTTGCTTCCCCTGTGGGTAAGGCTTTAGTAACGGCAAATCGAGTAAGATAGTCAGTGCAGACTATGATCCATTTATTACCAGTATCAGACTTGGGAAATCTTCCAAGGAGGTCCATTCCAACTCTCTGAAAGGGGAGGTTGCAGGAGGTATTGCCTTAAGTAGTCCGGGTGGCTTTTGAGTTGATTGTTTCTTTCTTTGGCACTCTTTACAATGAGCGACATACTTCCGTATGTCCCGGAGAAGTCCTGGCCAGAAATATTTGTTTTTAACTCTCTCATATGTCTTCGAAAATCCAAGATGACCTGCTGTGGGAGCGTCGTGTAAACCTTTCAGTAGTTCTAAGCGTAAGTGCCTGGGAACAACTAAAAGGTGTTGGTTTCCCAGGGGGTCGAAATTCTTTTTGTATAAGGTTCCTTTTAACATTTCATATCCTTTCGATTCTGCACCAAATCTTTCTGTTTCTTCTATCAATTTACTAATTTTAGGGTCTTTTCTTTGTTCAGCCTCAAAGCACGTCAGAGCAGTTATTGAGGGTATATCATCATCCTCATCATTGTATGCTTCCTCCGATTCAAGTTGGAGAGGATTTCGAGAAAGACAGTCGGCATCTTGGTGTTTGCGTCCACTTTTATAAACAACTGTTACGTTGTATTCTTGGAGTTTTAAAGCCCATCTTGCTAGTCTTCCTGTCGGGTCCTTCAGGTTAGATAACCAGCAAAGAGCGTGGTGGTCAGTGACGATGACAAACTCACGACCAAAAAGGTACGGTCGAAATTTGTTGATGGCCCATATTGCGGCCAAGCATTCTCTTTCCGTTGTTGAGTAATTCTTCTCCGCCTTCGATAAAGTTCTTGAAGCATAACCAACTGGCCGCTCCTTCCCATCGTTGATCTGCACGAGGACAGCTCCAATTCCATAACCGCTGGCGTCAGTATGAAGCTCGGTTGGCAGTTGTTCTTCGAAATAGGCAAGAACAGGTTCAGACATCAATGCTTCTTTCAAGGAATTAAAAGCATCCTGTTGGTCAGAGTTCCACGTGAATTTATTATCTTTTTTGAGGACTTCGTGTAGAGGAGCAGCTTTCTCAGCAAAATTTTCGATAAATCTACGATAATAGGAGCATAAGCCAATGAAGCTTCTCACATCTGTTATAGATCTTGGGGTCGGAAACCTGGCGATAGCTTCAATCTTTTCTGGATCGGGATAAATACCTTTACTATCGACGAGGTGTCCAAACACTCTTATTCGTTTGGTTCCGAAAAGGCACTTTTTGGGGTTGAGGCGTAGCTCGGCTTTGTCGAGACATTGTAGTATGATTTCAAGCCGGTGTAAATGTTCGTTGAACGATTTGGAATATACAACGATGTCGTCTAAATAACAGAGGGCCATCGTCCATTTCAGGCCTTTCAATATCTAGTCCATCATGCGCTCGAATGTTGCAGGGGCATTACATAGGCCAAAGGGCATGACCAGGAATTCATAGAGTCCGTCAGGGGTAATAAAGGCAGTTTTTTCTCTATCTGCTTCGTCGACTTCTATCTGCCAATATCCTGAACGAAGGTCCATTGATGAATAAAATTTGGCTCCTTTCAGGGAGTCAAGTGTATCATCGATTCGAGGTAGTGGGTAAACGTCTTTTTTAGTAACCTTGTTTAGTCGTCTGTAATCCACACAGAAACGCCAGTTACCATCCTTCTTCTTCACTAAAATAACCGGCGATGACCATGGACTTTCCGAATGACGTATAATCCCGGCGTCTAGCATTTTGTCCACTTCCGTTTGGATTGCTTGGCGTTCTGTAGGGGAGACTCGATATGGTCTATGCTTAATAGGCTGATGGTTTCCAGTTTCAATTTTATGCTTGGTTACTGAAGTTTGCTTTACTGGTTCATTATTTTTATCAAATATTTTATCATGTCGCTTTAAAATTGATGAGATTTGAGACTGCTGCTCCTCTGATAAATCATCACTAATTAGATTTTGTAAAAATTTGAAGTCACCTTTATCAGCATGACTGGCATGATTCCCATCTTTCACCTCCTTATTAAATTCAGAACATTCCGAAATAGCCGTCAAGTTATTTTCTTCAACCCTTTGAATTTTTCCCAGGCACATTCCCTTAGGGACTATTTGAGCTGTGGTGCCAGAATTTACGATCCAAAGTTTTCCTTTATTATGGGAAAGCCTGAATAATGCACAGGGAAGTGTTAACCCTTTTCCTATTGATACCTTTTTCGAAGGTTCAAAAAGTACCTGATTTTGCCCATTAAGCTCTTCACTCATAACATTTATTAGTTTGGCAGATTCGGCTGGGATTACGACGCTTCTGCTAGCCACAACCTTTCCCATGGAAGCTGGTGAATTTAGTACATCTTTGGCCTCTTCCAATCTGATTTCGGCGCGTCCACAATCAATCACGGCATTTGATGCCTCTAGGAAATCCCATCCGAGGATAATACTTGGGTTACTATTAGGGAGGACGATAAACTCAAGCGGCTGTTCCAATCCATTGATGCTCAAGCTGATTGTGCATCGGCCGATCGATGTAACACTCTTGCCATCAGCAACCTTCAGAGTCATTCCGCTATCCTTGAACATGGTCTTTTTTAATTGTCGTCTTAATCCATCAGAGATAACCGAAAAAGAGGAACCTGAATCGACTAGAGCAGAAAACGCAATGTCATCAATGATGATTTCGACATAATTTTGTTGTAATTTAGCGGCTGTCGACAATGGAGGGTTTTTCACACCCGCGGCTTCCCCCTCGAAAGAAGACGCGACCCTTAGTTTTTTTTCTAGATTTTAGCGGCGTGGGGATTGGCTTGTATGGCGGCTTGGGGAAACGGACTGGCGTCTTGGGGATCTTCCTCTGTTTGGATACGGCGATTGTCTGCGGTAGGTTTGGCTTCTTATGGCTTGGTGGTCACCCATTTGAGGTTCTTGGGTGCTTGGTGCATGTCCTTCGGGTATCTGCGTCCATTGTCGGCGTTCTCTACAATATCGCTTAACATGGCCTGGGCGGCCGCAATTAAAACATATTGGGATGTTGTCATGCGTCCTCCATTCATCCGTTCTTCGTTGTGGTGACGTCTGGTTATATATGGGTGTTTGGGTAGGGTACTGACGTCGTGGAACCTGGTTGAATGTACGTGTTTGGCTGGGGTACGACTGTCGTGGTGGAGGCCTTTGAATAGGCCTCGAAATTGCAGCTACGTTTTTTTCAATCTCCTCTCGGATAATCTCTTTCAGAGAAGATGGCTCAGGGGTAGTTGACTCCGGATTTAGTGCGCGATGAACCTCTTCACGCACGATGCGTCGGACCAAGTCTTCCATTGATTCAGAGTCTGCTGAACCGATGGCAGCAACATTCGGTAGTCTGTCGAATACTACACGTTTATTTACACGTTTTTTTTATTTGAAGCCTCGATTTTTCGGCACCATTTGATGAACTCATCGATAGTTGCGATGTCTAAAATGATCATTGACCGATATATCTCTTCCGATATTCCTTTCGTCAAGTGCGCGATTATTTCATTTTCCATCATAGCCGGATCTACTTCTCTGCACAGATGGAGAACATCTTGAATGTAGGAGTCACTGGTCTCCTCCTTCCCCTGAGCTCGAGTTTTGAGGTTCTCTGCGAGCTGATCTTTTTGGGTGACATGATGTCCGAAATTCTGAGAAAACATTTTCACAAAAATATCCCATGAATTAATTTTCTCTTCAACATTTTCGTACCATCTGTGCGCTGTTCCTTGGAGGAAAAAATAAACATTTGCGAGGCACATTGAATCATCCCAGCAATTATAGCGGGCGACGCGATGGAACTCCTTCAACTATTTTTCTGGATTCTGGTTGCGTTCTCCAGTAAAAATAGAAGGGTTTCTAAAAGGTTGAAAGTGGTACTCACTCATTTTTGTCTGTGTCTCTTGATTAACCATAGCGATGTTTTCCTCAGGTTCTAGTCTTTGTAGTCTTCGGCTTCTTCTAATGGCTTAGGCGTCGAGGGAATATTCCAGCTTCTCCACCAGTTGTCACGGTAGAGATAACGAGCACTACAAAAGTTTAAGTAAAAAATAGTTTATTTAGAAAATGCAAAACTAAATCTAAAAATTTATTTACAAGTAAAATATATAATCGTATGCATCGTAATATACGATCGTAAATCGTAATTTGCATATTTATCGTCGGGCGGACGTGTTCTTGCAGCGCTCCGCGAATTCTGGTAAATATTACTTCAATTTGTTTTTAGAGTTGTTTTGAAATTTAAAATCTTTTATACCTTACTTATATTATTATAAATATAATAACCAACTCTTAAGTATACTTAAACATTTTATATACAGCTGATTTGCATATCAGCAGACGGCGCGGCGCGACCGCTTGCCGCTTGTTAGAACAATATGGTCGATAAAATTGAAAAACGTACTGAGGAATGTAGGATTCAGCATAAGATCATCTCGGAACAAATTGCTGACACATTAAAATCAAAGTACTCATCTACAAATAAAAGCATAAATCAAAATGATCTTACAATTGTACAGGGTTTGCTAAAGCAATTGAATATATTGATGGATACAATGGGAGATATCGCTGTAATCAATGGCTCTATTTGTGATAGACTTGGAAATCTGGACGAATCAATAAAGAAAATATCTCCTTCAAGTCAATATGCTCAAGCTACGAGAGTTACTAGTGAAGACGATAAAATAGTTATGCAAAATCAAAACGTAACGGATAAAACAATAATATTTAAATCCAAGTTAAATGTTTCCCCGGCTGAAGTATTAGGCGAAGTAAATAATGGTATTAAAAAGATGAGAAATGATAGATCTAAAGTCAAAATAAATAAAATAATAAAATCAAAATCTGGCGTAATACTTAAAGTTGATTCAGGTGAAGATTTGAATACATTGATTGAAGAGTTTAAAAAGATTGATGAGGTAAATCAAAAAGCATTAATTTATGCACCAAAACCACTAGATCCTACAATTGTTCTTAAGTCAATTACTAAATCTACAGATATTAAGGAATTGCCTTCGATTTTATGCAATATGAACCCAGAGTTAGAAGGTCGAGAGAAGAAGATAAAGGTTCTGTTCGCTATGAGATCAAATACTGATGTACAGGATGTTGTTCTCCGCATTTCCCCGGCTACATACCAAATTATGAAGAAATTACAACGTATATATACAGACATACAGGTTACATATATGAAGGATAAGGTGCTTGTACGTCAATGTCAAAACTGTTTTAGTTATGGTCATAGTAAAAATTCATGTAACATCATAAAATGTAAAAATTGCGGAGACAATGACCAACATGTTAACTGTCAATCCTTGCCCAAGTGCATAAATTGCTCTACACATCCTAAATATAGGAATAGCAATAATCATCGTTCTAATGACAAATTATGTCCTGTGTTCCTTCAACAAATGAAATATGAGATACAAAGAACATGTTATGCAGATTTAGATCATGATATTGTTACTTTGGATTAGAATAGACTTATTCTTGTTTTTTTTTTTTTTTGTCAATGTTCAAATTAAAAATTCTACAACAAAACACGCGGAAAAGCAATTTGGTTAATAATGAAATAAGGGAATTTATTTCTAAAGAAAAATGTGATATGATTATAGTTCAAGAACCATATAGTATAAATAATGAAGTAATCTTTAATATGCGTTCAAAAATATATTATGCAAATATACCGGGAGTTCCAATATATACCGCAACAATCGTTACAAACCCTTTCTTATCATGTAAATTAATTAAAGAATTTTCAAATTCATTTGCAACCACTATATCAGTACAAACTACTAAACGGCAAATTATTCTTTCAAATATTTATATACATCCTAATAAAATGGATACCTGTCATGTTCAATTCCTTGATAAATTAATTAAAAATTTTAACACAAATCCATTGATTTTAGCTGGAGATTTTAATGCTCGAAGTCAGATGTGGTTTGATAATATTATTAATCAAAACGGTAGAAGACTTCAACCTATAATTGATTTTCACAATATGCTCATACATAACAATCGAAACAAAACATGTCGAGGATTAAGTATAATAGACCTTACTATTACTAATAGTCATGCTCATGTACTTGTTAATGGATGGAAAACGTTAAATCTTTCGCAAATCACAGACCATCACGCAATCTCATTCGACATTAGTCTGGAAACAGAAAGTTTATTACATGAAAATAATTCTACATGGTATTTTAAAGAAAAAAGAGCCAATTGGCAAAAATATGAGCAGGCAATCAATGTGTCTAGGATAAATGAGGCAATGATGAAATTAGGTAAAATAGTAAATATAAACGATATAAACTGTGTAGTTTCTCTCATAACTGACATATTAATTGAAGCTGCATATGCATCTCTACGATTAAAACCAAAATATTTAAATAATAATCCATTTAATTGGTGGACGGATGAACTGGAACTTTTTAAAAATCATTTTAAATATGTTCGAAATCTATATTATCGGGGTAAACGGTCTAATAGACAGCTAGTTGATGAAAAAATGTATAGAGAAATACGAAATAAGTATATGAATATTATTGAAAAAAACAAGAAATGTAAGCTGGAGGGTATTCCTGGAGGAAGTTGAAAATACATCTCCTTTTGGTAATACTTACAAAACTTTTAAACAAAAAATTTCTCCTAGGTCTTTTGATTTACCAATTCTAGATGTATCTCAAGATGTGCTCGAATCAGAAATGAAAAATCTTTTATCTTCTCTATTTCCGAATGACTGTCAATCTTCTGACACAAACTATCATAAATTAATCAGAGACAAGAGTTATACTTTTTCTAATGATAAAATCATTTATTTTGATAATATTCAAATCTGTTCAATAATTAAAAAACTTAAAAATGGCAAGGCTCCAGGAATAGATCATATAAGCAATCAGATGATCAAAACGGCAGTTCATCATATATCTCCTGTGTTAACAAAATTGTTCAATGCTTGTATGGGATATAATTATTATCCGGAGGCCTGGAGAAAGTCAGCAGTAATGATTATAAAAAAACCTAATAAAGAAAATTATAAAGATCCGAAAGCCTACCGCCCTATAAGCTTGTCTTCTAATTTAGGTAAAATTTTTGAAAGTCTAATTCATATTGAACTTTTAAATCATATTAATAGTAATAATGTTATGCATCCTGCTCAACATGGATTTACACAAGAAAAATCAACAATCTCTGCTTTACAAGAAATAACTAAATTAAGTCTTCTGAAAAGAGAAACAGAAAATACGGCAATAGTAACAGTGGACATCAGCGGAGCTTTCGACAACGCATGGCATCCGGCAATTCTCCAACAATTGGACAAGGCAAATTTTCCAGCGGTACTTATAAAAATAATTAATTCTTACTTTGAAGACCGGAGTGTAGAGTTTAAATATACTAATGTAAAGTGTATAAAAAAGATAAATAAGGGATGTCCCCAGGGTGGTATTATTTCTCCTATTCTTTGGAATATATTACTTAATGATTTCAACTTATCTTTTAACGAAAGTTTTGCTAGAGTAATTGCTTTCGCGGACGATGTGACATTTGTGGTATGGAGTTCAAACATCTATGATCTTCAGTTTAATATTACCAAATGTTTAATAAAAATCAAAGCATGGTGTGAAAAGGTAAAACTTTCACTAAGTCCAAACAAAACAGGTATACTCTATCTACATAACTATGAAAAATTGCCCATTAATTTTGATGGAAAAATAATTCAACCATCAGAAACTGTTAAAATTTTGGGAGTTATTTTTAAAAATCATAGACAAAGGAATAAGATTAATTTTGGAACACATGTTGACAATATAATTATGAAAGCTACGAAACTTAAGAATATATTATTCTCATTATGTGCACGTACTTGGGGCATTGATACTCGACGTAGATTGATCTTATATAAAGCTATGATACGCTCTACAATAAGCTATGCATCAAATATTTGGTTTCCTTTTATCACTGCAGCAAAAAGATCCAAGTTGAATTCTATACAATATCAAATTCTTATTAGATGCATTCATGCTTATAGGACTTCATCTTCTTACATCACACATATACTAGCGAAAACCCCTTTACTGTCCGATTATCTTGAATTATTACAAACAAAGTATAATATGACAAATTCTCTCACAGATCGAACACTCAAAAAACCCCTTCAAAAAGAATTAAACAAACTATATCTGGATCTAAAATTTAAGTTTTATCTTTCTCAATCTAATGAACTGTTCAAGAAATTCTTTCCAATTGCTGTCCCAAATTTCATTTCTTCTGATGAATTCACTACTTTATTCTTAACTGGCAAAGGACCCTTCTTAAGTTTCTTATTCAAACTGAATACTATCAGTGATCCAACATGTGAATGCCGCTTAGATGTTGAATCACCAGAGCATCTTCTTTTATCTTGCCCTCTGACTAATCAAATTGTATGTAGATACTTTGAAACATTACCAAATTCTCTTTGTGTATATACTCTATCTTATGAGAACGTTGTTAAGTTTAGAACTATTTGTACAATAATTTACAAAACAATACTAATCCATCGTGTAAATAATTAATCATATATATATATATATATAATACTAGCACAGCACAATAGTCCTTTGGACTTCGTGCTTTTGTAACAATAAATAAAATAAATAGACTATGCAAATATTAATGATGATATACCACAGAATATTTAAAATAATTATTCAGTGACAATATTATTAGTTTTTCATTAATTTCCATCCTTTATATTCAACAAGGGTAGCTAAACTATATACCGGGTGGGGGCATATTATACAGAGAATTTGAGGAGATATATCAGAGACGAAAAATATTCTTAAAAAATAAACTCTAATTATAAATTCGATTGCCAACTATCAATATAATTGGCAATAATAATTTTATTTATGGTAATGTTTTTTTATGATAAATTATTCAATTAATATCTCTACAGACCATGCAGAAACAATGAAAGTTATTAAACGAGAGGTCTTGACTCATTTAATAACTATAATCTTTGCTTAAAGGTCTGTAGAAACTCCGCCTTTGCCGATCCTAAGCTTGGATGAAAAAGGAGGAGGAGGAGCAGTAACAAGCTCGCTAAAAAAACCTGGGTTCAGCTCGGCTGATAGTACCCTGTAAGGGCTCCTAATCCAGGGATACAGGATGAACAGCGTTTGTACTACATGTTAGGAGCGGTTGTACATGGCATCTGTTCTTTATGTCAGATGCGGCCATTTCATATTGGAGTTATGTCACTCTGCTATTGAGTAGTGCTCCTTGTTTTAATGACCAGGGCAGACGCAATCTACTTCACCCACACCATCAACTCTATAAGCATGATACCCTAATATGATTAAAGTGGAGATAAGAAAGAAGAAGGTCTGTAGAGATATTAATATTTATAATACAGTAAAACTTGGAAGATTCAAACGTCTTCAATTAGAATATTTATCTTGGTCCCTAAAATTTCCTATAAATAGAATTTCCGTTTTCAATTCGAATTTTTGGATAAATTCGTATTTTTGGTCCCTTGGGCTTCCAATCATTAAAGTTAAACTGTATATTTATAATAATAAATATTAAAAATAAAAAGGCATATCCTGACCAGAAGCACATGTGCTTTTTAGAAGGCAGAGCGCATTCTGGTAGATCAGAAATCAACTATTCATTGATTTAACCTGTTCCCTGATATTTCGCCAACCCAATTTCTTGATAAATCAAGAAAAACCATCCACGAAATATATATTATACAAAATAATATTTTGATGATTATGATTTAATGAAAACAATGATTTATTAATACAAGTATCATCACAGCCTTTTGCATATACATCTTTCCACTTAGCAGGAATTTATGATTTTTGGTATATAATTGGTTTTTTAAGTCAACCTCAGATAGAATATATGCATCGAGATTTACTGAACCGTTTTTCATTGATTTTCAAACATAGCTCGTATCCCAAATTTGAAGATACTTTCTTTTTCCAGTAAATCTTTAATATTAAATATATATTAAAAACAAAAGAGGCATATTCTGACCAGACTCACATGAGCTTTTCTAGATGGCAGAGCGCCATCTAGTGGTGCAAAAATAAACCAAGCGTGTATTCAACTTGCTCCATGATATTTGGCCAACCCAATTTCTTGATAAATCAAAAAAGGTCAACCACGAACACGTTTCGAGCTGTTTTTAATATCAATTAATATTTTATATTTTTACGATAGCTTATATCAGTATTAAAAGACCCATAATTCTGAGAAGCAAAATTATAATTTATAGATTTAAGAGAGAGATTGGTCATGCATGTGTTATCCCTGGGATTGTCCTCTAATCATAGGAACCTCAATCTTTGAAATCAGTTGAGAAACTTTAGAAAATTTCTCTCCGGACAGAAAATTTTAACTTCTAATGAATCTATATATAAAAAATTGAAAATCTGTCTGTCTGTACTCTATAGATTCAAAAACCATACATCCAATCGCCGTGAAGTTTTGGGATATTATTAGGTATATCCCCGGGAAGGTTTTTGAAAAATAATTTCTAGAATATCTTGAATATCCTTAGAGTTATTTGCAGATTTGTAGATTTAACTCGCAAGCAGCGCCACCATTGCGACGATGTTAACAAGTTTTTTTTATCTATAAGTTTTATTATTACTAAGTTTATTATCTTAAAGATTATTTATCAAAAGTAAGATTATCTCAGGATGACACGGCAATTTATTTGAGACAAGAATAATGATACAATTCCAAGGCAAAGATACTATTCCTTTAACTTCCAATTACCGAGGGAACCAATTAATATTGATTTTATTCAACTTATCGAGTATTTTTCAAGGGACCGGGAAAAAATGTTCACTAGATAAAACGATGATTTTGTAATGTAGAAAATTAGGAAAGACAAAATTCAGGAAGACACGGCACACAGGGACCGGGAAAAAATGTTCACTTTATCGAGAGATTCAAATTTACGAGTTTCAAATTATCAAAATATATCTATTATTTTTTTAAATAAGTTTATAGAGAATTGTTTTAACAAATGTTCGTTAGACAAACCTTTACTCGGGTAAAACCCCGGGCGAAGCCGGGTACATCCGCTAGTATTTTATAAACTTGAGTTCCAAGACAAATTAAATATTCTCAAAGTCGGCCCTATACATTTACAGAGTATCGATTTATCCTGATGGTTGGAATATGTAGAGAAACCTCTGAAGAGTTCTAAGGACAGGAGCATTCCTAGTCTATCTTGTTGATAGTTTCAGCGTCTATTTTTATCTTTGAGATACAACCTTTCTGCAAGCCCAAAACAAATTATTGATTGTATTGACTGATCCATTGATGAGCTCTACTCATCCACAACAGACATCATCAACAAGCTCTAGAAGCTTGATACCCAAATATGATTGAGTGGAGATAAGAAGGAAGAAGAGATACAAACTTTATTTTTTATAGATCAATTTACCCTTCGGAAAAATTCCCGTCTATATTTAGGCTATAGATTTGGCCTAGACACATTACTAGCTACCTCAGATTGTGAAGATTCTATTTGATTCTTGTAGATATCGTGTAATAATGCTCGTCCTGGACTGACGAGGGCCATTAGCTAGAAACTATGGTCTCCAGGTGGGCGCTTCTTAGTTTTCCAAACCTGGTGTGGTGGCTTTGATTCTTTACCCATAGTTTGTGTAGACGGTAAATTGATGGCGTTTTAGCGTCTATTTTGATGAGACATTCTTTGTTCCAAAATAACTTTACTGCCAAATTTCAAATGATCTTTCTTTCTATGTTTAGTTTACCCTTAAAGTGAAAGTGTCCCTAGTGGGACATAGTGCTCTAAGTTGAAATAAAATAAGGAAACCTTCCATTGCTTGAACCTCAAGTGAAAATATTTTATGGCTTTATCGTTGCTAAAATCTGTACAGAGTATCTACAAATTTAACATACAGTAACATGTAAGTCAATTATTTTTATTGGATGAATATTTTCTTATATTGTTGAGTAGTATAAAAGAAAGGCACACTCCAGAATAGAGAGAGCATGTTTCACAACGTTCCAGAATAATGTAGAGTATTCGGAAAAGAACTGATTGGCCAATTTAAAGCGATTGCGCAAGGCTTAGTGCTGGCTGCCTTCTGATTGGCTGATCAATCTAAAGCGTTACTCCGCGTTAAAGCGTTAAAGATCTACTCCGGGATATATAGGAATGTGGAGCTCTTTGGAAGAAGAATAAGAGAGTAGAAGAACGAAGCTACGTGGTGTACTCCAAGCAAGCGCGAGCTGCTGTCTCAAGAGGTCGGACTGCTGCTTACCGCCGAAGCCGGTGTACTTCGTGGAAGATTCTAGAAGGTTCTACCAACTTCTCTCTCCTGTTTTGCTCCTTATTTACTACACTGTGCTGCAGTTGGTGAGTTTTATCCGCTGTTTTCTTTGTTATTATTTTATGTTGCATTATTCTGTAATTATTTTATTTATTAGGCTTAAATAAAGTCCTAAAGATTCTTTGTACCCACAGAAGTTATTTTTTTTCAAGCAACAATGCAACAATTTGAACCATATCACCGACGAAGAAGCGAAAAGTAAGATTAATTTACTTGATGGATAGTTCGTGAAACATTCTTTCCAAGATGGTGAAGGAATTAAGGAGAGCAGTTAGACTTTGTAAGTAGGTATTACGTCCTCTCCCGTACCAGAAATTGAAGAGTTTAAATTCAAGGGAAC
Source organism: Cordylochernes scorpioides (assembly GCA_030710605.1). Classification (NCBI taxonomy): domain Eukaryota; kingdom Metazoa; phylum Arthropoda; class Arachnida; order Pseudoscorpiones; family Chernetidae; genus Cordylochernes; species Cordylochernes scorpioides. Next base: position 73,783,302 of record CP092872.1, read on the forward strand.
AATGAAGAGCAATTTATATTTAAAAGGTGAGTATCTGTATCCTTGAAAGAAAAGAAAATCAAAAAATATTTTAAGGGATTGCTTCCTTTTTATAAATTTATTGCACAAGAAACTTAAAGGCAATTTACAAATTCTTTTTCTCATTGGTAAAAATAATATCAACATTTAAAAAGAATGTAAGGAGAGAGATAAGAATAAAATGAGAGTATATTAAAATGTAAAACGACACTTGAAGTTACACCGCATGAGTTTCTCTTCAATGGAAAATCAAAATTTATTTCAAGGTGAAATATTGTCTATTTCTAACCTTTTGTATGAGGTATGAAAGGGTGAATTATGAAGAGTAATGATGAACGGAAAAATAAAAGTGTCCAGGGATGGGAATCAAACCCACATTGTTCCGCTTACCGGGCAGATGCCATGTCCACTAGACTACCCTGGACGTATTTTTCCGTTAATAAATAATACATAAAGTAACTTATAATACAATATATTACACTGCGGCTTGTGATTGTAAAACGACATTTGAAGTTACACCGCATGAGTTTCTTTTCAATGAAAAATCAAAATTTATTTCAAGGTGAAATATTGACTATTTCTAACCTTTTTGTATGAGGTATGAAAGGGTGAATTATGAAGAGTAATGATGAACGGAAAATGGCATGGCATCTGCCCGGTAAGCGGAACAATGTGGGTTCGATTCCCATCCCTGGACACATTTATTTTTCCGTTCATCATTACTCTTCATAATTCACCCTTTCATACCTCATACAAAAAGGTTAGAAATAGTCAATATTTCACCTTGAAATAAATTTTGATTTTTCATTGAAGAGAAACTCATGCGGTGTAACTTCAAGTGTCCTTTTACAATCACAAGCCGCAGTGTATTATATTGTATATTAAAATGTAGATATTGAATTTAATGTTTTTTTTTGTGTGTGATTCAGTGGAAATAGCGGACACCTCTCTAAAAAGAAGAGTTTTCATTTACAAAATTACCATTTTTACAATTTAGCAACTCTCCGGTAAGAGGACACCTCTCCCAAAAGGACACTTTGGCTCTCAAATTAGGTGTCCTTTACAGGGAGGTTCTACTGTAATAGTAATACAATTAATGCGTGTATACGAGAGAGAGAGAGAGATTGAGATTGGAACTACTCTATCTCAATACCCATAAAAGATTATATAAGGTTAAATACAGATAAAATATAAATATGAATAAATATGATTGTATAATGATAAATATATGAAAAAAGGTTGATAAAAATGATAAATAAATAAATATACATAAATATATTAAAAATAAAAAAGGCATCTCCTGACCACGAGCACATGTGCTTTTTAGATGGCAGAGCGCCATCTAGTGGAGCAGAAATAAACTAAACGTTTATGTCTGCCATCTAAAAAGCACATGTGCTCGTGGTCAGGAGATGCCTTTTTTATTTTTAATATCAACATCTGACCCACTTATCTTTTATTTTTTCTATTGTTTTTTCATGTGTTAAGCGTCTTTACGCAAATTTGGCCTTAAATACCCATTTTCTGATTTCTCAGGAAGCCATTGGGACCAAAAATATTTTTTGGTCGCAGTGGTTACAGCCTTCTCCACGCTGACGAGCGCCAACAGCGCGAAACGCGTTCGTGAATGGTTTTCTTGATAAATCAAGAAATTGGGTTGGCCAAATATCACGGAGCGAGCTAAATAAACGTTTAGTTTATTTTTGCTCCACTAGATGGCGCTCTGCCATCTAAAAAGCACATGTGCTCGTGGTCCGGAGATGCCTTTTTTATTTTTAATATCAACACCTGACCCACTTTTATTTTTTCTATTGTTTTTTCACATATATATATATATATATATATATATATATATATATATATATATATATATAGAAACCTCAGTGAAACCATTCAAAATTCTAAAAAAAAAAAAAATCAGGATTAAAAGAAAGGTACTAAGAGATGCATACAACCTATAAAATCTGAGTCAAAAATAATCTATCAATATAAAAAAAAATCCTATAAAGAAGAACCTCCCTGTAAAGGACATCACCTAATTGCAGAGCCAAAGTGTCCTTTAGGTAGAGGTGTCCTTTTAGCTGAGAATTTCTTAATTGTTAAAATGGTAATTTTTCAAATTAAAATTGTCCTTTGTGCAGAGATGTCGGCTAGCGGGGTGTCCGCTAAAGGGAGAGAGAGAGAGAGAGATTCTACTATATTTCGAAATTTACAATTTAAAAAATAACTTCGAACTCTAAATCTCCAAGGAGATAATAAATAAAAATGGATAAAAAAAATAAACTCTTTATAAGTTCTTCATTGACCTGTCATTTAAATATATTTTTAGATTTAAACTTTTTGAAATTTTTAACAAGAAAAGTAGAAGAAATATTTAGAAAGTTAATTAAAACTTTGGATTTTCTCTCTATCTCCTTCCCAAGTTTTAAAATTTGACACACATAAACAAAATGTAATCTCTAGAGGCATAAAATAGGAACTATGTGAATAGTAAATAAATTAATTTGAATATTTTTTTTTCAATTGACATTTGCATCATTCCAAATTAATTTTCCAAATCTAATATCGTGAAGAATCTCCTGGAAAATAGAAATCAGGATGTTTAAAATTTTATCCTTGTTAAAAGGTCAGTAGTTTTTTTTTATTATTATCCCTAGTACACATGATACAGGCTATGTAAATCATGGTGGGTAGAAGTTAGCGACTGCTTTTACTGTAAGTGCACCACATGTCTACACATGTGAAAAACAGTTCGACTTTGCACTTACAAATTTGGCAGAGCCCCGTTTGGTTACTTGCATTCGCTGGTTGTGTTGGACTTTTACAATAATTGGGGACCATTGGAGCATTTTTTTTAATTAGAAAAAAGTGCTAAATGCGGGATTCGATCCCGGATCGTAGCGGTCGAAAACCAACGGTTTAAACCACCCTTCTACCGACCTCCAGGGAAGTAGTAAATTGCTTTATTTTAAAGGAAACATACATGCGTCATAAATAGTTACAATTACCAATAACAGATGTCGCTCCAATGAATAACGTTGATGTAAAACATAGATTATACATCTTCAAGATAGAGGTTACCTGACAGGCATTCATAGTTATTTAAATAAAAGACACTTAGCTCGAGGAGTGTTTAATTTTTCGACCTCTAAAAAATACGAGGTGAACAGATGCACAATATAAAGAACATAAGTACGAATGGAATAGTATTAGAAATTTCATAGAAATAAAATATTTAAAAAGGAAAGATTACTTCACAGAAGGATATAGGATTCACGAGAAGTGGTAAAAATCTATCAATATTTGTCGAAATTATTTCGCAACGATATATTTAATTTTTCAAATATTTTTTTTGAAAGGTAAATATTAGGTTTAAAATTATACAATAATAAATATTATAAAGGACTGCGGCGTGTGATTATAAACAATACTTAAAGTTACACCGCATAAGTTTCTTTTCTGTGAAAAATCAATATTTATTTCAAAGAGAAATATTTACTATTTCTAACTTTTTTGAATGAAGTATGAAAGGGTGAAAATATGAAGAGTAATGGCGAACGGGAAAAATAAAAGTGTCCAGGGGCGGGAATCGAACCCACAACCTCCTGCTTACCGGGCAGGTGCCATGTCCACTAGGCTACCCTGGACGTATTTCTCCGTTCGTAAATAATACTTAAAGTAACTTATAATACATTATAAAGGAATATAAAACATTATAAAGAGAAATAGTAAATATTTCTCTTTGAAATAAATATTGATTTTTCACAGAAAAGAAACTTATGCGGTGTAACTTTAAGTATTGTTTATAATCACACGCCGCAGTCCTTTATAATGTATTATAAGTTGCTTTAATTATTATTGACGAACGGAGAAATACGTCCAGGGTAGCCTAGTGGACATGGCACCTGCCCGGTAAGCAGAAGGTTGTGGGTTCGATTCCCGCCCCTGGACACTTTTATTTTTCCCGTTCGCCATTACTCTTCATATTTTCACCCTTTCATACTTCATTCAAAAAAGTAAGAAATAGTAAATATTTCTCTTTGAAATAAATATTGATTTTTCACAGAAAAGAAACTTATGCGGTGTAACTTTAAGTATTGTTTATAATCACACGCCGCAGTCCTTTATAATGTATTATAAGTTACTTTAAGTTTTATTTACGAACGGAGAAATACGTCCAGGGTAGCCTAGTGGACATGGCACCTGCCCGGTAAGCAGAAGGTTGTGGGTTCGATTCCCGCCCCTGGACACTTTTATTTTTCCCGTTCGCCATTACTCTTAATATTTTCACCCTTTCATACTTGATTCAAAAAAGTTAGAAATAGTAAATATTTCTCTTTGAAATAAATATTGATTTTTCACAGAAACGAAACTTATGCGGTGTAACTTTAAGTATTGTTTACAATAATAAATATAGATTTTATAAATGATTAGCGGATGTACTCCGCTTTTCGACCAAGTTTTACCAGAGTGAAAATTTGCCTAACGAATAACTAATTAAAATATTTTTCGAGCAAACATTCACTCGCTACTGAATCTATTTTTATGAAGATTTTTATAAATATAAATCTTCAAAAAAAGACACGGAGAGTTATAGTTTTATCTTCACTATTTACAATTTTAAAAAATGTAAGCTCCAATCAAACTTAACTGTTTATTCAAGCATAATCAATTGGACTGACCATGTTGAATATTTAGGCGTTCACTTTGGCTCCAAGTTGAAATACAACATCTTCTTTCTCTTTATTATGCCTAGTATACGTGGAACAGGCCATGATAAACATGGTGGGTAGAAGTTGACGACTGCTTTTACTGTAAGTGAACCACATGTCTACATATGCGAAAAGCAGTTCGACCTTTGCACATACAAATGTGACAGTCTTGTTTCTTGGTAGTTGCTTGCACTCATTGTTGGGGTTAGACTATTTAAAAAGCATACCTAATAAACTATATATAGTTTGAATTTTTGCTCGTTTCTAAAATAATCAAAATCAAGAACCCATCCCGTTATAAATGAAAGGAGAACAACACGACCTCTCTCGAAACCAGAATCTTCTAGATCTCTATTTACAGTTCAGTTATTGATATCTAATTGGGGAATATCCGGGTACGTACTGTGTTTGAATAGGAGCTCCCCCCGTTTCTGATATTGCTTCAGTCTGGGTTCCAATTGTTTTTCTAGCGCATTCTATCATCAGCAACACATCAAACTTAAACAAATATAGATTAGGCGATATGAGAAATGATTTACCAAATTCTATTCAGATGCGTATATTTTTGATAGCGAACTATCTTTTATGAATAATTTCAAATTTAAAGGAAATAATATTCATTTTGTATTATATGCGACCATGATAATGTTTCACATATATACCGTTATTATTATTTTTTAAGACAAAGGACTTTATCCAAAACTTGTGTGGGATTTGAAATTATTTATTTAGTTCGAAGGCTACTTGAAATCATAGAGATGTAATAAAATTATATTCACGTAATATTTATTCATGCAGTATCATCATCGCTGTTGAAATTATCAAGATTTAATTAGGATAGGATAATTATATAAACTACCAAGATAATGGTTTGAAGATTCACATACTAAGCAATTTAAACAGTAAAATAGCGAACCGTATGTTGTGTCTCTCGTGCTCTCTTCGCTGATGTTGAGGTCTCCCAACACCCACGAGTTCTCCTAGACCGCGGTGGCTGCGATGATCTGCAACTGCTGGTGCCTCTCGCGAGGAATATGAGAGAGCTGGCAGTTGATAAATCTCACTTCCTGGCTGTAGACGTCGATAGAGACGATGGCGATATGATCGGGCCACAGGACGCATTTCTAATTTGTTGAGATGAGAAGTTAGAAAGGACGATTGTTACCTAGCGACTAGTCCATTGTTGGAGTTACTTTGAGCCCAAACTTTGCTGCGACTTGTTTTCTTAGATTTCTTCTGTGAATCTTGACATCTCTGATATTTCTAAGTAAAGCGATCTCTAACAATACAACTGTGATAACCTGAATCAATAATGATCTTTTTGGTATAATTATCATCATCATGTTTTGCATATATTTAATGATTACGTCTATATATAGTTGTTTTGCATAGTTATTAAGAAACTTTGTATGTAAATGTCCAACGTAGGTTGAATAAAATTTATGCTTCTTCTCGAGTGAATTCTGTTTGGTGAAGACGCATCAACAACAATGTCTGAGTAAGTATACAATCATGTCTGTTTCCATTCCTTCTAAACCAGGTTGTTGTCCGCCTCATGTAATCAAAGTAACAACCTTTTTTTGATTATTTCTTTTTTGAAATTAGCTAACTCTGATGATATTTCCGTGATTTAAAGCGAAAATACAGTTTCCCGTTTCCTATTCTTTTTGTTTATAAATACCATTTAAAAAAAAGGAGGTAAAACGACGTCTAATTCAGTCACCCATATTTTATTAATTTGAAGACATGTCAATATATATATATAACTATACAAAGAATCAGCTAAGAGAGTACAATTTATATAAAAGTATAACAAATAAAAAAACATTTACGTCTTAATGTTTCCATTTGTTATATATAGATGGCGCGATTATTGCTTTTTATTAATATATTCATTTGTTTGCCTAACTGGCCTTTTCATTATTGTTTGCGGAAGAGCATTGCTCGATGCAAATATATATGTAATTTTACTCTTCTAAAAGCTTATGTCCATAGTTTGCCTAAATACTTTTCTAAGATTCCACCCTTGAGTGTAGCATATATAAGCAGAATGATCTAATACAGTATAAGGATGAAAGCCAGACGATAAAAGCCAGACCTTTTGATCTCTGGGTCTTGATCTCCTGATCTTGATCTCTGAAATGATCCCTTAACTATTTTTGAAGCCTGCGGCGCTTTAGTTATGCTTGGTGCTGCCTTGGTTCCCTCAAAATCGGCGCGCACTCGCCCTCCTCTCCCCCGGGGTGCCCACGGCTCTGCCGGCGCCTCTCCAGCCCTCTCCTTGGCCCTCCAGTGCGGCGGGCGCTTGGAGACTCACAAAGATGTTGCGTCTTAAAATGCTTACCAGAATAGCATGTAGGAGACGGATTAATAGTTCTTTTTTATCTAATACAGTATTAGAGATCTAAAATAGCGGTCTGGTAGATTATATTGGCGAAACCACTGGGAGGGTTCACCATTAATGAGCCGAAGTCTCCCAATATTTTTTCATCGCAGTAAGGACAGTAGAAGTTTGATATATGTATAAAAGTAACATACGCGTCTAAAAGTTTTATTTGCTATATATAGATGGCCGTTTATTGCTTTATATTAATTTATGTCGATATATGATTATAGCAGATATAACAAAACGATTTCTGGATAGGTGGACATGGCAAATAAACAAACTCTGAAGGAAAACACGTGGTTGCATCTATCCCCTCGTGGTCTGACGCTTATATGGGTATCCAGGTTTAGTTTCAGCCAGATTTTTTTTGTTTTAGAAAAAGCTAAGGGTTTCTGTGTGTGGGTTGCATTTAAATCATATACTCTTTGGGATACGGATGAAAGTATACATATAAGAGATTAAAAATAATTATATCTATTTCACACAAAAATATTGTTCTATTATATTTGAATTTATTATAAATAGCTATACATGTATGATATCCTTGAATTTAGACAAGGGGGGGGGGGGTATCTCAAAAAAAAAAAAAAACTTCTATTTATATATTATTTCAACTCACTTGTAAAAAAAGATATATATATATATAAGATTTTTACTTTAATGAGCGATTTAAATTCATATCAATTTATTTATTATCTCTATAATACACGTTGTACAGGCCATGATAATCATGGTAGGAAGTAGTAAGCAACTGCCTTTTACCTCAAGTGCATCATATTTCTACCAATGTGAAAAGCGATTCGATTATTGCACTTACAAGTGTTTGAGTCAAAAAGCGTTTCATTGTGGAGATATATATATTGTAACAAATAAATTTACTGGCAATGTGTTTCTTCTCAAA
>CP092872.1:73791418-73879412 GCA_030710605.1 Cordylochernes scorpioides
TAACATCTTTTTATCGAAGGTTCATGTGCCTCTGCGCTGAAATTATAATAATTTGCACATCTCACCTCCGCTAATGCATGCTGTAAATTTTATGTTATTTGCATGCTTTTCAAGGGTGTTACATTTACGGTTGCCAGCAGTTTATATTTATATATTGTTAATATCAGATTTAAAATATCTTTATATATATGAGTAAATGGGTTCGCATATTTATATATATGTGGTAACCAATGGTCTCTCGCTGTGTGTGGTAACAGAAAGGGGCAAACCTGTAGTAACCGAGAGGGACAGTCAGGGCGTGGAGAGTTTTCCAGTACCTCTCTGCACCTTGAGAGATCTTCAACAGTTCTCACAGAATACAGGCAGTCGTGGTCGAGACTGAGTGGAAAGCTTGGGAATGTCCTTCACAAAAAACGAAGAGACACAGTTGTAGTAGGAAAGTTTCGTGAACAGATAGGAGTCGAGCTAGGAGCGAAAAATGGAGAGATAAGAAGTTTTCTTACTGATCTACGGCATGGTCGAGCATCAGAAGATCAAATGACGAGGGCTCCCGCTGATGGTGAACTGACTATATTTTTTGGCTAGGGCGGAGGTCTTATATATCTTTGCCGAGAGAGGAATTATTGCATTTCAGCAGATGCAACAAAAGCGTGGATCTGAAGCGAAATTGTACACTGGCGCTGCCTTGACAGTTTCCTATCTATCTTTAGACTTTGTTGTGGGACTTCTAAATCTATCTCGATTTTAGACGTTTTTCACTTCTATTTCTTGCTTTAGCTCAAATCTTAATCTATTACAGAGCTTTATTTATCCTTAGTTTGTACAAAGTACATTACCCTTGATGATGTAATGACACATGTGAATAATGTGTATAATCATTTACAGATGTGTTTCTATTATACATCATGAAAATATTGTTATATGTATTAAACAATATGCGGTTGTTGGTTTAAATTACCATATATTTATATATATATGTCGAATCCTGACGACTCACTGTCGTATTCTATCGATTCTCTGTGGGCATGTATGGTTGGATTGATGGTTGTTGATGTGGTGGTGCAGTCTTGACGGGTGACAAGGGTTCCACAGGGGAAGAACGAACACACCTGGGTGGGGTAGAATAGGACCTGCGATAGGGAGGGAGAATGATCGGCGGAGGTAGCTGGCCTTCACATCTATGGAGCGTACACTACCTTGGTTGGAGCCTATGTTGAGCACACTTAGCTCGTAGCACGGTCACCTACCTTATCTCTTTTTTATTGTCAAAGATAATCGTCATCGACTCTTTCGGACCTCTCATTGGTTGGACACCTTACATGTGCTCTCTGGTGATTCGCTATTAATTTGTCATGCTTAAAGGTGATTGGCTTTAAATTTGTCATGCTTGAAGGTGATTGGCTCAGAACCTCCATTGTCGCCATGATTGCAATACTCCAGGAAGAAGAATGCCTTTGAACTTAAGTTGTATGGGGGTTCAGGGCAGTGACCTTTACCTTCTGGATGATGCAATCCTATACTTTGTTTCTTTCCCATCTCTCGAGGCTTAACCTTTATAAAACATTAGATGCTACATGGTACATATACTTCTCTCAATGCTTATCTTATATCTTATACCCGGGTAGTTGGAGCTCTGCGCACCAGAAACCAGCGTTATAAATATCTCTCTTATAAATGTTGATTTTGTTTTTGCCTTATATAAATTGCCGTGTCATCCTGAAGTTTGTGTTTCCTAATTTTCCATCTGAAAATATTAATTATCTAGTATCTACAATTTAAAAATGGAATTCTAACAATACATAGAGTGACTGGCCTTTGCTGGTTCTCAGTTTCATTCCTCCTTTCAATTATTGGTTTATTCTTGTACCTTGTCACTATAGATATACCAGTTACAGAATCTTACCCTTTTATTTATGAGCGGAAAAATCACTCAAATATGTTCTATGTATTCTTATATTATTCCCAATTATACGTATTATAAATGTACGATCAAGATATTTCGGATATATTTATAATAAAGATTCTTCCCTAATAATCTAGGGTTTGGTTTCTTTATACAATTTTGTATTTCTCGAGCTTTCGGGCTAACATACCCTACAATACGGAGACCTAAAAGTGTGTTACTTCTAGCCAATTATAGCACGCTGAATTTAAATACAAGTTTAGATATACATATATGTCTGTGAAATTATCTAAACTTGTAATCCTTATCCTTATCCTTATATCCTTATCCTTATATCCTTATATTATATATATATTATATATATATATATATATATATATATATATATATATATATATATATATATATCCTTTCCTTTTATATTATATATATAAAAATAAAATCCAAAATCGATGTTTGTTATCGCGTTGCGCAAAATCTACAGAATAAATCTTTATCTTTATGAAATTTCGCATGTAGGTAGCTGAAGATTTCGTTTAACATATAGGCTATTCAAAAAACTAAAAAAGTTGATGTGCTTTTTTTAAAAAATAAAAATCAAAAAGCGTTAGTTCCAGCCTTTTACCGCTTGGGCGCAGCACTGGTCGCGACGATAAATGAATTTGATTGGTTAATAATTAACACGTGGTTTGTTTACACGATGAATGTTAGTTTGTTCACACGATGAATGTTTTTAAAAGGTAAGATTATCCAGTCGCCGTGAAACTTTAGGAAGTTATTTACTATACTACTGGGAAGATTTCTGGTTTGAATTTGATTTGAAATAAATATTCTTTGCAATTTTATTTGCAAATTTTCTACTTTCACTCGCAAGCAGCGCCTCTAGCGGGGTCTGGTGAAATTATATTTATAAATTGTAACAATGCTTGAAATGTTTTCCAAGTATAATAAATTTTATTTGAGAATTTAGTAATATAATATTCCAATGACGTAAAAAATACTTGGCATTTCAATATTAATATATATTTAAAGAAAAAATTGTAACGTTTTTGTGTTAAATGTTAAAATGTAATGTTAAAATATATTTTTACATTGTTAATTTAATTTGCTGTTGTTTTATAAAAATGATGATGCAACTTTAATTGTTGTTGTGAAAATATCTTTATTTACGGAGCTGCTAACCATAATAAACGATTTTTGAGCCCCTAATTGTTGTTTATTTATTTACTAGACGAATGGCCAGGGCAACTCCCGGGGTTTACCCGAGTGCGAATATATTTTAAACACGTTGTCTTGGGTGGTCGCTATAGACAGGGTGGTCTGTATAGACAGGTGTATGTATCAAACAGCCGATAACAGGGTTGTCTAGGGTGGCCGCTATAGACAGGGTGGTCTGTATAGACAGGTGTATGTATCACACTGCTGATAACAGGGTTGCCTGAAGTGATCGCTATAGACAGGGTGGTCTGTATAGACAGGTGATTGTAACACACTGATGATAACAGGGTTGCCTAAAGTGACCGCTATAGACAGGGTGGTCTGTATAGACAGGTGGATGTATCACACAGCTGATAACAGGGTTGTCTAGAGTGGCCGCTATAGACAGGTGTATGTATCACACAGCCGATAACAGGGTTGTCTAGGGTGGCCGCTATAGACAGGGTGGTCTGTATAGACAGGTGTATGTATCACACTGCTGATAACAGGGTTGTCTAGAGTGGTCGCTATAGACAGGGTGGTCTGTATAGACAGGTGTATGTATCACACTGCTGATAACAGGGTTGCCTAAAGTGACCGCTATAGACAGGGTGGTCTGTATAGACAGGTGTATGTAACACACTGATGATAACAGCGTGGTCTGTATAGACAGGTGGATGTATCACACAGCTGATAACAGGGTTGTCTAGAGTGGTCGCTATAGACAGGGTGGTCTGTATAGACAGGTGGATGTAACACACTGCTGATAACAGGGTTGTCTAGAGTGGCCGCTATAGACAGGTGTATGTATCACACAGCCGATAACAGGGTTGTCTAGGGTGGCCGCTATAGACAGGGTGGTCTGTATAGACAGGTGTATGTATCACACTGCTGATAACAGGGTTGCCTGAAGTGCCCGCTATAGACAGGGTGGTCTGTATAGACTGGGGATTGTAACACACTGATGATAACAGGGTTGCCTAGAGTGACCGCTATAGACAGGGTGGTCTGTATAGACAGGTGGATGTATCACACAGCTGATAACAGAGTTGTCTAGAGTGGCCGCTATAGACAGGGTGGTCTGTAAAGACAGGTGGATGTATCGCACAGCTGATAACAGGGTTGTCTAGAATGGCCGCTATATACAGGGTGGTCTGTATAGGCAGTTGTATGTATCACACAGCTGATAACAGGGTTATCTAGAATGGCCGCTATATACAGGGTGGTCTGTATAGACAGGTGGATGTGTCACACAGCTGATAACAGGGGTGTCTAGAGTGGCCGCTATAGACAGGGTGACCTGTATAGACAGGTGGATGTAACACACTGCTGATAACAGGGTTGTCTAGAATGGCCGCTATAGACAGGTGGATGTAACCCACTGCTGATAACAGGGTTGTCTAGAGGGGGGCAGGGAGGACACGTGTTCCCTGGCAGCCAATGGGCGCGCATTCTATCCGTGAGCTTCAGACTTACAGACAGACAGACAGAATAAGGCAATTATATAAGTAGATTTCATCTCAATTTGCAGGTGTTACATTCGAGCACAGCTCGCGAGTCACCTTGTCCAGATTATTTACACATGGCGAGTTGTAATGCTGGAGTGGCCCCCCGAACCTTACAGGAGGGCAGTTGTTGGGTGTTTGGCTGTCAGCTAGCCATTGGGTCCAGGTCGTCGGATTCGGTGGCTGAGGTCACCTTGATTTTGAACAAATTCTTGTATAGTTGGATTTGGTGATTTTTGAAATTGCGATTTCATTTTGCGAAATTAACGATTTTTAAAAGTAATTTGCCTTTCATTGTAAGAAGGTTTTGATAATTTCTAATATCTTTTCGCACAGTTCCCTGGTGTCAGAACGAGCAGTTTTCTTTTTTGCAGTTTCAGCGTAAATTGCCTTTTGTTTTCCAACAGTTGCTTCTTCTGTTTTAGTGGAGCTTGCTTGAGGTATGTTGTTAGGGGAGTTTTGTCTGGGAGGCTTTAGCTGCTGTTGTTGTGGCTTCAGAAAATTTGGGCATCCGCGGTAATTGGCTGTGTGCGCCTCTCCACAGTTAGCGCACTTTGGTGGGAGCTGTTTCGACTTTCTTGGACAATCCTTCGAATGGTGTTCTTCAGCACACTTGACGCATTTGGGCTTCAAAAAGCAGTTTAGCTGGCCATGCCCAAAGCCCTGGCAGTTAAAGCATTGGGTCACTTGTTTTGTAGTCCTGAATGATTCCACGACTATTTTTTTGGTAAAGTATTTCAGTTATTCCATAGATTCGTTTATTTTGTTCATTTTTCGGTAGCTCTACTAGGACTATATTCTTCGGTATTTTGGTCGATTGTCTATGGAGTCTTTTGACAATGACCTCAGGGAAGCCCATTGAGACCAGTTCAGTTACGACGTCTTCTTCTTTGAAGGCTGTTGATACCCCCTTCAATACCTCTTTCAGTGGTTTTTCCTCCTGTAGTCTATAGGAATATCCTCCATTATTTTTCTGTACATACTCCCTGATTTTTTTTTAAGTCGCCTATGTTTTTCGATTTAATTATGTGCTTTTTGCCAGAAATCGTGACTCTGAATGGTTCCATGCACAAGTCTTTTAGTTCTTGGCAAAGAAGCTTCCAATCTGCTACATTTTCTGCAATAACAGGAGGAATTCTCGTTTTTTTCACGTTAGTGACTGTGGTCCATAGGCCATCGTTGTCGTTATTTTCTTCATCGTCTTGCGGTGGGTGAGCTGCGTCCATTTGTTGAGAAACTCCAGTGACGGGACTTTGTTCGTCGATGTCCATTCTAGGCGTCTTCAGATTACGCTCGATCCTAGTTGGCGATCTTGAGTCATCCTGGGAGCCGCGAGTTCTCTTCTTTGATTGAACCGTTTCCTCAAGTTTATATTCGATTCCACATTTGTCTAGGATCTTCGTTATTAAGGAGGCTTCGATTATGCATATTTTCTCGCCGGTTGGTCCTATCGTCGATTTAATTACAATTGGTGGCATATTATTTTTTGCCTCCTTCTAATTGTTGTTGTTATTATTCTGTACATAACCCGGACTCCTGGAGCGTACGAAAGTCGCCAACTGTCCGGGTTTGTCTTCTGACTTATTGTCTATTTGTTGCAGTTGATATCCAACTGATTAGATGTCGCCAGGCTGTTTTATTTTTGGGGAGGTTCTTCAATGCTTCTTGGTTGAATGTGCTGGTGTTAAGTAGAGTTGCAGTCTGGAATCTCTGAAGATGGTAGGATTGGCAACTGAATAGGAGGTGGTAGACTGTTTGATTTTCTTGGTGACAGTGTTGGCATACGGGGTCGTTGTTTTTGGAGGTTCTGGCGATGTCGGCTTGAACAAAGCCATGTCCTGTCAGAATTGTAGAGGTGATGTTGCAATATTTTAGTTTTGGGAGAATTGAGATTAGAAGACTAGGAGATGCAGCTACTCTTCTGAGGTTTCTTGTAGCATGGTCTGTGGTGTAGAGGTCGGTCCATAGTTGGAGGGCGAACTGTTTGCTTTGAGAGCGGACATATTTCCTAGGAAGGGTTGCGAAGTGTAAAGGCAGTTTGGATTGAGCTGCGGCTTTGGCGACTTCATCAGCCTGTTCATTTCCAACGATGCCGCAATGACTCCGGACCCAGCAGAGTTGAACATTGTCCAGAGTATTGAGGTTTCTGATTATCTCTGCGGTAAGTGGGGTTCTAGGGATATCGGGGTGACATATGGCATGTAGAGCTGCCTGGCAGTCGGAAGCAATGACAAAGTCTTGTCGCGGCATGATCCTAATAGATCTGGTGGCATAAAGAATGGCCAAAAGTTCCGCCTGGAAGGAGGTACAGCTGTTGTGGAGTTTAAGTTTCAGTGGTGAATAGGGAGGTGGGAGCACCACTGCTGCGCCAACCCCATTGGTTGACCGAGAGCCATCTGTATAAACAATAGTGGCTCGTTCTGGCAGTGACTTGGAGAATTGGAGAGGTCTTCTAAGAGGTGGGTAGGGTACCGAGGAGGGACTGGGACGTGACTCAAAAGGGCCTTCTCTTAGCGCTTCCAAGTATGCTAGATGGGATTTGATAGATATATCCAGTGGAGGACAACCAGTGAGGGAGATTGCTGGGATAGTTGGAGTACACGGGCCTCCTCTGATTTAAGCTTTAGCATATTTGTAATGGAGGCCACGTAGCTTCCGGATGCCATTGGTGTCGAACACCCGCTTGCCCCAAACCCCAGAGCCATAGAAGATGGCTGGGAGGATCACCATGTTATGTATTTTTCGGCCCGCGCTGAATGTTAATCCGAACTGCCCCTGGATCGTGCTGGTTAGTCGAGGGAGAATCCAACTGCACCTCTTGAAGATGTTGTCCAGGTGACCTACGAAGTTTCTTTTGGAATCAAAGGTAACACCGAGGATTTTTATAGTGTTTTCAATTAGAATAGGTTGGTTTTGGAAATGTATGCCGTGATAGCCTGGACGCTTGGCTTTCCAATGGAAGAGGCAGGCTTGGGTTTTCCTTGGGTTGAATGTTAGCCCCTGAGTCTTGCCCCAATGAAAGAGCTGTTTTAGGAATTGATTTATCTCTCGTGTTGGGAATCTGCGGCGGTTGTTGTTGTTTATTATCGTTTGCTTATATAAAAAATTACATTGTATGTGATGATGATAACAAAAATGCAAATTTTAATCTATATATATAAAAATGAATGTATGTGTGTCTGTTTGTTTGTTTGTTTGTTTGTTTGTTTGTCCTTTATGCCTGACCAAACCACTCATTGG
Organism: Cordylochernes scorpioides; assembly: GCA_030710605.1. Classification (NCBI taxonomy): domain Eukaryota; kingdom Metazoa; phylum Arthropoda; class Arachnida; order Pseudoscorpiones; family Chernetidae; genus Cordylochernes; species Cordylochernes scorpioides. The sequence continues at coordinate 73,799,264 of CP092872.1, forward strand.
ATCGCCATGAAACTTTGGGAAGTTATTTAGTATAATACTGGGAAGGTTTCTAGCAAATAAAATTTTTGAAATAACTTTTCGCCTAGAAATAATCAAGATAAATATTCTAATTTATATGTTATAATTCAACAATCTGCTCTAAATATTATCATGATGATACGATGATTTTGTAATGTAGAAAATTAGGAAAGACAAAATTCAGGATGACACGGCAATTTATTTGAGACAAGAATAATGATACAATTCAAAGGCAAGAGACTATTCCTTTAACTTCCAATTACCGAGGGAACCAATTAATATTTATTTTATTCAACTTATCGAGTATTTTTCAAGGGACCGGGAAAAAATGTTCACTTTATCGAGAGATTCGTTAAACAGACCTTTACTCGGGTAAAACCCGGGCGAAGCCGGGTACATCCATACAAGAATAATGATACAATTCCAAGGCAAGATACTATTCCTTTTACTTCCAATTACCGAGGGAACCAATTAATATTGATTTTATTCAACTTATCGAGTGTTTCTCAAGGGACCGGGAAAAAATGTTCACTAGATAAAACTATGATTTTCTAATGTAGAAAATTAGGAAAGACAAAATTCAGGATGACAAGGCACACAGGGACCGGGAAAAATGTTCACTTTATCGAGAGATTCAAATTTACGAGTTTCAAATTATCAAAATATATCTTTTTTATTTTTTAATAAGTTTTTAAAGAATTGTTTTAACAAATGTTCGCTAGACAAACCTTTACTCGGGTAAAACCCCGGGCGAAGCCGAGTACGTTTTATAAGTTTAAAGAGAATTGTTTTAACAAATGTTCGTTAGACAAACATTCACTCGGGTAAAACCCGGGCGAAGCCGGGCGGGTCCGCTAGTTAATATATATAATTCATTGAGAAAAAAGAAATACTTAATTATCAAATTCACAAAAGTGACAATATCTTATTTAAAATAAAATAAATGTTTTCAAAAAATTATGTGTTTCAAAAATATATTTAAACGCATATAACAATATTTATATTTATATACGTTTATAAATCAATATATGGGTGGATTAGATGTTTTCTAGAATCGTTTTAACAAATGTTCGTTAGGCAAACTTTTACTCGGATAAAAACTGTGCGAAGCCGGGTACATTCGCTAAATACAGTTATTTACAAATCTTCGTTTGTGGCAAGATACTATTCCTTCAACTTTAAATTACCGAGTGGACCAATTAATACTGATTTTTTTTCAACTTATCGAGTATTTTTCATGGGACCGGGAAAAAATTATCGAGAGTGTAGACAAGTATAGATTCAGTAGGGATTGGATGTTTGCTAGAATCGTTCTAACAAATGTTTGTTAAGCAAACTTTTACTCGGGTAAAAATCGGGCGAAGCCGGGAACATCAACATATATAGTCACGACCGTCTTTCCTCAATTCCTCATCGCTGTCACGGATGCGCGCGCATCATCATTATGATCATTATCTAATGATAATAATAATAATAATTATTATTATATTATTATTATTATTTTATTATCAACATATATAGTCACGACCGTCTTTCCTCATCGGCCTCAGTCACGGATGCGCGCGCATCATCATTATGATCATTATCATTATCTAATGATAATAATAATAATAATTATTAGTATATTATTATTATTAATATACACTGCGTGACATTGAAAATGGAACACCAAGAAATAGTGGCCAGAAAATTATGCAAATTTCAGGGTAGACGCGCCTAACCGAGTTATGCAAATGATGTAAAATGCGCAGCTCTCGTGCGCACATGGAGTAAGATATAAGGGAAGGAACTTGCAGAAAGGACAGTATTCGTGTCGTTATTTCTTCAAGGAAAATCATTGTAGAAATTTTGTTCTTGTGTCAAAAGACACGTGTAATAATAGAGAATGCCAGGTCATCGTAAACGGAGGCAGTTCAAGCAGACAGACGCTTTTACGAGGGGCATGGTGATCGGACTGAAAAGGGCAGGTTGGTCCATGCGCCAAATCGCAGCTGATACACACCTTGGTGCGTCCACGGTGCACCGACTGTGGAGAAGATGGTTGGAACAAGGAAATTTGGCAATTTATAGGAATGTCGGTGCAACCAGAGTGACGTCAGCACGTGTGGATCGGCGTATCCTTCGACAAGCAGTGGCGGCCCCACAAGCCACTTGTACCGCCATCCTGCAACATGTGCAAGACACCCTAGATCATTCCATCTCGACCAGAACCATTTCCCGTCGATTGGTTGCTAATGGCTTGCACTCATGCCGTCCGCTAAGAAGACTGCCATTGACCCCACCGAATAGGCGCCAACGTTTGGAATGGTGCCGGGCTAGATCGACGTGGATGACGGAATGGCACAGGGTCGTGTTCTCAGATGAGTCGCGTTTCTGCTTGTCCAGTGATAGTCGCCGTGTACGCGTGTGGCGTCGACGTGGAGAAAGGTCCAATCTGGCAGCAATTGTGGAACGCCCCACCGTGCGACAACGTGTAATCATGGTTTGGGGCGCAATCGCGTATGATTCCAGGTCACCTTTACTTCGTATTCAGGGCACTATGACGGCCCAACGATACGTTGATGATGTGCTGCGACCGGTGACACTCCCCTACCTTCAGGGGGTACCCAATGCCCATTATCAGCAGGATAACGCCCGACCGCACACTGCTCGCATTAGCCAACAAGCTCTGCAAGATGTACAGATGCTTCCCTGGCCACCGTAATCTCCTGATCTCTCACCAATCGAGCACGTCTGGGACATCATTGGACGCCGTTTGCATGCCTTGCCACAGCCGCGTTCAGAAGACGAACTGTGGCAAATGGTTGAGAGGGAATGGAGAGCCATCCCTCAGGACGCCATCCGTACTCTGATTGACTCTCTACCTAGACGTGTTGCTGCATGCATCGCCGTCCGCGGTGGTCCTACTTGCTACTAAGCCGACGCCGTTCTCGCTCTGTAGTATGACTATCATTTTGAAATAAAGATCACTTATTGTTCGTCCCTGTCTCTCTCTGTCTGCCGAGTTTCATCACATTCTGGCCACTATTTCTTGGTGTTCCATTTTCAATGTCACGCAGTGTATATAGTCACGACCGTCTTTCCTCAATTCCTCATCGGCCGCTGTCACGGATGCGCGCGCATCATCATTATGATCATTATCTTCTATAGAAGCTTCTATCTTTATAATTATGTATATTTACAAAAAGTCAATTCGCTCGCGCCTCTAGCGGTGAAAATGAGGGGTAATGCCAGCTAACCTAAGGTACATGTAAAGTTTGGAGCGGGACCTTTCACAAGAGTGACATCCACGGCTCCAATTTATAATTGTAACAAATAGTATTTGAATAAAAACATTCAATCGGGTGAAACACGGGCGTTGCCCGGGTCATTCGTATATATATAGTCACGACCGTCTTTCCTCATTCCTCATCGGCCGCCTCTGTCACGGATGCGCGCGCACAGGGAGGTCACGTGCTCGCCGGCAGCCAACGGGCGCGCGCCGCCGGCATTACGTCATAGATTATAAACACAAGGTAATAAGGCCCAAATAAAAAAATAGTGTGTGATAAGGCACAATTTGGGATTATCTATATTAATAAAATGGAAATTTCATAAGTGTTGTTCAATAAAAACTTTCGTTACAATGCATCAATTTCGACCAAATTTTCAACAATTATGTAAAACGAGATGGAGCAGGTTTTGCTTAACATCAAAATATTTTTCCTAACTTTAACATACATAACTTTGCTGTTATCGATAAAATACAAAAAAAAATCAACAGAGTTAAAGTGTTTACACTTTCAAAAGTGTTTACACTTTAGCGCTTCTTTGAAAATTAGTTTTATTCTTTTTTATATATATATTAATAACTTTTATACATGGTAAGATACTTTTATTTTATAGTTTTCATATTTTATACCAAAAAAAGTTGAAGCCTTACTTGATGAGATCAATTTTATATTTTAGATAAATTTTTAGGCTAATTTTAGTTTATTTCTTTTTTATTTTATATACAGATTATAAATGCTATTTCTAACTTACGTGGTTAGTATTTTTATAAGACTAAGGTTATTTATATTATTTTTTACAAAAAAAGATTGAAATTTCATTAATGTGCTCAATTTTATGTCTTTTTTGAGGACCTTAACAAAATTTTTAATTAATTGTTTAGATATTTTAATAACAGATTATTTATGGTGTTTTCCACTTATATGGGTTGTTTTGTAAAAAAAATTTGGGTTATTTCTTTTTTTTCACTAAAAAGCTTGAAATTTCATTAATGTGCTCAATTTTATGTATTTTTTGAGGACCATAACAAAATTTTAATTAATTGCTTAGATATTTTAAAAGTAGATTATTTATAGTTTTTTAACATATAGGGGTTGTATTTTGTATTTTAGAAAATTATTTCTATTTTTTAGCTCAAAAAAGCATGCTTTTTCATTGCCGTATCCAGCGGTTGGTCTATTTTTGAAGCTTTTTAATGATAACTGGTTTTGTACATTAATTTTTTGGTAATAATATTATGATTTTAGTTTTTTTTAAATCTTTTTAAAATATCTGAAGGTTATTTTGAATAAAAAAAATAAAAAATTTGATTTTTACCTCAAAAAGACAGGAAATTTTTATGCTTTGTTTAGAAATTGCTGGTTTTGAAGCTTTTGTTATTAATCTCAATCTAAATTTTTTTTCAGAATATGCCTTGCCACAGCCGACGTTTACTTGGTAGGAATACGGCTGCTTCCAGGAGATATAGGAATGGTAGAGCTATTGAGACACCACTTCAAAGTGAGACGCGTCGTGCGCTTCGCCGTCTTAGGTATTCTGTAGCCCACGTCGCAGCTACACAAACTATGCAAGTTCCTGTTCAGCGTATTCAGCTTTAATACCAGCTGACCTAATGTACATGCAAAGTTTGGAGCGGGACGTTTCACAAGAGTGACATCCACGGCTCCAATTTATAATTGTAACAAATAGTATTTAAATAAAAACATTCAATCGGGTAAAACACGGGCGACCGGGTCATTCGGCTAGTATATATCAATATTAATAAAATGGAAATTTCATAAGTGTTGTTCACTAAAAACTTTCGTGACAATGCATCAATTCCGACCGAATTTTCAACATTTATGTAAAACGAGATGGAGCAGGTTTTGCTTAACATCAAAATATTTTTCCTAACTTTAACATACATAAATTTGCTGTTATCGATAAAATACAAAAAAATTCAACAGAGTTAAAGTGTTTACACTTTCAAAAGTGTTTACACTTTAGCGCTTCTTTGAAAATTAGTTTTAATCTTTTTTATATATATTTTAATAACTTTTATAAATGGTAAGATACTTTTATTTTATAGTTTCATATTTTATACCAAAAAAAGTTGAAGCCTTACTTGATGAGATCAATTTTATTTTTTAGATAAATTTTTAGGCTTTTTCGAAAGTGTTCACACTTTTGAACTTCTTGGAAAAATAGTTTTAATCTTTTTTATATATATTTTAATAACTTTTATACATGGTAAGATACTTTTATTTTATAGTTTTCATATTTTATACCAAAAAAGTTGAAGCCTTACTTGATGAGATCAATTTTATATTTTAGATAAATTTTTAGGCTAATTTTAGTTTATTTCTTTTTTATTTTATATACAGATTATATATGCTATTTCTAACTTACGTGGTTAGTATTTTTATAAGGCTAAGGTTATTTATATTATTTTTTACAAAAAAAGATTGAACTTTCATTAATGTGCTCAATTTTATGTCTTTTTTGAGGACCTTAACACAATTTTTAATTAATTGTTTAGATATTTTAATAACAGATTATTTATGGTGTTTTCCACTTATATGGGTTGTTTTGTAAAAAAAATTTGGGTTATTTCTATTTTTTTTCTCACTAAAAAGCTTGAAATTTCATTAATGTGCTCAATTTTATGTCTTTTTTGAGGACCTTAACAAAATTTTAATTAATTGCTTGGATATTTTAAAAGTAGATTATTTATAGTTTTTTAACATATAGGGGTTGTATTTTGTATTTTAGAAAATTATTTCTATTTTTTAGCTCAAAAAAGCATGCTTTTTCATTGCCGTATCCAGCGGTTGGTCTATTTTTGAAGCTTTTTAATGATAACTGGTTTTGTACATTACTTTTTTGGTAATAATATTATGATTTTAGTTTTTTAAAATCTTTTAAACATATCTGAATGTTATTTTGAATAAAAAATTTAAAAATTTTGATTTTTACCTCAAAAAGACAGGAAATTTTTATGCTTTGTTTAGAAATTGCTGGTTTTGAAGCTTTTGTTATTAATCTCAATCTAAATTTTTTTTCAGCATATGCCATACAGTTTATTTATTATATTTTCTACATATATGGGTTGTATCTAAAAATAGGTTATTTATATTTTTAAATAAGCAAGGGATTTCTTTTACGGATTCATTTATTTGTCTTTTTGAAGTTCTTTTTCAAAATTTTTTTAAAAAAATTTTAAAATTATTTGATTAAATATTTTATATTTCGATTATTTATAGTTTTTTTTAACAAATAGGGTTTGTATTTTGTATTTTAGAAATTTATTTCTATTCTTTAGCTAAAAAAAACAAGCTTTTTCATTGCCGTATCCAGCGGTTGGTCTATTTTTGAAGCTTTTTAATGATAACTGGTTTTGTACATTATTTTTTTGGTAATAATATTATGATTTTAGTTTTTTAAAATCTTTTTAACATTTCTGAAGGTTATTTTAAATAAAAAATTTGAAAATTTGATTTTTACCTTAAAAAGACAGGAAAATTTTATGCTTTGTTTAGAAATTGCTGGTTTTGAAGATTTTGTTATTAATCTCAATCTATTTTTTTTTTCAGAATATGCCTCGCCGCAGCCGACGTAGACGTAGACTTTTGGATGACGTATGAAAAGGTTGAATATATGAAGAGTGATGGTCTATATATGAAGGGATGACGTATGGAGGGTGAAAAATATGAAGAGTAATGGCGAACGGAAAAATAAAAGTGCGGTTAAACTGGTTGTATAGCTCTATAATTATACGCCGCAGTCATTTATAAGTATTATTAGTCAGTTTAAATATTAGTTACGAACGGAGAAATACGTCCAGGATAGCCTAGTGGACATGGCACCTGCCCGGTTAGCAGAAGGTTGTGGGTTCGATTCCCGCTCCTGGACACTTTTATTTTTCTGTTCGCCATTACTCTTCATATTTTTCACCCTTTATACGTCATCCCTTCATATATAGACCATCACTCTTCATATATTCAACCTTTTCATACGTCATCCAAAAGTTAGAAATATTAAATTATTTCTCTTTGAAATTAAAAATGATTTTTCATAAATAAAAAGAAACTTATGCGGTTAAACTGGTTGTATAGCTTTATAATTATACGCCGCAGTCATTTATAAGTATTATTAGTCAGTTTAAATATTAGTTACGAACGGAGAAATACGTCCAGGATAGCCTAGTGGACATGGAACCTGCCCGGTTAGCAGAAGGTTGTGGGTTCGATTCCCGCTCCTGGACACTTTTATTTTTCCGTTCGCCATTACTCTTCATATTTTTCACCCTCCATACGTCATCCCTTCATATATAGACCATCACTCTTCATATATTCAACCTTTTCATACGTCATCCAAAAGTTAGAAATATTAAATTATTTCTCTTTGAAATTAAAAATGATTTTTCATAAATAAAAATAAACTTATGCGGTTAAACTGGTTGTATAGCTTTATAATTATACGCCGCAGTCATTTATATATAAAAAAATATATATATAAATAAATAAATATCTAGAGATAATCTACACGATCTTAGCCAAAAGGCCGAGAAACGATATTTTATATATAGAGATGACCTGGCTTCATGTGTTTTCTGCTCGAGTGAATGTTTCGCAGGTAGAATTTTGTTCCTGCCTACTGAAAATTATTATCTGGCTATAATAAATATTATTTAAAAATTGTTCTTGTTAATTTTTATTTTAAAAAGCCTACATTTAAAATAAAATAATATTTTTAATAATTTGCTACAATAATATAAAAGAAATGAAAAAAAAAAACACCCACGTTGAGCCTCGAACCTAGGTTGTGGGGGTACAAAGCTGTGTACCTAACCTATAGGCTAAGCTTGACGTTACAAATACGCTCATGCGAGGCTATTTCAGGCCATACGCCTGCCGCGAGGGGGCGCTGATTGCGAGTAAATTTACGTTTTATTGTAAATAAAAATGCAACGAAAGGTTATTTCTAAAGAGTAATTAGCCAGAAACCATCCCGGTAGTATACTAAACAACTTCCCAAAGTTTCATCACGATCGGTTGAGCGATGTAGAAGATTATCACTTACGAACGGACCAACAAACATTCATTTTTATATATATAGATAAAATATATTTTTCGAGCAAACATATCCTCTCTCTCTACTGAATATATTTTTAAAAATATATATATAAATAAAAAAATATCTAGAGATAAACTACACGATCTTAGCCAAAAGGCCGAGAAACGATATTTTATATATAGAGATGACCTGGCTTCGTGTGTTTTCTGCTCGAGTGAATGTTTCGCAGGTAGAATTTTGTTCCTGCCTACTGAAAATTATTATCTGGCTTCGCCCGTGGTCTGTTTTAGTGAATATTCCCCTGAAGAATTTTGTTTATGTCAATCAAGCATGATACTGCAATATTGTCATCATCATTTCTGAATAAAAAAATATTGTTGCTCAGTACCTGGTTAATTATAATTTTTCTTGGTTAAAGCGCGACAAAATATTCTTCCAGATTTAACTCTCTGTCCTTTTCAAATTTCAGCGAGATTAGTTACAAATTGAGGGCGTGCATAGCCGACAAACATATATATATATATATTTTTTTTTACACAAATAAATTTACTGGCAATGCGTTTCTTTTAAATATCATCGAATATTATCTCTACAGACCTTACTGCAATGATATGAGGTTTTGAATGAGAGGGCTTGGCTAATCAGTAGTGAACCCTCTCAGCGGTTTCGCCAAATTAATCTCTAGACCGCTCTACTATTGTATTGGACTGGTTTTGTTATATACCCAGCATTTTCTATGGAAGGCAGCTTAGGGGTGTTTAGTGAACTATGGACATAAGCTTATAGGTCTGTAGAGGTACATACATATAATTTCAAGGTATTGCATCGAGCAAAGCTCTTCCGCAAAATATGTTTTCATAACCAATATATATTAGTAAATTAAATTTTATTGCCATCTATCGTTAAATATTTACACAAATAAATTTACTGGCAATGCGTTTCTTTTAAATATCATCAAATATTATCTCTACAGACCTTACTGCAATGATATGAGGTATTGAATGAGAGGGCTTGGCTCATCAGTAGTGAACCCTCTCAGCGGTTTCGCCAAATTAATCTCTAGACCGCTCTACTATTGTATTGGACTGGTTTTGTTATATACCCAGCATTTTCTATGGAAGGCAGCTTAGGGGTGTTTAGTGAACTATGGACATTTTCCTTGAAGAAATAACGACACGAATACTGTCCTTTCTGCAAGTACCTTTACTTATATCTTACTCCATGTGCGCACGAGAGCTGCGCATTTTACATCATTTGCATAACTCGGTTAGGCGCGTCTACCCTGAAATTTGCATAATTTTCTGGCCACTATTTCTTGGTGTTCCATTTTCAATGTCACGCAGTGTACTATTCGTTACAATTATAAATTGGCGCCATGGATGTCACTCTTGTGAAACGTCCCGTTCCAAACTGTGTTTTTAAAATGTTCTAATTAAAATATATACGCACTCGGGTAAAACCCGGGCGTTGCCCGGGCCATTCGTCTAGTATATAATATAATACAATAAAATATAAATGAGATACTAAAAATTAAATTTCTATTTATAATGAATTACATATTTTATTCTTATAAAGATTATCGATTAAAGAAAGGTACTTATATATATTTAAAGGTTCTCATAAAGGTTACCGATTTAAAAGTTTATTTTATTTTATTTAAAGAAAAAATATTTTCATTTAAGTATTGTTATTTATTTATAAAGATTAAGTAATTGTGCAAAAAACGATAATTGCCTTAAAAAGAAATTGCCTTAAAAAAAAAAGAAACATTCGCGGTGATTTTGTCTTGCATTCGTTTATACAATTATTATATATATTGGCATCATATATTAACTTTATGAACGGAAAAATATGTTCAGGGTAGCCTAGTGGTCATAAGCGGAAGGTCGTTTTATCCATCCTGACAAAAATCTATCCGTGAACTTCACACAGTGAACTTCACACGGACAGAATAAGGCAATTATATAAGTAGATATGTTCCCGGCATCGCCGGTTTTATCCTAGTAAAAGTTTGCTTAACGAACATTTGTTAAAACGATTCTAGCAAACATCCAATCCCTATATTGAATCTACACTTGTCTATACTCTCGATAATTTGAAATTTTTTCCAGGTCCCTTTAAAAATACTCGATAAGTTGAATAAAATCAATATTAATTGGTCCTCTCGGTAATTTGAAGTTGAAGGAATAGTATCTTGCCACAAAAGAACATTTGTTAAAACGATTCTAGAAAACATCCAATCCACCTATATATAGATTCATAAACGTATATAAATATTGTTATATGCGTTTGAATATATTTTTGTAACATAATTTTTTTAAAAACATTTATTAATTTTTAAATAAGATAGTGTCACGTTTGTGGATTTTATAATTAATTATTTCTTTTTTTCTCAATTAATTATGTATATTAATTTAAAAATTCATTTTTGTTATCATCATCACATACAATGTATTTTTTTATATAAACAAACGATTAAAAACAACAACACTTAAATTTGCATCTTCGTTATTATAAAACAACAGCAAATTAAATTAACAATGTAAAAATATATTTTAACATTACAACCTTTTAACATTTAACACAGAAAGTTACAATATTTTCTTTAATATATATTAATATTGTAATGCCAAGTTTTTTTTACAACATCTTTGGAATATTATATTACTATATTTCTAATTAAATGTATTATACTTGGAACACATTTAGCATTTTTACAATTTATAAATGTAATTTCACCAGATACCGTGAGAGGCGCTGCTTGCGAGTGAAAGTAGAAAATTTGAAAATAAAATTGCAAATAATATTTATTTCAAATCGAATTCAAGCCAGATATCTTCCCAGTAGTATAGTAAATAACTTCCTAAAGTTTCACGGCGATTGGATAATCTTACCTTTTAAAAACATTCATCGTGTAAGCAAACCACGTGTTAATTATTAACCAATCAAATTCATATATCGTCGCGACCAGTGCTGCGCTCAAGCGGTGAAAGGCTGGAACTAACGCTTTTTGGTTTTTATTTTTCAAAATAGCACATTAACCTTTTTAGTTTTTTGAATAGCCTATATGTTAAACGAAATCTTCTGCTACCTACATGCGAATTTCATAATGATTGATTCTGTAGATTTTGCGCTACGCGATAACAAACATCGATTTTGGATTTCATTTTTATAGATATACTAGACGGGTGACCCGGGCTTCGCCCCGGGATTGACCCGTGTGCATATCTACCCGAGTGATATATATTTAGATAAGATTTTTTTTATAATTGCTTGTTATTAGCATTATCTATTTGTTTGCATCAGCCTAATTTAATCTAATCTTTGATAGAGGGCGCTGTTCGTGAGCTAAGTAGAATAATTTGAATATATAGTTTTAAGTTTGGCATACCCGAGACATTTGGCCTATATCGACAGATGAATCAGCTTTATAATCAATATGGGCATTTTACTGCAAACCTGAAAAAGGCTTATGAGTCCAAAGCTGAATACGCTGAACAGGAACTTGCATAGTTTGTGTAGCTGCGACGCGGGCTTCAGAATACCTAAGACGGCGAAGCGCACGACGCGTCTCACTTTGAATTGGTGTCTCAATAGCTCTAGCATTCCTATATCTCCTGGAAGCAGCCGTATTCCTACCAAGTAAACGTCGGCTGTGGCGAGGCATATTCTGAAAAAAAAATTAGATTGAGATTAATAACAAAAGCTTCAAAACCAGCAATTTCTAAAAAAAGCATAAAAATTTCCTGTCTTTTTGAGGTAAAAATCAGATTTTTTATTTTTTTATTCAAAATAACCTTCAGATATGTTAAAAAGATTTTAAAAAACTAAAATCATAATATTATATTACGAAAAAATTAATGTACAAAACCAGTTATCATTAAAAAGCTTCAAAAATAGACCAACCGCTGGATACAGCAATGAAAAAGCATGCTTTTTTGAGCTAAAAAATAGAAATAATTTTCTAAAATACAAAATACCACCCCTATATGTTAATAAAAAAACTTTAAATAATTTAAATATAAAATATTTAATCAAATAAATCAAAATATCTTTAAAAAATTTGAAAAAGGACTTCAAAAAGACAAATAAATGAATCCGTAAAAGAAAACCCTTGCTTATTTAAAAATATAAATAACCTATTTTTTAGATACAACCCATATATGTAGAAAATATAATAAATAAACTGTATGGCATATTCTGAAAAAAAATTTAGATTGAGATTAATAACAAAAGCTTCAAAACCAGCAATTTCTAAACAAAGCATAAAAATTTCCTTCTTTTTGAGGTAAAAATTGAAATTTTTAAATTTTTTATTCAAAATAACCTTCAGATATGTTAAAAAGATTTTAAAAAACTAAAATCATAATAGTATATTACCAAAAAATTAATGTACAAAACCAGTTATCAATAAAAAGCTTCAAAAATAGACCAACCGCTGGATACGGCAATAAAAAAGCATGCTTTTTTGAGCTAAAAAATAGAAATAATTTTCTAAAATACAAAATACATTCCCTATATGTTAAAAAATATATAAATAATCTACTTTTAAAATATCTAAGCAATTAATTAAAATTTTGTTAAGGTTCTCAAAAAAGACATAAAATTGAGCACATTAATGAAATTTCAAGCTTTTTAGTGAAAAAAAATAGAAATAACCCAATTTTTTTTACAAAACAACCCATATAAGTGGAAAACACCATAAATAATCTGTTATTAAAATATCTAAACAATTAATTAAAAATTTTGTTAAGGTCCTCAAAAAAGACATAAAATTGAGCACATTAATGAAATTTCAATCTTTTTCTGTGAAAAATAATATAAATAACCTTAGTCTTATAAAAATACTAACCACGTAAGTTAGAAATAGCATATATAATCTGTATATAAAATAAAAAAGAAATAAATTAAAATTAGCCTAAAAATTTATCTAAAATATAAAATTGATCTCATCAAATAAGGCTTCAACTTTTTTTGGTATAAAATATGAAAACTATAAAATAAAAGTATCTTACCATGTATAAAAGTTATTAAAATATATATAAAAAAGATTAAATCTAATTTTCCAAGAAGTTCAAAAGTGTAAACACTTTCGAAAAGCCTAAAAATTTATCTAAAAAATAAAATTGATCTCATCAAGTAAGGCTTCAACTTTTTTTGGTATAAAATATGAAACTATAAAATAAAAGTATCTTACCATGTATAAAAGTTATTAAAATATATATAAAAAAGATTAAAACTAATTTTCAAAGAAGCGCTAAAGTGTAAACACTTTTGAAAGTGTAAACACTTTAACTCTGTTGATTTTTTTTGTATTTTATCGATAACAGCAAAGTTATGTATGTTAAAGTTAGGAAAAATATTTTGATGTTAAGCAAAACCTGCTCCATCTCGTTTTACATAAATGTCGAAAATTTGGTCGAAATTGATGCATTGTAACGAAAGTTTTTAGTGAACAACACTTATGAAATTTCCATTTTATTAATATAGATATAAGGATTTACATTGTATGTGATGATGATTTATTTTATTTATTTTATTTCAATTCAAAACGCTATGTCCCCCTAGGGACACTTGCGCTAAATGTACATACAAATAAATATAACAAAGAAAATATTCAACATGGAAAGATACACAGAAAGCGACTTAGAAAGATTCAAAATTGTTATTTACATATAGAGATATTTTTTGAATTTTATTTACAGTTACATCATTAAATAATTAAAAAAAAAAAACATATACATATTGTTGCACCAGGTTGCGGCTTGGCAGACTCTTCAGCCTTGATTCTCTCCTGTGCTGGGTCTTGCATCTTACCAGAGCGTGTTTCAACCATCCTACAAATTTATAAAAGGGAATAATGAGATAAGTCTACTTTATGTAGCCACCAGAATAATTTATTTATTTACTCACATCAAAGAGAGCAGTGAAGTCACAGTGTACCTAAATACAAATGATGATAATCTAAAAATAATCTGTTTTAAATAAATATCATAGAATATAAAAATAAATAAATATATAATTTAAATTTCAAATATATTAAAAATAATATAATAAATACGCCATTAATCATGATGTAACACTTCCCCCTCTCCAGAGGTCGTCACGTCCTCGTGAGTTACCTCATCAATTCTCTCAAAATAGGGTTTGAGTCTTGACACATGGACAATCAATGGGTCTTGGCCAGGATTATCTTTCGGCTCAATTAAGTAATTTACGTTAGACAGCTTCTTTAATATTCGATATGGGCCAAAATATTTTCTCAATAGTTTTTCGCATTTTCCGATTTTCCTGACTGGTGTCCAAACTGCCACTAAATGTCCTGGTTCATAGATTTTCTCATTGTTTTTTTTTGTCATAGTTTCTTTTCATTCTTTCCTGAGTCTTCTCTGTGTTGTTAATGACTACCTGTCTCGTCTCTCTCTCTCTCTCTCTCCTTGCTATTTTATCCAAGTAGTATTCTATATATTCGTCGTAATCGTCCATGTTACTGTCCGTTGGGATATTCTCGTCGTCTAAGAGGGACATGGGTTCCCTTCCAAACAACAGGAAAAATGGAGAGTAGCCTGTGGTCTCTTGAATTGTGGTATTATACGCGTGGGTGATAAAAGGGAGGATTTCATCCCAGTTCTTTTGGTCTGTGTTCACATACATGCTGATCATATTGATTAAAGTTCTATTTAGCCATTCCGTTAGTCCGTTAGTCTGGGGGTGGTAGCTCGTTGTGAAGCAGTGTTTCACTTTGCACATTTTCATTACCTCCTTCATCAAATTGCTAGTGAATTGTGAACCTCTATCGCTAATAAGAAATCTTGGGGCCCCGTGACGTAAAATAATATGTTCGATTAAAAAAGTAGAGACTTCTTTCACGGTTGCTTCTGATACTGCCTTTGTTTCAGCATACTTGGTATAATAATCAGTCAACACAATTATCCACTTCCTTCTTCTTTTCGTTGATGGCAAGGGGCCAACAAAGTCAATTCCGATTCTTTCAAAAGGGTAGTTAGCTGGGGGAATAGGTTGTAGAAGTCCAGAAGGCAAGTGATTTGAACCTTTCCGACTTTGGCAAAGATGGCACGTCTTTACAAATTCTGAAACATCTTTCAACATGGAAGGCCAATAGTATTTATTCTTCAATCGGTAAGTGGTTCTGGCGACGCCCAGATGGCCATTCAGCATATGGTTGTGGTATTCACTCATGACTTCCTTCCTTCTCTTCTTTGGCACTACCAGCAACCATGCCCTACCTTCAGGATTTGGATTTTTCTTGTAGAGACACCCATTTTCTTCTTTGAAGTTCTGTGTAATTGAACGCTTGTTTCCACTAAGGTTCTCCTTAATATTCTCAATAAAATCATCCTTTTCGTCTATTATTTGATTCAGAAATAGTCTTTCATAATCTTCGTCCCATTCGTTTTCAGGTAAGGGTCCTCTAGATAGACCATCAGCGTCCAGATGTTTTTTACCCGATTTATGTATGATTTCGAAATTATATTCCTGAATCTTCAGTGCCCATCGTGCTAATCGGCCGGTCGGATCTTTCAGATTCTTAAGCCAGCATAGTGCGTGATGATCAGTTACGATTTTGAAGTGCCTTCCATATAGGTAGGGTCGTAACTTGGACATTGACCACACAACAGCTAGACATTCTTTTTCGGTAGTCGAATAATTTTGCTCAGGTTTGCTCAGTGTTCGACTTAAATATGAGATAACTTTTTCTTTATCGCCGAACTTTTGGACTAATGTTGCACCCAGGCCGATGTTAGATGCGTCAGTATGAATGTAAGTAATTGCATTCGGGTCAAAGTGCCCTAAGATTGGAGGATTTATCAATGCTACTTTGAGGGTTTGAAATGCTTTTTCTTGATTTTCTGTCCAGGTAAAAGGTACATTCTTTTTTATAAGACTGGTTAATGGATCGGCAATTTTTGAAAAACCTTTGATAAATTTTCTATAATATGAGCACATTCCTAAAAATGATTGAACTTCTTTTATCTTTTTGGGCCGAGGAAAATCTCTAATAGCCTTGATATTATGCTCCGCTGGTTTTATACCATGTTGATTAGTTATATGGCCAAGAATCTCCAGTTCTTCGAAAGCAAATTGGCATTTTTTGTTGTTCAATTTTAAATTAGCCTCGCGAAAACATTTTAAAACAGCTTCTATTCTTTTGAGATGTGTTGAAAAATCCGAGCTATAAATGATTACGTCATCTAGATAACATAAGCAAATTTGCCATCTAAGATTACCAAGCATATTTTCCATGTTCCTCTCAAATGTAGCAGGGGCATTGCATAGACCAAAGGGCATTACGTTGAACTCATATAGGCCATGTGCTGTAGTGAAGGCTGTCTTTTCTTTATCTTTCTCCTCAACCTCAACTTGCCAATATCCTGATTTAAGGTCAATTGCTGAAAAGTATTTGGATCCTTGAAGTGTATCCAATACTTCATCAATTCTGGGAATTGGGTAAACATCCTTCACTGTTACATCATTCAATTTTCTGTAGTCAACGCAAAATCTGTACTTACCATCTCGCTTCTTGACCAAGATTACAGGGAAGGACCATGGACTCGAGGATGGTCTAATTATGCCGTCTCTGAGCATTTCATCAATTTGTTCTTTTATGATTTCTCGCTCTTTCGCGCTCACCCTATACGGCTTGTGTTTGATCGGTTTCGCGCCTTCTGTATCGATCCGATGTTTCGCTAAGTTGGATCTTCCTAATCCCGACGAAAACAAATCCTCGTACCTTTCCAAAACTTGTTTCAATTGCTCCTTTTCCGTATATGCTAAATTTTCGTTTATCTGAAATTGGGGTTCTTCATGCTCTTTTTGTTCACTTTCTTCCATAAGATTCACTTCGGCTGGCTGGCTTCCAAAGCACAATGTTTGGTTTTTTAATATTTTTAATGGTCGAGGGTAAGGGTTTGTTATCCAGATATATGTTTCCTTATTCACAACATTTATTAAGCTTCTCGCTAGTCGAAGTCCATTTGTTTGAAACATTTTATGGTTCTCCTCGATGATGTATTCGCCATCCTCTGCTTCTACAAATGCATTAATCAATTTAATAGAAAGTTCTGGCATAATGGCATCCTTTGCACTTTTTATTTTCTTCTGTTGATATTTGATTACGTCACGATTTTCTGTCAAGTCATATTTGATTATTTCACGCTGACAATCAATTTTTGCGTTCATTTTCTTAAGAAAATCACGTCCAAGTATAAATATTCGCAAATGTGTTCTCATTATCACAAATTGATGTGTAATTGTTTTGTCATCAAATTTTATATTTAAAATAATATTTCCTACGATATCTAATTCTTTGCCATCGGGTCCGGAGCACATTTTATCAGGATTTATTATTTCAAGACCTGTGTTAAGAGCTGTACTAAGGTCGACCACTGAAAGATCGGCGCCTGTATCAATCAAAGCTTCGCAGATACCGATTCTATCCACGTTAATGTTCATTTTATATTTGGGGTCTAACTTTTTAATTCCATTTATGGTCGACTTGCTTTGATTGACGGACTCAGGCGCGATGTTTAGTTTAAATCTTCTAATGCAGCATATCTATTCCTTGTAGGGATACTCGAGTACGGGCTATTACTTACGTCAGAGTAGAGCAGAGGTCTCGACTTCTGAGTTCCATTATCCATTCGGATTTCTTCTTCGACCTTGTCTTGTGTAACTATGGGGTCCTCTTCCACAATTCTTACAAACCTGACTCTGCAATACCGCGCTACGTGTCCTGGCTTGTTACACTTGAAACATATTGGTCTCCCGTCTTCTGTCCTATTCCTATTTGAATTTGGATTCTTATTGTATATTTTACTTGGGTAGACCGGTTTTGGCTCAGGATTGGGAGTGTAAGATCGTCTAGGGGCAGATACCTGGGGCAGAGGCTTGTTCTGGTAATACCTCGGAGTGGGGGCCTGGGGCTTGGAGGTGTTCTGGTAGTACCTCGGAGCGGGGGCCTGGGGCTTGGAGGTGTTCTGATATGGTCTTCTGAACGACGTAGCATTCTTCCATTGCTCTTGATGATGGGGACGAGGAGAGCGTGGTCCATTATAAAGAGCTTTTGATTTTTCTGCACGTTCTTGGTAATTCTTTTCGAACAAATCCAGCTTTTTACAAATTTCTAGAAGTTCATTGGTATTTTTAGGAGGGTTTAGGTGAAGGGCAAAAGAGTATTCTTTCTTTAACCTTCCAATAACCCAGTTTATTTTAGCCTCTTCTTCCATTTGGGGGTCGACCTTGTTGCACAGTACAAGGATATCCTCTGCGAACCTGATTGCAGGTTCATTCCACTGTTGTATCCTGTTTAATCTCATCCTCATTTCTTCCTTGTTGGCGTCTGAGGCAAAATCCTCAATTAGGCGGCTCTTGAAATTTTCCCAGCTGGTGAAACTTACTTTGTGTAGGTTCAGCCAGGTTTTGGCGCTACCAATCATATTCATGGCAGCATAACGGGAGATAATGTAGTCTGCCCAATGGTACAGGAAGCCAATTTCTTCAAGAGATTCAATCCATGGGCGAGGGTCTTCTGTTCCATCATACTTGGGGATGTCGATGTTGGGATTCAGGACAACTGGGTCGGAACTAGCATCTCTACCAATTGTTGCACCAGGTTGCGGCTTGGCAGACTCTTCAGCCTTGATTCTCTCCTGTGCTGGGTCTTGCATCTTACCAGAGCGTGTTTCAACCATCCTACAAATTTATAAAAGGGAATAATGAGATAAGCCTACTTTATGTAGCCACCAGAATAATTTATTTATTTTCTCACATCAAAGAGAGCAGTGAAGTCACAGTGTACCTAAATACAAATGATGATAATCTAAAAATAATCTGTTTTAAATAAATATCATAGAATATAAAAATAAATAAATATATAATTTAAATTTCAAATATATTAAAAATAATATAATAGATACGCCATTAATCATGATGTAACAATATGTACACACATATACACGCATACACCTATATATTGTTTACAACCATATAATATGTCCAATATTTCCATGAGATCGTTACATCAAAGACCATTTTTCTTAATGAAGTCCAAAATATATTTACAAAGGAAATTAAATTTTATATATGTGTCCTTACTTGAAATTAATTCACTAGGGCCTAAAGCAATTAAACCGTTGTTGACTCTGTACTCTTGAAAGACAGGGCACTCCAGCAAGAGATGTATTGAAGTTTGTTCCCCCAATCCGCAGAAACATGTCGAATCTTGCACAGCCTGAATTTTCTTAAGAAAAAACCTGAAATTTCCATGATCTGTGATAAATTGTGAATTATAATAGTTTGGTCGAAAATATTTCGGAATATCATAAGGGAAGAAACTTTGAAATGTTTGATTAGTATTCTTTTTCTGTAAATTAATCCTTGATATAATGAAATCTTTGAGTATACCTGGAATATACAAATCATAAAATTGTTTATCTTCTGTTGATAAATTATTCAACTCATAACCTATAATTCTAGATTCCATATAATCAGTGATCAAAGGAATATTGGCTAAGGTGTGAACACAGTTATAACTGGTTGTTTTATATGTTTGGGTACACCATAGCAGAATTTGATATTGCATTGAGTTCAGTTTGTACATATATTTTTTGCTAATAAATTCAAACCATATTTCTGTTCCGTAAGTTAACGTTGGTCTTATTATAGATTTATAAAGTGTAAGCCTTTTTTGGATGCTAAGACCCCAAGATTTTCCACAAATTGAAAAAAGAAGATTTTTTAATCTTTGAGTTTTGTTTAGTATAATGTTAAGGTGAGGGCCAAAATTCAATTTGTTTTTCCTTCTGTGATTCGCAAACGTAATTCCAAGAATTTTAATTTCTTCTACGGGCACAATAATATTGTCTCTAAAATTAATTGATATTTTGTCTTTATTGTGCAAGTGTAAAATACTAGTTTTATCAAGATTGATATTTAGCTTATTATCATTACACCATTGATCTATCTTTTCCAAATTAAACTCAATCGACTTTTTTAGATTTGTTAGCTCATTATCCCAACATATAATTGTTACATCATCAGCATAGCAAATGATTTCAGAGTTTGGTGATTGCAAATTAATTAGCAGATCATTTAAATATATCAGCCATAACAACGGAGACAATGGTCCACCCTGAGGACAGCCCTTTGTTAATATTTTTGAAACTTTCATATTATTATACTTGAAAATCGTTTTTCTATTTTTCAAAAAAGAACGCAAAATTTTGATCAATTCAACTGGTAAATTGTCTTCGTCTAATTTTTTAAACAAGGCTGGCCACCATGTATTATCAAATGCTCCTTGTATATCAATTGCAATCAGCGTAACTAGTTGTTTCTGTCTATGTTCCATTATGATCTTTGTGATTTCTTTCAAACAGGTAATTGTTGACTTATTCTTCAAGAACCCATGTTGTCTGGGGCTAAGGAGATCATTATTTTCATAGTATTCGTATATTTTATTTTTCAAAATTTTTTCAAATATTTTTGATAAGTTAGAAATTAATGAAATAGGTCGATAACTCTTTACTAAATCTAAATTCGTTTTGTGAGGTTTTGGAATTATTCTGAGATATGCCTCTTTCCATCTATCTGGATAGTATCCGAAGTGAATGCATTTATTAAATAAATCGCATAATAATGGTAAAATTTTTGGAAGTGATGATGATAACAAAAATGAATTTTTAAAAATATATATATAATTCATTGAGAAAAAAAGAAATAATTAATAATAAAATCAACAAACGTGAGAATAGCTTATTTAAAATATAATTATTTTTATAAAAAACTAGCGGACCCGCCCGGCTTCGCCCGGGTTTTACCCGAGTGAATGTTTTTCTAACGAACATTTGTTAAAACAATTCTCTTTAAACTTATAAAACGTACTCGGCTTCGCCCGGGGTTTTACCCGAGTAAAGGTTTGGCTAGCGAACATTTGTTAAAACAATTCTCTAATAACTTATTAAAAAATAAAAAATATATATTTTGATAATTTGAAACTCGTAAATTTGAATCTCTCGATAAAGTGAACATTTTTTCCCGGTCCCTGTGTGCCTTGTCATCCTGAATTTTGTCTTTCCTAATTTTCTACATTAGAAAATCATTTTTATCTAGTGAACATTTTTCCCGGTCCCTTGAGAAATACTCGATAAGTTGAATAAAATCAATATTAATTGGTTCCCTCGGTAATTGGAAGTTAAAGGAATAGTATCTTCGCCTTGGAATTGTATCATTATTCTTGTCGCAAATAAATTGCCGTGTCATCCTGAGATAATCTTACTTTTGATAAATAATATTTAAGATAACAAACTTAGTGATAAGAAAACTTGTTATCATCGTCACAATGGGGGCGCTGCTTGCGAGTTAAATCTACAAATCTGCAAGTAACTCTAAGGTTATTCAAGATATTCATGAAATTATTTTTCAAAATCCTTCCCGGTGATATACCTAATAATATCCGAAAATTTCACGGCGATTGGATGTATGGTTTTTGAATCTATAGAGTACAAACAAACAAACAGACAGACAGACATTCAATTTTATATATATATATATATATATATATATATATATATATATATATATATATATTAACAGTAATTAAACGTAACAGTAAGAAAATGTTGATTTTAAAATATTTTAATTTTAAAATATTTTAATTTTTTCATATTTTAAATATGTAAATAGAGTCTCTTAAGAAAGACCACCTAAAAACATGAATCAACTTGTTTCTCCTGTTGGTGGTCTCTCATTGAAGATTCTAATTGCTATTAAAGAATCTCTAATAGACCTTTAATAAGAGACTGCCTCTTGGAGAGACGGTGTAGCTACGAAAGTGAACATTTTTTCCCCGGTCCCTTGAAAAATACTCGATAAGTTGAATAAAATCATTATTAATTGGTTCCCTCCGTAATTGGAAGTTAAAGGAATAGTATCTTGCCTTGGAATTGTATCATTATTCTTGTCTCAAATAAATTGCCGTGTCATCCTGAATTTTGTCTTTCCTAATTTTCTACATTACAAAATCATCGTATCATCATGATAATATTTAGAGCAGATTGTTGAATTATAACAGATAAATTAGAATATTTATCTTGATTATATCTAGGCGAAAAGTTATTTCAAAAATTTTATTTGCTAGAAACCTTCCCAGTACTATACTAAATAACTTCCCAAAGTTTCATGGCGATCCAATGAGTGGTTTGGTCAGGCATAAAGGACAAACAGACATACATTCATTTTTATATATATAAGAAGATTATGTTTCAAAAATATATTCAAACGCATATAACAATATTTATATACATTTATAAATATATATATAGGTGGATTGGATGTTTACTAGAATCGTTTTAACAAATGTTCGTTAGGCAAACTTTTACTCGGGTAAAAACCGAGCGAAGCCGGGTACATTCGCTAAATACAGTTATTTGCAAATGTTCGTTTGTGGCAAGATACTTTTCCTTCAACTTCAAATTACCGAGTGAACCAATTAATATTGATTTTATTCAACTTATCGAGTATTTTTAAAGGGACCTGGAAAAAATTCAAATTATCGAAAGTATAAACAAGTGTAGATTCAGTATAGGGATTGAATATTTGTTAGAATCGTTTTAACAAATGTTCTTTAGGCAAACTTTTACTCGGGTAAAAATCGGGCGAAGCCGGGAACATATATATATGTTTGTCGGCTATGCACGCCCTCAATATGTAACTAATCTCGCTGAAATTTGAACTGGACAGAGAGTTAAATCTGGAAATTTTTTTCTTTTTGTCGCGCTTTAACCAAGAAAAAAATATAATAACCAGGTGCTGAGCAACAATATTTTTTTTTGTCAGAAATGATTATGACAATATTGCTGTATCATGCTTGATTGACATAAACAAAATTTTTCAGGGGAATATTCACTAAAGCAGACCACGGCGAAGCTGGATAATAATTTTTAGTAGGCAGGAACAAAATTCTACCGCGAAACATTCACTCGAGCAGAAACACACGAAGCCAGGTCATCTCTATATATAAAATATCGTTTCTCGGCCTTTTGGCTAAGATCGTGTAGTTTATCTCTAGATATTTTTATTTATATATATCTTCTTAAAAATCTATTCAGTAGAGAGAATAGATATGTTTGCTCGAAAAATATACTTTATATATTATATAAATACTAGCGGATGTGTACCCGGCTTCGCCCGGGTTTTATCCGAATGTAAGTTTGCCTAACGAATATTATATATTATGAAGTATAATAAACAATGTTAAATATTAGTTTTAATTATTAATCAAGATTGTGTGTGAATATGTGAGAAAGATGTAATATGGTTGTTGTTTTCTTGGCCGACTGTTTTACATATGGTGTTATCTTAAAATTGCTTGTTTTGAATATTTTTTTAGATAATATTTTGATGTTAAGCAAAACCTGCTCCATCTCATTTTACATAAATGTTGAAAATTTGGTCGAAATTGATGCATTGTAACGAAAGTTTTTAGCGAACACCACTTATGAAATTTGCATTTTATTAAAAACTAGACGGGTGACCCGGGCTTCGCCCCGGGATTGACCCGTGTGCATATCTACCCGAGTGATATATATTTAGGTAAGATTTTTTGTTAATAATTGTTTGTTATTAGCATTATCTATTTGTTTGCATCAGCATAATTTAATCTAATATTTGATAGAGGGCGCTGTTCGTGAGCTAAGTAGAATAATTTGAATATATAGTTTTAATAATTGATTTATATATATTTTAAAATAGCCTATCGTCTTCCCCGTATTTTTTTACCTATGTATGGAAATTTTGGTTTGAATTAGTGAACTACTGCGAATTTGTATCCCGGACACACAAACAAACAAACATTGATTTATATATATACTAGCCGAATGGCCCGGGCAACGCCCGGGATTTAACTGACTGGACCCGGCTTCGCCTGGGTAGTGTTCGAGCGAGGTTTACTCATGAATGAATAGAGGCCCCAACTGTTTGTAAACTCAATGTAATGAATTTTCTTTCAGCAAAATGGAGATAAATTGCAAACAGCAATATCGAAAATGCTTGTAAAAAAATCTGAAATATAGGATCCATTTCACAAACACATCTAATGAATAGAGTGCTGTTTGGAGGAGTGGTCTAAATTGTTAATTTTTAAAAACCATGACCCGGGATCATCAAATGCAGATTCAGACACTTTGTTCTGAAAAAAAAAATTGCCCCAATGGCTCCTGATTCTTGAAAAATTCCAACCCCTCCAGTGAGTGCAAGTAACCAAACTGGGCTTTTATTCTTAAAAATTAAAAAAAAATCTAATGATTAGTGTGAATAAAGGAAAATGGTCGGCACAACCTGAAAATTTCACTTTGTCCACTTCACTCTCGGCTGTCCAAGAAGAAACAGCCAGAGCAAACATTTTAAAGGGCACCTAATCCGGCATTTACATATCTAAATAGTTAAGCAACTTTTATGAACTAGACGAATGGCCGGGCAACGCCCGGGTTTTACCCGAGTGCGTATATATTTTAAAAACGTTTTAATTCAAATACTATTCGTTACAATTATAAATTGGCGCCATGGATGTCACTCTTGTGAAACATCCCGTTCCAAACTGTGTGTTTTTAAAATGTTTTAATTAAAATACTATTCGTTACAATTATAATTTGGCACCGTGGATGTCTCTCTTGTGAAACGTCCCGCCCCAAACTGTGTGTGTCTTGAAAATATAAAAATAAAAATGTGAATTTTCATAAAGATTTCATCATGTCGATTTTTTTTTTTGTAATTTCACCTACTAAATCGATAGAGATAATTACATTTGCAACATGAACTTAGGTATATTGACTAAATAGAAAACTGCATAGTAATAAAGATAATTTTTTAAAGGCACCATATCGTTTTTTTTTTCAATAAAATCGAAACAAAAATTAACGATAAATAACGATAATTGCCATAAAAAGAAATTGCCTTAAAAAAAAAGAAACATTCGCGGTGATTTTGTCTTGCATTCGTTTATACAATTATTATATACGAATGACCCGGGCAACGCCCGGGTTTTACCCGATTAAATGCTTTTATTCAAATACTATTCGTTACAATTATAAATTGGCGCCGTGGATGTCATTCTTGTAATATATAAATGAGTTTTAAAAATTGTAAAAAAAAAAATGCATCGGCCGGGAATCGAACCCGGGCCGCCCGCGTGGCAGGCGAGCATTCTACCACTGAACCACCGATGGTTATGAAAAATCCCATCCGTGAGCTTCAGACAGACAAACAAACAGACAGAATAAGGCAAATATATAAGTAGATACGAATGACCCGGGCAACGCCCGGGTTTTACCCGATTAAATGCTTTTATTCAAATACTATTCGTTACAATTATAAATTGGCGCCGTGGATGTCATTCTTGTATAATATATAAATGAGTTTTAAAAATTGTAAAAAAAAAAAAAATGCATCGGCCGGGAATCGAACCCGGGCCGCCCGCGTGGCAGGCGAGCATTCTACCACTGAACCACCGATGGTTATGAAAATTCCCATCCGTGAGCTTCAGACAGACAAACAGACAGAATAAGGCAAATATATAAGTAGATGTAATATATTTCTGCAATATTGAAATACCTGGACTTGGAAGAATTTTGTATTAGTTATTGCTGCAGTTTTAGAAAAGTGTGGGAAATTGGATATTTTAACAAAAGAATATAATTTTCAAAATGGTATATAAAATAAAAAGGAAATTTGCATAATTTTCTAATAGTCAAGGGCAATTTTAAAAATACCAAAAAAGCAAGACCAAATTAAAAAATATATATATATGTGTGATGTTTCAGTAACAGCATTGTTGCCATATAAAGACAAAATTACTGAATGTATTCCGCACCTTTGTCTGAAGATAGCCAAAATGTAACTGAAACCACACATAATGTAATTATTTGTATTCGGTCTTGCTTCCTTTTTTTTAATTATCCCTAGTACGCGTGGTACAGGCAATGATAACCATGGTGGGTAGGTAGCGACTGCTTTTACTGTAAGCGCACCACATGTCTACAAATGTGATACATTGCTACCAGCTAAATGCATTTTCACTATGGTGTGATTTCCACATGATGGATCTGTAGACACATTATAATCTCTCCAGAGCTTAAGGTAGCAAACAGTACTTTCACATTATATAAATATCAATGCCAAAAGCCAGAGTTATGATAGCATGTTGCAGTGTAATGTAGACCTGCAGGATGGGAAAAAGCAATATTATTTCCGGCTTTAATTTGAAAAGTATTATGAAACGTTAAAAATATAATCTTAACTTTTGAAGCATGAAAAAATGCTAACTTGATGTGTATCAATTTAGTCTAAAAACAAACAGCATGTAAAAGTAAGCACCAATCGAAAGCATTTATTAGCTCTAACAGTGCTGCCCCCAGCGGTAAAAGACTGGAGCTAACCCTTCACGGGTTGGTAAAGTTTCTGTTAATATTACATTAACTTAACAATATTCCATGTCTTGCTAGCACAAATTTTTAAAAATAATATGCATAAAAATAATGCAATTCTAAAAATCATAAATGAAGCATCATTAAATTAAATGGGAGAGAAATGGTGTTCCAAAATTTCTTTTTTTGTTGTAAAACTTTGACCTTTATATTTTTACAAATTCTTAATGTACATAACCCAAACCAAATTGTCTATAAAATTCTGCAAACAAATATAATATTATAGAGGCATGAAAATACTAATGGTGTAAAAATCAAAACAGCAAAGTTATCCTGATAAATGCAATGGGCTATGATAAGGTGTGTTGCAGGCTAACAAAAACCTTAATTGAACCAGAAATGTTGATACCATAAAAAAAAAAAACAATTTTCAAGAATAGAGTTATGTAAATGAATTAAATGTGAAAAAATTTAAAATAAAATAAAGTAAAAAAAGCTTTATTGATGAAATTACAGTAGAGCAATAATGATAACAAATTATTCACAAATTATGTATTTACAAAAGTCAAGCTTGCCAAAATCATTATTCGAAGAAATCTCTTTCAAAATTGTCAAAATCTAGATCAAAGCCCCCTTATAAACAATATTGCGTGTCTTGCTAAAAGTAGAACTAAAGACAAATAAATTTTTAGGGCTGGAAACACAGGAGCATGCTACATAGTGTTGCCCATGCGAGAAACAGGGAGACTCAAGATGCACACCAACTACTTGCATTGTTTGACCCTGAGATTTATTAATTGTCATAGCAAAGGCAACCATAACTGGGAATTGCAAGCGTCTAAACTTAAAAGGCAGATCATTTGGAATAATAGGTATTCTAGGATAAGGACCTCTTCCCCTTGAAAAGAGCCAGTTAAAATTCGAGCCTCGAGAACATTAGTCTGGGTTTCCAGCAAAAACTGTTTTGGATATTTTTTAGAACAGCTACTATTCTTCATACAGGGGGATACAGGGTTGTACTCACCGCAAGGCCCATGTATCATATTCTTAACCACAATGTTATACAATAGCGGGTCTTAATTAGGATCTGGAAACTCAGCACATATAACAGAGTCTATCTGAGTGGGACGGAGCTTATTTGCTAGCCAAACTAATATGTGAGCATGAGGAAGTCCCCTTTTCTGCCATTCAACAGAATACATCCACGCAACTGTTGCTCCATACAATTGGCCTTTTGTTAGAGCCCCAATAAATTTAACTAATTTTTGCCGAAAAACCCGAGCTGTGATATCATGTCTATCCAGCTGTTTTTGTCCTGGTAGCAACGCTGCAGATAGCTCTTCCCAAGAGGGGTTACTTGTAAAAGTAATAAAAAGATCTGGACGCCCAAATTTCCGAACATAACAAAAAGCATCCTGAGTTTATTCTGCCAAATACCTGGGACTATTGACAAAACTTGATGGTAAAATGATCCTTTGACCCAAGCTATTAGGGTTAATATTTGCATCAGTTGACAGGGCATCGCGCAAATGAATATAACTCTCTGTACGCAAGTTTCTCTGGTGCAGCGTAATATAGCGCAAACGTTCACTTTCTACCTTAGCATACATATCGACCAGGAATTGATGAAAGAGCTGGCCAAATTGAACAATGACATTTGGACTATTTCGGCGAACCATAATAAAATAGCCATAAAAATCCATAGAAGACACTTTACTTGACAAAGGCTGTCTAGTGTTTGGGTCGATCTGAGGAATATGAAAAGAATATCCTTCTTGGCCTTTCCAGAAAATTAAAGGATATTGAAGGGCATCATAAAAGCGATGTGTGTCGCTAACATGTTTCAGCAAATTATCTCGCTGATGTAAAACAATGTCACGTGAGCCAAACTGATTACCAGCTAAGACAACCGCAACCTCATTAGCTGTAGGAGCATTATACCGTCTAGAATGTTGACCAGGAGGTGTCCGATCAGCATTTACAACAACTCTGTATGCATCACTTGGGAGATTTCAAGTGCAGTTTTAAACTGTTGAACCAGTAGATTGTGTTGGTGCAACATGCGCTGCAAACCCTGTACAATATTACGACGTACTCCCTGTATTTGCTGGCATCTTCGATCAGTCTGAATATCATCATCATCATCATTGCCCACAAAATAGATCTGAAGAAATCTACTTGGCTGGTTCTCAGATGGCATAAGTGAACCTATTCTGTGGTAGACCTGGCCTTGGATAGAAAATGTGGTTGGAAAAGTAACAGAGTGGGTTTGGTTTTCAGCTCCAAATGATGTCATTTGAAAGCAGGAATTATATTTGCGAATATTGCGCAAAAAATGGACTGAATCAGAATTCTCTCCAGATAATAGGCTGCGAAGTGGCTCGGGAGGTAAGTCAATTAATGGCAAACGGACTTTCCCGTTTGAACAGCACATTCCAGAAGACTCATCTTTCCATCTTAAGGCCCTAACAAAACCTGCATGTAGTGTCCATCATCCCAAGGGAAATTAAAGGGTGTTTAAAGTATTCAACAGCAACAGAATAATTAAAACCTGCATTTTCCATAGAAGACCAAACGCTGCTGAAAAAATTATTTGTTCTAGTATTCCTCCGAGTAGAAGAATATATTTCTGAATGCGCCTGTAAGCGAGAATGGATGGGATCAGGTGTCTCTAACGACCGCACAGCGGCTTGACACGCGGACTGTGCACGCAATCTTCGAATATTCTGTCCTCTGGGTTCGCGCAGTCTGTAAGCATGCTGAATCCTAGAGCTATTGTAACGCTGAGAAAGATTGCGTCTCCTATGGCTTGGCATACCTACAAACACAAAGCATTAGTAAAAATAAAAATAAGGATAACTGAAAAATGTAAAACATCAAGGGCTGAGAATGAAGAAAAAAATTCAAAAATAGTGTACATTGTATGTATACATGTATTAAAATAAGCTCGACTCATGACTAAGGCCAAAATAAAAAAAATGCATAGAAATAATCTGAAAGGAGGGGAAAAATGCATAAAACTCAGTGAAAACGTAAAACAACTGATTAAAAAAAATCAAATGGAAGAAGACGTAAAAAAAAAAGTATAATTTGCTGAAAAAATATGCACAATAAATATGAGTAGAACATATATAGATATATATGAGCAGCTACATATTATGAAGCAGATAAATATAAATACTACCTAAACAATTGACAGCAAAACAAAAAAAAAAAAAAAAGACAATGGAAGAAGGCCTAAAAAAAAGTCTAATTTGGTTGAAAAACTGCCCAATAAATTGAGCCTATATAGATATATATGAGCAGCTACATATTATGAAGCAGATAAATATAAATACTACCTAAACAAATGACAGCAAAACAAAAAAAAAGACAATGGAAGAAGGCCTAAAAAAAAGTCAATTTGGTTGAAAAAACTGCCCAATAAATTGAGCCTACCCCTAAAAAAAGCAGTTATTACAAATGCATAGAAGCTGCTTACAATATAAATGCTAATAAGTATAAAACTATTGCATGGAACAAACATATATAGTAAAATATACGTAGCAAGCTATATAGAAAAAAACATAATTATGAAATTAGAAAAATATTTCTAAACAATAATCTAAATCGTAAATGATTATATGATTTTATAATATATTATGAATATATTCCTTATTAGAATCAAACAGTATACCTTTGTCTAATTTGTTTGAAAAAACTGCCCAATAAATTGAGCCTACCCCTAAAAAAAAAGCAGTTATTAAAAATGCATAGAAACTGCTTACAATATAAATGCTAATAAGTATAAAACTATTGCATGGAACAAACATATATAGTAAAATATATGTAGCAAGCTATACAGAAAAAAACATAATTAGAAATTAGAAAAATATTTCTAAACAATAATCTAAATCGTAAATGATTATATGAATATATAATATAAAATGAATATTCCTTATGAGAATCAAACAGTATGCCTTATCTAAAAAAACGTAGTAGCAATTAAATTAGAAAAATATTTCTAAACAATAATATTTCCAAAGACTTTAAATAAATTTTACCTTTTGAATAATGCAGCGTGTAAACAAACAAAATAAGTGTAAAATTATTAACCAATCAAATTTGTCGCGACCAGTGCGGCGCCAAGCGGCAAAAGGCGGGAACTAATCCATTTCAGTTAAATAATTTTTAAAAATAGTACATCAACCTTTGTGTTTTTTTGAATAGCCTATATGTTAAACGAAATCTTCAGCTACCTACATCCGAAATTCCATAATGATTGAGTCAGTAGATTTTGCGTGATGCGATAACAAACATCGATTTCGCATTTCATTTTTATATATATAAGGAAGGACTAGCGGATGTGTACCCGGCTTCGCCCGGGTTTTATCCGAGTGAAAGTTTGCCTAACGAATATTATTTATTATGAAGTATAATAAACAATGTTAAAGATTAGTTTTAATTATTAATCAAGATTGTGTGTGAATATGTGAGAAAGATGTAATATCGTTGTTGTTTTCTTGGCCGACTGTTTTACATATGGTGTTATCTTAAAATTGCTTGTTTTGAATATTTTTTTAGATTGAGTTGAATGAATTGCTGAATTTTTTTTTGTATTTATATATAAATAAAATTAACTCTGTTGATTTTTTTTGTATTTAATCGATAACAGCGAAGTTACGCATGTTAAAGTTAGGAAAAATATTTTGATGTTAAGCAAAACCTGCTCCATCTCGTTTTACATAAATGTTGAAAATTTGGTCGAAATTGATGCATTGTAACGAAAGTTTTTAGTGAACAACACTTATGAAATTTGCATTTTATTAATATAGATATATAATGTAACGAATATCATTATCATTATTATCATAATATTCTGTGTGCTCCGGAATATTGTTATCAATAATATTCGTTAGGCAAACTTTCATTCGGATAAAACCCGGGCGAAGCCGGGTATACATCCGCTAGTACTTAATATATTTAAACTTGTATTCAAAATTTTGCGTGTTATAATTGGCTAAAAGTAACACTTTTAGGTCTCCGTGTTGAGGGGCATGTTAGCCCAAAAGCTCGAGAGCTTAAAAGTTGTGAAAAGAAACCTAGCCTTAGATTCCTTATCAATTTTGTCAAAGATATATTTATAAAATCAAGGTAGAAAAATCACCAATAAAAATGCCCTAAATGCATCTAATAAAATGAAGTTTCAGAATAACGGGTAGGAAAAAATATTTTAAAATGTTGTATATGTGGTAATAGTATCAGAAATAATAATAAATATATTTTAAATTTAGAATTTCATTTATTAGAGATCTCTCTGTGACATAAGGGAAAATAATTTGAATGCATTTAAATTTTAAATTAATCAAAATATTAAATCAAATGAATCTAAGAAAAGAAAAAGAGATAAAGTAAAGAATATAGATAGTTTAAAAATAAAAATAAGAGTTATTTTTGTGATCCTTATTAGAATTTTATTATATTAAATAAACTCTCCCAAAATGCTATCCCACATCCTCAAAGTGGTGGAAAGCTTTAAACAGGTAGCACAGGACGTCGGGAGTTTAACTCCTGGTAGGGCCACCCTGTGCTATATACCTGACTAAGGTATCAATTGTCTGTTCTCCATAGGAGTGGCTACACTCCATGTCAGGAGACCAAAAGAAGAAAAGTCACACTGAGTGGTACTTCCAGGTCTTCAAACCAACAGCAGGTGCACACCTCTTTCCTTCTCCATGATGTCTACAACATAATTATATTATTAGTTTTTCATTAATTTCCATCCTTTATATTCAACAAGGGTAGCTAAACTATATACCGGGTGGGGGCATATTATACAGAGAATTTGAGGAGATATATCAAAGACGAAAAATATTCTTAAAAAATAAACTCTAATTATAAATTCGATTGCCAACTACAATATAATTGGCAATAATAATTTTATTTATGGTAATGTTTTTTTATGATAAATTATTCAATTAATATCTCTACAGACCATGCAGAAACAATGAAAGTTATTAAACGAGAGGTCTTGACTCATTTAATAACTATAATCTTTGCTTAAAGGTCTGTAGAAACTCCGCCTTTGCCGATCCTAAGCTTGGATGAAAAAGGAGGAGAGGAGCAGTAACAAGCTCGCTAAAAAAACCTGGGTTCAGCTCGGCTGATAGTACCCTGTAAGGGCTCCTAATCCAGGGATACAGGATGAACAGCGTTTGTACTACATGTTAGGAGCGGTAGTACATGGCATCTGTTCTTTATGTCAGATGCGGCCATTTCATATTGGAGTTATGTCACTCTGCTATTGAGTAGTGCTCCTTGTTTTAATGACCAGGGCAGACGCAATCTACTTCACCCACACCATCAACTCTATAAGCATGATACCCTAATATGATTAAAGTGGAGATAAGAAAGAAGAAGGTCTGTAGAGATATTAATATTTATAATACAGTAAAACTTGGAAGATTCAAACGTCTTCAATTAGAATATTTATCTTGGTCCCTAAAATTTCCTATAAATAGAATTTCCGTTTTCAATTCGAATTTTTGGATAAATTCGTATTTTTGGTCCCTTGGGCTTCCAATCATCAAAGTTAAACTGTATATTTATAATAATAAATATTAAAAATAAAAAGGCATATCCTGACCAGAAGCACATGTGCTTTTTAGAAGGCAGAGCGCAATCTGGTAGATCAGAAATCAACTATTCATTGATTTAACCTGTTCCCTGATATTTCGCCAACCCAATTTCTTGATAAATCAAGAAAAACCATCCACGAAATATATATTATACAAAATAATATTTTGATGATTATGATTTAATGAAAACAATGATTTATTAATACAAGTATCATCACAGCCTTTTGCATATACATCTTTCCACTTAGCAGGAATTTATGATTTTTCGTATATAATTGGTTTTTTAAGTCAACCTCAGATAGAATATATGCATCGAGATTTACTGAACCGTTTTTCATTGATTTTCAAACATAGCTCGTATCCCAAATTTGAAGATACTTTCTTTTTCCAGTAAATCTTTAATATTAAATATATATTAAAAACAAAAGAGGCATATTCTGACCAGACTCACATGAGCTTTTCTAGATGGCAGAGCGCCATCTAGTGGTGCAAAAATAAACCAAGCGTGTATTCAACTTGCTCCATGATATTTGGCGAACCCAATTTCTTGATAAATAAAAAAAAAAGTCAACCACGAACACGTTTCGAGCTGTTTTTAATATCAACACCTGACCTATTTTATATTTTTTACGATAGCTTATATCAGTATTAAAAGACCCATAATTCTGAGAAGCAAAATTATAATTTATAGATTTAAGAGAGAGATTGGTCATGCATGTGTTATCCCTGGGATTGTCCTCTAATCATAGGAACCTCAATCTTTGAAATCAGTTGAGAAACTTTAGAAAATTTCTCTCCGGACAGAAAATTTTAACTTCTAATGAATCTATATATATAAAATTGAAAATCTGTCTGTCTGTACTCTATAGATTCAAAAACCATACATCCAATCGCCGTGAAGTTTTGGGATATTATTAGGTATATCCCCGGGAAGGTTTTTGAAAAATAATTTCTAGAATATATTGAATATCCTTAGAGTTATTTGCAGATTTGTAGATTTAACTCGCAAGCAGCGCCACCATTGCGACGATGTTAACAAGTTTTTTTATCTATAAGTTTTATTATTACTAAGTTTATTATCTTAAAGATTATTTATCAAAAGTAAGATTATCTCAGGATGACACGGCAATTTATTTGAGACAAGAATAATGATACAATTCCAAGGCAAAGATACTATTCCTTTAACTTCCAATTACCGAGGGAACCAATTAATATTGATTTTATTCAACTTATCGAGTATTTTTCAAGGGACCGGGAAATAATGTTCACTAGATAAAACGATGATTTTGTAATGTAGAAAATTAGGAAAGACAAAATTCAGGAAGACACGGCACACAGGGACCGGGAAAAAATGTTCACTTTATCGAGAGATTCAAATTTACGAGTTTCAAATTATCAAAATATATCTATTATTTTTTTAAATAAGTTTATAGAGAATTGTTTTAACAAATGTTCGTTAGACAAACCTTTACTCGGGTAAAACCCCGGGCGAAGCCGGGTACATCCGCTAGTATTTTATAAACTTGAGTTCTAAGACAAATTAAATATTCTCAAAGTTGGCCCTATACATTTACAGAGTATCGATTTATCCTGATGGTTGGAATATGTAGAGAAACCTCTGAAGAGTTCTAAGGACAGGAGCATTCCTAGTCTATCTTGTTGATAGTTTCAGCGTCTATTTTTATCTTTGAGATACAACCTTTCTGCAAGCCCAAAACAAATTATTGATTGTATTGACTGATCCATTGATGAGCTCTACTCATCCACAACAGACATCATCAACAAGCTCTAGAAGCTTGATACCCAAATATGATTGAGTGGAGATAAGAAGGAAGAAGAGATACAAACTTTATTTTTTATAGATCAATTTACCCTTCGGAAAAATTCCCGTCTATATTTAGGCTATAGATTTGGCCTAGACACATTACTAGCTACCTCAGATTGTGAAGATTCTATTTGATTCTTGTAGATATCGTTTAATAATGCTCGTCCTGGACTGACGAGGGCCATTAGCTAGAAACTATGGTCTCCAGGTGGGCGCTTCTTAGTTTTCCAAACCTGGTGTGGTGGCTTTGATTCTTTACCCATAGTTTGTGGAGACGGTACCAAGTGGGACATAGTGCTCTAAGTTGAAATAAAATGAGGAAACCTTCCATTGCTTGAATCTCAAGTGAAAAATTTTTATGGCTTTATCGTTGCTAAAATCTGTACAGAGTATCTACAAATTTTAATATACAGTAACATGTAAGTCAATTAATAGAATTTGATGAATATGTTCTTATATTGTTAAGTTGTATAAAAGAAAAGCACATTCCCGAATAGAGAGAGAATGTTTTACAACGTTCCAGGATAATGTAGAGTATTCGGAAAATAACTGATTGGCCAATTTGAAGCGATTGCGCAAGGCTTAGTGCTGGCTGCCTTCTGATTGGCTGATCAATCTAAAGCGTTACTCCGCGTTAAAGCGTTAAAGATCTACTCCGGGATATATAGGAATGTGGAGCTCTTTGGAAGAAGAATAAGAGAGTAGAAGAACGAAACCACGTGGTGTACTCCAAGAAAGCGCGAGCTGCTGTCTCAAGAGGTCGGACTGCTGCTTACCGCCGAAGCCGGTGTACTTCGTGGAAGATTCTAGAAGGTTCTACCAACTTCTCTCTCATGTTTTGCTCCTTATTTACTACACTGTGCTGCAGTTGGTGAGTTTTATCCGCTGTTTTCTTTGTTATTATTTTATGTTGCATTATTCTGTAATTATTTTATTTATTAGGCTTAAATAAAGTCCTAAAGATTCTTTGTACCCACAGAAGTTATTTTTTGTCAAGCAACAACGCAACAATTTGAACCATATCACCGACGAAGAAGCGAAAAGTAAGATTAATTTACTTGATGGATAGTTCGTGAAACATTCTTTCCAAGATGGTGAAGGAATTAAGGAGAGCAGTTAGACTTTGTAAGTAGGTATTACGTCCTCTCCCGTACCAGAAATTGAAGAGTTTAAATTCAAGGGAACAATGAAGAGCAATTTATATTTAAAAGGTGAGTATCTGTATCCTTGAAAGAAAAGAAAATCAAAAAATATTTTAAGGGATTGCTTCCTTTTTATAAATTTATTGCACAAGAAACTTAAAGGCAATTTACAAATTCTTTTTCTCATTGGTAAAAATAATATTAACATTTAAAAAGAATGTAAGGAGAGAGATAAGAATAAAATGAGAGTATATTAAAATGTAAAACGACACTTGAAGTTACACCGCATGAGTTTCTCTTCAATGGAAAATCAAAATTTATTTCAAGGTGAAATATTGTCTATTTCTAACCTTTTGTATGAGGTATGAAAGGGTGAATTATGAAGAGTAATGATGAACGGAAAAATAAAAGTGTCCAGGGATGGGAATCAAACCCACATTGTTCCGCTTACCGGGCAGATGCCATGTCCACTAGACTACCCTGGACGTATTTTTCCGTTAATAAATAATACATAAAGTAACTTATAATACAATATATTACACTGCGGCTTGTGATTGTAAAACGACATTTGAAGTTACACCGCATGAGTTTCTTTTCAATGAAAAATCAAAATTTATTTCAAGGTGAAATATTGACTATTTCTAACCTTTTTGTATGAGGTATGAAAGGGTGAATTATGAAGAGTAATGATGAACGGAAAATGGCATGGCATCTGCCCGGTAAGCGGAACAATGTGGGTTCGATTCCCATCCCTGGACACATTTATTTTTCCGTTCATCATTACTCTTCATAATTCACCCTTTCATACCTCATACAAAAAAGTTAGAAATAGTCAATATTTCACCTTGAAATAAATTTTGATTTTTCATTGAAGAGAAACTCATGCGGTGTAACTTCAAGTGTCCTTTTACAATCACAAGCCGCAGTGTATTATCTATATAGATAATACCGTAACAGAGTTTTCCATTGTAAAGTCCTGAGCTATCTCCTCCGAAGATTCTGAACTACACATAACAATCTATATACCAAAATTTTCGTTATTTTTTTCTTCGTGTCATAGGCCTGTTTTTATTTTCCTAATGTTAACAGTTATTTTTATTTTTTAATTTAATCTATTTTACAATCGTAGATTTTTTGCATTTATCATCATCAATTCTTTTGTTTACAATTGCGTAACTTTTATAGAGAGAAATAAAGAAATACATAATTGATTAGATACAAAAGTGTGAACCAGAAAGTCGATTTTTACAAATGTTATTATTTAATATAAACTTATTTTAATTTAATTTTGAAATGAAAAGGTAGTGTAAAAGTGTATATGAGGTTAGATTCAAATAGGTTAAATTATGTTAGTTTAATCACTAAATAAGGTTAGTTTTAGATAAGTTGAATTAGGTTAGTTTCAGATATTTAAAAAAAATAATGTTCGTTTTTAGAAAAATAATTCGAAATAGTAAGTATATATATTAATATAAAAGATCGAAATGTAAAAAACACTATGTCCAAAATCTTCGCTTTAACTCGTGTAAAACGGCTCGAAGGTACGGCGGTGTCAACGTACAGCGCCGCCTACCAAAGTTAACCTTTTCTGGGAACTCACCAAGGTTAGTTTTAGATAAGTTGAATTAGGTTAGTTTCAGATATTTAAAAAAAATAATGTTCGTTTTTAGAAAAATAATTCGAAATAGTAAGTAAATATATTAATATAAAAGATCGAAATGTAAAAAACACTATGTCCAAAATCTTCGCTTTAACTCGTGTAAAACGGCTCGAAGGTACGGCGGTGTCAACGTACAGCGCCGCCTACCAGAGTTAACCTTTTCTGGGAACTCACCAGGTTATATTATTTTTCGAATTGTAGATTGAATTATTACTTTTATTCTATCTTTTATAAGTGTTTGTTATAGTTTTTCATTTGAATTTAGCACAATTTTTGTATCTGGTTATCTTTTTTGGCATCTTTTCATCTCTCTTTGGCATTTTTTTTTTCTCATTAATAAGACCTAATCCAAATAATTTAATATTGTGTGACTTTTTTTTAAATTAAATTATTTGGATTAGGTCTTATTTTCTTTTATTAATTTGTTATAGTTTTTCATTTGAATTTAGCTCCATTTTTGTGTCTGTCTTTTTTTTTCTTCTCATAAATAGGCTGATGCTGTATTTGTGTACTCAATTGTTGCTTTTTTTTTTATTAAATTATTTGGATTAGGTCTTATTTTTTTAATAATTTGTTATAGTTTTTCATTTGAATTTAGCTCCATTTTTGTGTCTGTCTTTTTTTTTTCATCTCATAAATAGGCTGATGCTGTATTTGTGTACTCAATTGTTGCTTTTTGTGTCTGGTTTCTTTTTTGCAGTATTTTTTTGGAATCCTTTTTTTTTTCATCAATTGTTTCCTCACATGCTTGGAATTTTCTTTTTATGCCTGTCCTGGCTTTCAGTTTTATAGATTTCCTCTGCTTGGTTCTTATTTTACCTTTTTTTTTTTGAGCGTCTTCTGTCATGCCTCGGAAAGGCCAATAGTGTGTGACTTTTTTTTAAATTAAATTATTTGGATTAGGTCTTATTTTCTTTTATTAATTTGTTATAGTTTTTCATTTGAATTTAGCTCCATTTTTGTGTCTGTCTTTTTTTTTCTTCTCATAAATAGGCTGATGCTGTATTTGTGTACTCAATTGTTGCTTTTTTTTTATTAAATTATTTGGATTAGGTCTTATTTTCTTTTATTAATTTGTTATAGTTTTTCATTTGAATTTAGCTCCATTTTTGTGTCTGTCTTTTTTTTTCATCTCATAAATAGGCTGATGCTGTATTTGTGTACTCAATTGTTGCTTTTTGTGTCTGGTTTCTTTTTTGCAGTATTTTTTTGGAATCCTTTTTTTTTCATCAATTGTTTCCTCACATGCTTGAAATTTTCTTTTTATGCCTGTCCTGGCTTTCAGTTTTATAGATTTCCTCTGCTTGGTTCTTATTTTACCTTTTTTTTTTTGAGCGTCTTCTGTCATGCCTCGGAAAGGCCAATAGTGTGTGACTTTTTTTTTAATTAAATTATTTGGATTAGGTCTTATTTTCTTTTATTAATTTGTTATAGTTTTTCATTTGAATTTAGCTCCATTTTTGTGTCTGTCTTTTTTTTTCTTCTCATAAATAGGCTGATGCTGTATTTGTGTACTCAATTGTTGCTTTTTTTTTTATTAAATTATTTGGATTAGGTCTTATTTTCTTTTATTAATTTGTTATAGTTTTTCATTTGAATTTAGCTCCATTTTTGTGTCTGTCTTTTTTTTTCATCTCATAAATAGGCTGATGCTGTATTTGTGTACTCAATTGTTGCTTTTTGTGTCTGGTTTCTTTTTTGCAGTATTTTTTTGGAATCCTTTTTTTTTCATCAATTGTTTCCTCACATGCTTGGAATTTTCTTTTTATGCCTGTCCTGGCTTTCAGTTTTATAGATTTCCTCTGCTTGGTTCTTATTTTACCTTTTTTTTTTTTGAGCGTCTTCTGTCATGCCTCGGAAAGGCCAATAGTGTGTGACTTTTTTTTTAATTAAATTATTTGGATTAGGTCTTATTTTCTTTTATTAATTTGTTATAGTTTTTCATTTGAATTTAGCTCCATTTTTGTGTCTGTCTTTTTTTTTCTTCTCATAAATAGGCTGATGCTGTATTTGTGTACTCAATTGTTGCTTTTTTTTTTATTAAATTATTTGGATTAGGTCTTATTTTCTTTTATTAATTTGTTATAGTTTTTCATTTGAATTTAGCTCCATTTTTGTGTCTGTCTTTTTTTTTCATCTCATAAATAGGCTGATGCTGTATTTGTGTACTCAATTGTTGCTTTTTGTGTCTGGTTTCTTTTTTGCAGTATTTTTTTGGAATCCTTTTTTTTTTCATCAATTGTTTCCTCACATGCTTGGAATTTTCTTTTTATGCCTGTCCTTGCTT
Source organism: Cordylochernes scorpioides (assembly GCA_030710605.1). Lineage (NCBI taxonomy): Eukaryota > Metazoa > Arthropoda > Arachnida > Pseudoscorpiones > Chernetidae > Cordylochernes > Cordylochernes scorpioides. The sequence goes on from CP092872.1 coordinate 73,839,578, forward strand.
TCAGTTTTATAGATTTCCTCTGCTTGGTTCTTATTTTACCTTTTTTTTTTTGAGCGTCTTCTGTCATGCCTCGGAAAGGCCAATAGTGTGTGACTTTTTTTTTTATTAAATTATTTGGATTAGGTCTTATTTTCTTTTATTAATTTGTTATAGTTTTTCATTTGAATTTAGCTCCATTTTTGTGTCTGTCTTTTTTTTTCATCTCATAAATAGGCTGATGCTGTATTTGTGTACTCAATTGTTGCTTTTTGTGTCTGGTTTCTTTTTTGCAGTATTTTTTTGGAATCCTTTTTTTTTTCATCAATTGTTTCCTCACATGCTTGGAATTTTCTTTTTATGCCTGTCCTTGCTTTCAGTTTTATAGATTTCCTCTGCTTGGTTCTTATTTTACCTTTTTTTTTTGAGCGTCTTCTGTCATGCCTCGGAAAGGCCAATAGTGTGTGACTTTTTTTTTAATTAAATTATTTGGATTAGGTCTTATTTTCTTTTATTAATTTGTTATAGTTTTTCATTTGAATTTAGCTCCATTTTTGTGTCTGTCTTTTTTTTTCTTCTCATAAATAGGCTGATGCTGTATTTGTGTACTCAATTGTTGCTTTTTTTTTTATTAAATTATTTGGATTAGGTCTTATTTTCTTTTATTAATTTGTTATAGTTTTTCATTTGAATTTAGCTCCATTTTTGTGTCTGTCTTTTTTTTTCATCTCATAAATAGGCTGATGCTGTATTTGTGTACTCAATTGTTGCTTTTTGTGTCTGGTTTCTTTTTTGCAGTATTTTTTTGGAATCCTTTTTTTTTTCATCAATTGTTTCCTCACATGCTTGGAATTTTCTTTTTATGCCTGTCCTGGCTTTCAGTTTTATAGATTTCCTCTGCTTGGTTCTTATTTTACCTTTTTTTTTTTGAGCATCTTCTGTCATGCCTCGGAAAGGCCGTGGAAGACTCACTCCCCTGACCACTAGGCTATTTCTCTTGTTTACTTTTTTACCAATGCCTATAATTTTTCACCTGAAAGATTTTTTTTTATTTGTTATTCAATAAACTATTATCACTTATTTTTGGTCTTCTTTTTATTTACTTATTTTACTGGGGGTTGGTGGAAGGATGGTCTAAGCCGTTGGTTTTCGACCGCTACGACCCGGGTTCGATTCCCGCATTGGGCACTTTTTTTCTGAAAAAATAAAAAAAAAAGCTCCAATGGCTTCTGATTCTTGCAAAAGTCCAACCCCACCAGCAAGCGCAAGTAATCAAACGGGGCTCTGGCACACTTGTACATGCAAAGTCGAACTGCTTTTCACATGTTTAGACATGTGGTGTACTTACAGTAAAAACAGTCGCCTACTCTACCCACCATGATTATCAAGGCCTGTACCACGTGTACTAGGGATAAGCAAAAAAAAAAATATTTTACTCATTGATCTATACATACAATTATTTGCATACAATTATATACATACAGTTTTCTACATTTTTGCGCTCTGCAGTCTAATATGTTGTTAACTAGCCGAGTGACCCGGGCAACGTCCCGGGTTTACCCGAAGGACCCGCAGGTGAGAAACTATAGAAGAAAAATTTTAACAAATCAGAAAATGAAATTGCAAACAATGTCCTTTAAGGACATGAGAGCACATGCACTGTATCACCATACGTGTACCATTTTCAAAGACCCTGCTTAGGATTAAAACTTCTCAGAAGCATAACAATAGTACCAACCTAGAGGTTAACTGGTGTGGATGCATTCCTCTGGGAGTAAGACTATTGAGAAATTCAGTAGGGAGTTATTTTGCTTCTCCGCATTCTAACACTCCAACTGTTAACACTGTGGAAACACTGACTCATGTTTGGTAAGCAATTTCAGGGAAGAAACTATAGACATTGGATTAAATAAATTATTAATTAAATTGCATTAAATAAAAATTATTAGATTTAAATAAATATTATTCGAGTGAAAAAAAAAAGAAAAATTAACAAATTAGAAAATAAAATTTCGAAAAATACAACTATATTGCAGATAAGATAAGAGGACCTTATTAAAAAATAAATAAACAAACTGTAATTCGACACTATCGATAATTCGACACTTTCGATAATTCGACACTTTCGATAATTCGACCATTTTAAAAATCAAATTTACAAGGTTGATTGTTGTTTAAATACAACTTTGATTTTGCATGCATAAACACAGGCTCTTGTAGCAAGAACCCAAATATTATTTATAGTCATAGCAAAAGCCAACTTTAGTGAAAACTGATGCCTCTTCAGAATGAATGGAAGACTGAAATCTGAAGGAGCAGAAGATATGGGTCATCTTTACATGTATGCTATCCAATGTTCGCACACTTGAAAAAGCTACATATAAAGTTGTCCGTGCGTAAACACAGGCTCTTGTAGCCAAGGTTTGGCCTTGAGCCTTATTTATAGTCATAGCAAAAGCCAACCTTAGTGAAAACTAACGCCTCTCTAGAATGAAGCGAAGGTTGGTATCCGAAGGGGCCAAAGATATTTCAGACACTATACAGTGTGTTCAACTTTGGGCACTGTCAGTATATGTGCTTCAAGGACATGAGAGCACATGCGCTGAAACACCATACGTGTTCCATCGCAAAGATCCTAAAGGCATTGGTGAAAGTATAAATAAATATTTTGGAAATGAAAAAAAAATACATATATATATAAGAAAATAAATGGGAATAAAAATTTACAAACTATATTTCAGAGTGGATACATATTTGAAAGGAAAAAAAAAAAGAAAATTGCAAACAACAAAACTATATTACAGATATGACATGAAAACTAACGCCTCTCTAGAATGAAGCGAAGGTTGGTATCCGAAGGGGCCAAAGATATTTCAGACACTATACAGTGTGTTCAACTTTGGGCACTGTCAGTATATGTGCTTCAAGGACATGAGAGCACATGCGCTGAAACACCATACGCGTTCCATCGCAAAGATCCTAAAGGCATTGGTGAAAGTATAAATGACCCATATATTCTGCTCCTTCAGATTTCAGTCTTCCATTCATTCTGAAGAGGCATCAGTTTTCACTAAAGTTTGCTTTTGCTATGACTATAAATAATATTTGGGTTCTTGCTACAAGAGCCTGTGTTTATGCATGCAAAAGCAAAGTTGTATTTAAACAACAATCAACCTTGTAAATTTGATTTTTAAAATGGTCGAATTATCGAAAGTGTCGAATTATCGAAAGTGTCGAATTATCGAAAGTGTCGAATTATCGAGTGTCGAATTACAGTTTGTTTATGTATTTTTAATAAGGTCCTCTTATCTTATCTGCAATATAGTTGTATTTTTCGAAATTTTATTTTCTAATTTGTTAATTTCTTTCTTTTTTTTTTTCACTCTAATAATATTTATTTAAATCTAATAATTTTTATTTAATGCAATTTAATTAATAATTTATTTAATCCAATGTCTATAGTTTCTTCCCTGAAATTGCTTACCAAACATGAGTCAGTGTTTCCACAGTGTTAACAGTTGGAGTGTTAGAATGCGGAGAAGCAAAATAACTCCCTACTGAATTTCTCAATAGTCTCACTCCCAGAGGAATGCATCCACACCAGTTAACCTCTAGGTTGGTACTATTGTTATGCTTCTGAGAAGTTTTAATCCTAAGCAGGGTCTTTGAAAATGGTACACTTATGGTGATACAGTGCATGTGCTCTCATGTCCTTAAAGTAGTGTAGTTCTGTTGTTTGCAATTTCATTTTCTGATTTGTTAAAATTTTTCTTCTATAGTTTCTCACCTGCGGGTCCTTCGGGTAAACCCGGGGCGTTGCCCGGGTCACTCGGCTAGTATTGTATATTAAAATGTAGATATTGAATTTAATGTTTTTTTTGTGTGTGATTCAGTGGAAATAGCGGACACCTCTCTAAAAAGAAGAGTTTTCATTTACAAAATTACCATTTTTACAATTTAGCAACTCTCCGGTAAGAGGACACCTCTCCCAAAAGGACACTTTGGCTCTCAAATTAGGTGTCCTTTACAGGGAGGTTCTACTGTAATAGTAATACAATTAATGCGTGTATACGAGAGAGAGAGAGAGAGATTGAGATTGGAACTACTCTATCTCAATACCCATAAAAGATTATATAAGGTTAAATACAGATAAAATATAAATATGAATAAATATGATTGTATAATGATAAATATATGAAAAAAGGTTGATAAAAATGATAAATAAATAAATATACATAAATATATTAAAAATAAAAAAGGCATCTCCTGACCACGAGCACATGTGCTTTTTAGATGGCAGAGCGCCATCTAGTGGAGCAGAAATAAACTAAACGTTTATGTCTGCCATCTAAAAAGCACATGTGCTCGTGGTCAGGAGATGCCTTTTTTATTTTTAATATCAACATCTGACCCACTTATCTTTTATTTTTTCTATTGTTTTTTCATGTGTTAAGCGTCTTTACGCAAATTTGGCCTTAAATACCCATTTTCTGATTTCTCAGGAAGCCATTGGGACCAAAAATATTTTTTGGTCGCAGTGGTTACAGCCTTCTCCACGCTGACGAGCGCCAACAGCGCGAAACGCGTTCGTGAATGGTTTTCTTGATAAATCAAGAAATTGGGTTGGCCAAATATCACGGAGCGAGCTAAATAAACGTTTAGTTTATTTTTGCTCCACTAGATGGCGCTCTGCCATCTAAAAAGCACATGTGCTCGTGGTCCGGAGATGCCTTTTTTATTTTTAATATCAACACCTGACCCACTTTTATTTTTTTCTATTGTTTTTTCACATATATATATATATATATATAGAAACCTCAGTGAAACCATTCAAAATTCTAAAAAAAAAAAAAATCAGGATTAAAAGAAAGGTACTAAGAGATGCATACAACCTATAAAATCTGAGTCAAAAATAATCTATCAATATAAAAAAAATCCTATAAAGAAGAACCTCCCTGTAAAGGACATCACCTAATTGCAGAGCCAAAGTGTCCTTTAGGTAGAGGTGTCCTTTTAGCTGAGAATTTCTTAATTGTTAAAATGGTAATTTTTCAAATTAAAATTGTCCTTTGTGCAGAGATGTCGGCTAGCGGGGTGTCCGCTAAAGGGAGAGAGAGAGAGAGAGAGAGAGAGATTCTACTATATTTCGAAATTTACAATTTAAAAAATAACTTCGAACTCTAAATCTCCAAGGAGATAATAAATAAAAATGGATAAAAAAAATAAACTTTATAAGTTCTTCATTGACCTGTCATTTAAATATATTTTTAGATTTAAACTTTTTGAAATTTTTAACAAGAAAAGTAGAAGAAATATTTAGAAAGTTAATTAAAACTTTGGATTTTCTCTCTATCTCCTTCCCAAGTTTTAAAATTTGACACACATAAACAAAATGTAATCTCTAGAGGCATAAAATAGGAACTATGTGAATAGTAAATAAATTAATTTGAATATTTTTTTTTCAATTGACATTTGCATCATTCCAAATTAATTTTCCAAATCTAATATCGTGAAGAATCTCCTGGAAAATAGAAATCAGGATGTTTAAAATTTTATCCTTGTTAAAAGGTCAGTAGTTTTTTTTTATTATTATCCCTAGTACACATGATACAGGCTATGTAAATCATGGTGGGTAGAAGTTAGCGACTGCTTTTACTGTAAGTGCACCACATGTCTACACATGTGAAAAACAGTTCGACTTTGCACTTACAAATTTGGCAGAGCCCCGTTTGGTTACTTGCATTCACTGGTTGTGTTGGACTTTTACAATAATTGGGAACCATTGGAGCATTTTTTTTAATTAGAAAAAAGTGCTAAATGCGGGATTCGATCCCGGATCGTAGCGGTCGAAAACCAACGGTTTAAACCACCCTTCTACCGACCTCCAGGGAAGTAGTAAATTGCTTTATTTTAAAGGAAACATACATGCGTCATAAATAGTTACAATTACCAATAACAGATGTGGCTCCAATGAATAACGTTGATGTAAAACATAGATTATACATCTTCAAGATAGAGGTTGCCTGAAAGGCATTCATAGTTATTTAAATAAAAGACACTTAGCTCGAGGAGTGTTTAATTTTTCGACCTTTAAAAAATACGAGGTGAACAGATGCACAATATAAAGAACATAGGTACGAATGGAATGATATTAGAAATTTCATAGAAATAAAATATTTAAAAAGGAAAGATTACTTCACAGAAGGATATAGGATTCACGAGAAGTGGTAAAAATCTATCAATATTTGTCGAAATTATTTCGCAACGATATATTTAATTTTTCAAATATTTTTTTAAAGGTAAAGATTAGGTTTAAAAATTATACAATAATAAATATAGATTTTATAAATGATTAGCGGATGTACCCCACTTTTCGACCAAGTTTTACCAGAGTGAAGGTTTGCCTAACGAATAATTAATTAAAATATTTTTCGAGCAAACATTCACTCGCTACTAACTCTATTTTTATGAAGATGTTTGTTGTGTCTCTATGTTCCTACAACTACTCCAGGTCACCGAGATCCATTTAGTGAGAGATAAAACCTTTATTGCCTCATAACACTAAAATGACTGAACGAACTATTTACAATGTAATTATATATATATATACATAAAAATAATTAACATAGTAACACAAACAAACACTATGCAAAACCTTATTTGCATATCTCGACAATTTATCCAAACATAACTTTTGTTATGCAAAACACCACATCTTCTCACCCCCAATTTGTTACACAATCTTTTAAGTATTCGGGGAGTCTCCGGTTTCTTATTGGTCTACTTGGCCCAGGTGTTTCCTCCAGCCTCTCCGGTGATTCGTTTGGGTCATTCATTTGTTTCCCCCTTCTTTCGGTGTTACACTCCTCCTTCTTCTCCACATCCTCCGATACTTCTTCCTTGACTCTTCTCATCAATTGGTCCTGGTGTCTTTTTGCTGTCACTCCGTTTTCCTTAATTACCTCATAGTTCCTGGGTCCAAGTACTGTCTTTATCTTCCCCCGGTTCCCACTTTCCCTTTCCATTATATTTACGTGCATACACATTTTCTTGGGACTTGAACCTATTTTGGAAGTGTTCTTTTCCATTTTCGCTATCTTCACTTTCTTTAGGGTGCAACCGGTTCATTCTTGTGGTCAGTCTGCGACCCATTAGTAGCTCAGCTGGTGTTAGTCCAGTTGTTCCATGAGGTGTAGTCCGCATTGCAAACAGAGCGCGTGGCAGCGTAACCGATATGTTCTCCCATCTATTCTTTCTTATTAGCTGTTTGAGTGTTTGTACCACTCTTTCTGCCTGTCCGTTTGTCTGTGGGTGGTAGGGAGCCGATGTTATATGCCTTATTCCGTTCATCCTCAAAAATTCCTGGAACTCATGACCCACAAACATGCGACCATTATCCGAAACAACCTGGTCGGGCAAACCATGAACAGCGAACAGATTTCTTAACACTCGCACTGTAGCTGTTGCCGTGCAGTGATCCATGATGATGGCCTCCGGCCACTTAGACATTGAATCAACGACTATTAGAAACGTTCTCCCATGGAAAGCGTGTTAATAGCCAATAGCTCTGCTGTCTCCTCATCCACCACCAGCTGCTGATATGCATCTTTAAGGTCCAACTTTGAGAAAATCTTTCCTCCTGCCAAATTGACTTGCAAGTCGGCTGCCGCCGGAACTGGGAAAGTATCTGACTCCACGATGGTGTTAACAGTACTCCGATAATCTCCACATATTCTTATTGAACCATCCCTTTTCAGTACTGGGACAATTGGAGTAGCAAACCTTGTAAATTCAACAGGAGTCAATATTCCTTGTTCCTCCATCTTCCTCAGAAGCCTCTTCAACCTTAGGTCTAATTGCGTATGGCAATGTTCTAGCTCTTAGAAATGTGGGTTTCCCTAGAGTTTTGATCTTTATATGGATTGGTGGGGACCTCTGTATTGTCCTAATTTATCTTTAAACACATCCATAAATTCCTCAGTGATTTGACATACACTGTCGCCATAATTTATCCATTCAAGACCAATTCCAATCTGGTCAAACGCCTCCCTTCCAATCAGATTTGGGCCCGGACCTTCGACCACAAGCAAATCCATTGTGATATTTCTGTTGTTCACTTTTACGTCGGCCTTTATTTTACCCAGAATGGATAACCTCTGTCTGTTCCATTGCACCAACTTGGTGAGATAAGAGGATGCCAGCGGGCGACACTGGCCTGGGACGGCGGCTGGCCAGCCGGCCTGCGCGCGCAGGCTGCGCGCGCACTTTTCGAACACCGCCTGATATCGCCGGCTGTTCACCCGCGCGTCGCTACAACCTGTGGCGGTTCCTTCTATTATATAATACTCTAGGCGCTGGTGGAGTAAAAACTGTACTCCACCTGCCTCTTATAATTGTATGTAATTTTTGGACACTTATTAAAATATAAATTATTAATTTATAGTTCTCACTGCAGCTCGAACCTTTACCCTAACGCGGTAGAACATGGCGCAGTCGACATTCGGTTAATTATAGCCGTTTTTTAAGTGACAGCTCAGTGACAATTAGTAATCAAGATGCCCTCAAGAAGGAATCGCCGACCATCCCAAACCCCTCCAGAGAACCCTGCCTCGCCGACCAGCACCGACATCCTCAGGTCCATAGCCGCACTGTTGCAGCAGATGGCTACTCGGAATCCGACACCGACAGTCCCATTAGGAGCTCCTCCTCACCACGCCACAAAAATCATCCAGCTTCCTAAACTGGCTTCCCCGGAGGAGTTAACGATGTCTCTTTTCCGCGATTGGAAACAACGTTGGAACGACTACGTGGACGCCCAACAAGTAGCCACCTTCCCGCTATCCACACAGCAAGTGACTTTGCGTGCCGCCCTCCATTCCGAATGGACCATCCTTGGCAATCAGGCCGCCTTCATATTTCTACCACCACCACCCTCGATGAAGCCGTGAATGCTCTCGAGGCCTACCTACGCAAGAAGCGAAACCCCCTCCTTGATCGGCAAGATTTTCATCGTAGGGACCAACAAACCGGAGAATCGGTGGATCGCTACTTCGCAGCCCTTAAGCTCTTGATGACTCGTGTGCACATGAGCTGGATTTTAAGTGCAGCACATGCGGCGACCCGTGTATTACAATATGCACAAAAAGAGCTTGTGGGAAAACGTTTGCCCTTGCTGGTTATCAACAGCAACGCCGTATCCGTGACAGGTTAATATGTGGCCTGTTTGATAAAGACCTCCAACGAAAAGTACTGGCGGAGCAGTACAATTCCGACCTCTCCCTGGACCGAGTCCTCTCAATTTGCATCGCACATGAGAGTGCTACCGCCGTGGGCGCGACTCTTTCAGCCTCCCCAACCACCTCCCCCGAAGCCTTCATTGCAACCAGACGTGCACCATCAACCTACAAGCATCAACAAGCCAGCTCGTCTGAAACCTCACCTAAGGCCAACCATTTCTTTCAGAAACCCTATGATCCTAACGACCCCTGCTCCGGATGTGGGGCTAACCCAAGACACCGCCGTGGACCAGTGCCCAGCAAAAGACATAGAGTGTAACAAATGCGGCATCACCGGGCATTACGGAAGGGTTTGCCGACAACTGAAACGGAAACCCACAACCAAACCTAATATCCCGCCACCCGCAACCAGAAACAATCAGTCCCAACCAGGACCCTCAAACACAGTTGTTGCAGCTGGAGTACGCAACGAACTCATAACCATTCCGACCGATATCAACCATAAGTTACACCAAATCCGTTGGCTGGCGGACCCGGGGTCAGATCTGGATCTAATCCCAGAATCAGAATTCCTGTTACTGGATGAGCAGACCCGATCAGCACTCAACCCGAAGAACGTCCCTTGCGTAGGAGCCAACGGCATCAGCTTAAGTCTTTGTGGATCGTTCGTCGCGGCACTGCATCTCAACGGGAAAACATACAGTACTACCGTTGGAGTCTGCAAGCACCTGAACGCCCCTCTCTTGAGCAAGAGCGGATGCAAAGCCTTAGGACTTCTGCCGGATAACTGGCCCCATTCAATGATCGTCAATGCCATAACCAACGGACAAGTTCTAACGTTCCCGCCGACCCCGGTGAGAGCCAATGAGATCGATAAGCAGGCCGCTGCAGTAGTAGACCCGGTCGACGGATCCAGGGTAATGGAGGATTCGTTAATACGACAAATCAGAGCAGCCGCAGAGCATGATGGAGAGTACAAACGTATACGCAATATCATCCCTCAAAAGATTCAACGTAAAGAAGACCTCGACGAAGATCTTCGCCCCCTACTGGAGAGTATTGCACCAACTAAGCGTACGCGAAGAACTCGTTTTCTTAGGCTCTCGCCTACTCATCCCAACACCATTACGCTCAGAAGTGCTAAAAATACTCCATGCTTCGCATCAAGGCCAAGACCGGACTCTTCGACGCGCTGGCCAATCTGTCTTTTGGCCGAGCATCACTAATGACATCCGGAACGTAGTAAAAACGTGTGCCGAGTGTTCAGCCTATCTACCCTCGCAACAGAAAGAACCACTCTATTCCGACCCGCCGCCTAGCTACCCATTTCAACATGTTTCCTGCGACCTTTTTTCGCACGCTGGATACCAATATCTCGTTATGGTCGACCGCTTTTCAGGTTGGATCAACGTGACGCAATGTGGCAGAGCCCCCACGTCCACCACGGTCATCCGTCACCTTTAAAAGTGGATGGGTGATTACGGCATCCCAGAGATACTCACATCCGACAATGGTCCCCAATTCTCCTCTCAAGAGTTTCGGAGTTGGACAAAGCGTTGGAACATCGAGCACTCCACCTCATCTCCACACTTTCCTCAATCAAATGGACTTGCCGAAGCGGCCGTAAAAGCGATAAAGTACCTAATCAGCAAGACCACCACCAATGGGAATCTCAAGTCCGACACATTTTTAGAAAGTTTGATGGAGTTCCGAAACACGCCCAAAGCAGAGGGACGAAGTCCAGCGCAGATTGTGTTTGGTGCCCCGACACGTACCAAGCTACCGCTTCACCGTAGTCAGTTTGCCAAGGAATGGAGAACAAGGATTTCAGAATGCGATCAACGAGCCCAGAATTTAAGGCAGAAAGCCCTCAAGCGATACAATCGCAACGCCAAGCCACTCTCACATTTGGAAATGGGAGCAATAGTCCTTGTCCAGGATCACCGCACAAAACATTGGACCCTCCTTGCTGAGGTTCTCGAACAACTTCCACGCGGTCGCAGCTACCTCATCCGGACCGACGCCGGACGCCTTCTTCGCCGTAATCGCAGATTCTTACGACCTTTCGTGCCTCCACCGTACACCACCCCACCCAACTCAGCTCAACATCAGCAGACCTTATCCCCTCGAACCCGAGAACCGAACCCGCGTTATAGCAACTACGTTGGATCGGTCCCAAGTCCCAATCTCCAGGGGGGGCATGAGATAAGAGGATGCCAGCGGGCGACACTGGCCTGGGACGGCGGCTGGCCAGCCGGCCTGCGCGCGCAGGCTGCGCGCGCACTTTTCGAACACCGCCTGATATCGCCGGCTGTTTACCGCGCGTCGCTACAACCTGTGGCGGTTCCTTCTATTATATAATACTCTAGGCGCTGGTGGAGTAAAAACTGTACTCCACCTGCCTCTTATAATTGTATGTAATTTTTGGACACTTATTAAAATATAAATTATTAATTTATAGTTCTCACTGCAGCTCGAACCTTTACCCTAACGCGGTAGAACACTTGGTAGAATCCTTCTCTATTCTAGGCCTTTCTGACTTCACCTAAGTTTCTATATACGTCTTCTCAGAAATAATATTTTTTCCTGTTCCTGAGTCAATGAGCATATTGATATCTCGACCGCTAGTCTGTACCTTTACCATATAATTCCGCATGTTACTTGTGTCATTCACATGATTTACATTAAAAAGGCCATTAGTTGCCTCCGCCTCCTCATCTATCGAGCAATTATTACGATCGCTCCTCCAGTTCCCGTTCTTACAGACCCTAGATATATGCCCTAACTTCTGGCATTTAAAACATCGTTTATCTTTAAAGAAACATTGCTCTTCTCTGTGATTTGTGTTTCCACAGCGGAAACATTTAAAAATCATCTTCTCATCCCTCAGTCTCACTTTAACAGCTCTTGCCATTACATTCATTTCTTCCTGAGGTTTTCCATTTTTAATTTCTGCAACGTTCTTTACCGCAGCCTCATGTGCCAATGCCATTTCTTGAGCCACTTTAAATGTTAGCATACTGTTCATTAATAGCATTGATTGTATCTCTTCGTTTAGAATGCCGCATACTAGGGCATCACGCAATCTATCTTCCAAATCAGGGAATTCACACTTCTCTGCAATTTTCTTTAGAGCTGTTATAAATTCAGATATTGTTTCATTTGGCATTTGGAGCCTTTTCGTGAATTTAAAACGCTGCACTATTATATTTGGCGTTGGATCAAAGTATTTTTTAATCCTTGCTACCACCTCTTCCCATTCTGTCTCCAATGGATTCTTGGGAGAGGTCAACGTCCGTATTATATTATAAGTTTCTCTTCCACATAGCGAGAAAAATGTTGCCTTCTTTTTATCAACCTTTACTATATCATTCGCTATGCTATAGGACTCAAAGCGCTCTAAATAACCAGAGAGTTCATTACCGTTGTTAGGATTGAATTGCTCAATGTTCATCATTGTTCGCTCACTTTCATTCACTTGTGTATAACGTTCTTTACTCGTCGCCACTGTTGTGTCTCTATGTTCCTACAACTACTCCAGGTCACCGAGATCCATTTAGTGAGAGATAAAACCCTTATTGCCTCATAACACTAATATGACTGAACGAACTATTTACAATGGAATGATATATATATATATATATACATAAAAATAATTAACATAATAACACAAACAAACACTATGCAAAACCTTATTTGCATATCTCGACAATTTATCCAAACATAACTATTGTTATGCAAAACACCACATATTTTTCGAGCAAACATTCACTCGCTACTAACTCTATTTTTATGAAGATGTATATACATATAAATCTTTATGAAAAGACACGGAGAGTTATAGTTTTATCTTCATCATTTACAATTTTAAAAAAATGTAAGCTCCAATCAAACTTAACTGTATATTCAAGCATAATCAACTGGACTGACCATGTTGAATTTTTAGGCGTTCCCTTTGGCTCCAAGTTGTAATACAACATCTTTCTCTTTATTATGCCTAATACACGTGGTAAAGGCCATGAAAAATATGTTGGGTAGAAGTTGACGACTGCTTTTACTGTAAGTGCACTACATGTCTAGATATGTGAAAAGCAGTTCGACTTTTTCACTTACAAATGTGACAGAAATCTTGTTTAGTTACTTGCACTCATTGTTGGGGTTAGACTATTTAAAAAGCATACCTAATAAACTATATATAGTTTGAATTTTTGCTCGTTTCTAAAATAATCAAAATCAAGAACCCATCCCGTTATAAATGAAAGGAGAACAACACAACCTCTCTCGAAACCAGAATCTTCCAGATCTCTATTTACAGTTCAGTTATTGATATCTAATTGGGGAATATCCGGGTAGGTACTGTGTTTGAATAGGAGCTCCCCCCGTTTCTGATATTGCTTCAGTCTGTGTTACAATTGTTTCTCTAGCGCATTTTATCATCAGCAACACATCAAACTCAAACAAATAGAGATTAGGCAATATGAGAAAAGATTTACCAAATTCTATTCAGATGCGTATATTTTTGATAGCGTACTATCTTTTATGAATAATTTCAAATTTAAAAATAATTATATACATTTTGTATTATATGCGACCGTGATAATATTTCACACAATATATACCGATATTATTATTTTTTAAGACAAAGGACTTTAACCAAAACCTGTGTGGGATTTGAAATTATTTATTTAGTTCGAAGGCTACTTGAAATCATAGAGATGTAAAAAAATATATATTTACGTAATATTTATTCATGCAGTATCATCATCGCTGTTGAAATTATCAATATTTAATTAGGATAGCAGAATTATATAAACTACTAAGACAATGTTTTGAAGATTCACATACTAAGCAATCTATACAGTAAAATAGCGAACTGGATGTTGTGTCTCTCGTGCTCTCCTCGCTGATGTTGAGGTCTTCCAATACCCACGAGTTCTCCTAGACCGCGGTGGCTGCGATGATCTGCAACTGCTGGTGCCTTCGCGAGGAATATGAGAGAGCTGGCAGCTGATAAATCTCACTTCCGGGCTGTAGACGTCGATAGAGACGATGGCGATATGACCGGGCCACAAGACGCGTTGCCGTAGCCGTTCATTTTTAAAATCTAATTTGTTGAGATGAGAAGTTAGAAAGGACGATTGTTACCTAGCGACTAGTCCATTGTTGGAGTTACTTTGAGCCCAAAATTTTCTACGACTTGTCTTCTTAGATATCTTCTGTGAATCTTGACATCTCTGATATTTTTCTGTAAACCGATTTCTAACAATACAAATGTGATAACCTGAATCAATAATGATCTTTTAGGTATAATTATCATCATCATGTTTTGCATATATTTAATAATTACGTCTATATATATAGTTGTTTTGCATAGTTATTAATAAACTTTGTATGTAAATGCCCAACGTAGGTTGAATAAAAATTATTCTTCTTCTCGAGTGAATTCCGTTTGGTGAAGACGCATCAACAACAATGTCTGAGTAAGTACAATCATGTCTGTTTCCATTCCCTTCTAAACCAAGTTGTTGTCCGCCTAATGTAATCAAAATAACAACCTTTTTTTTATTATTTATTATTTGAAATTAGCTAACTCTGATGATATTTCCGTGATTTAAAGCGAAAATACAATTTCCCGTTTCCTATTCTTTTTGTTTTTTAAATACCATTTGAAAAAAGGAGGTAAAACGACGTCTAATTCAGTCACCCATATTTTATAAACTTGAAGACATGTCAATATATATAACTATACAAAGAATCAGCTAAGAATGAACAACTTATATAAAAGTATAACAAATAAAAAACATTTACGTCTTAATGTTTCCATTTGTTATATATAGATGGAGCGTTATTTCTTTGTATTAATATATTCATTTGTTTGCCTAACTGGCCTTTTCATTATTGTTTGCGGAAGAGCATTGCTCGATGCAAATATATATGTAATTTTACTGTTCTAAAAGCTTATGTCCATAGTTTGCCTAAATACTTTTCTAAGATTCAACCCTTCAGTGTAGCATATATAAGCAGAATGATCCAATACAGTATTAGAGTTCTAAAAAAGCGGTCTGGTAGATTAAATTGGCGAAACCACTGGGAGGGTTCTCCATTAATGAGCCGAAGTCTCCCAATATTTTTTCATCGAAGTAAGGACAGTAGAAGTTTGATATATGTATAAAAGTAACATACGCGTCTAAAAGTTTTCATTTGCTATATATAGATGGCGTGTTATTGCTTTATATTAATTTATGTCGTTATATGATTATAGCAGATATAACATACGAATTTCTGGATAGATGGGCGTGGCAAGTAAACAAACACAGTGAGGAAACACGTGGTTACATCTATACTCGTGGTCTGACGCTTATATGGGTATCCAGGTTCAGTTTTAGCCAGATTTTATTGTTTTAGATAAAGCTAAGGGTTTCTGTGCTTTTAAATCATATACTCTTTGGGATACGGATGAAAGTATAAATAAGTATAAATATAAGAGATTAAATAATCATTATATTATATCTATTTCAGACAAAAATATTGGTCTATTATATTTGAATTTGTTATAAATAGCTATTTATATATATAAAATCATTAGAGTTTGACAAAAGGGGAGGAGGGATAGCTCAAAGAAAAAAAAAACACATCTACCTATATATTATATCCTTTTATAACTCACTTGTAAAATGATATATCTTAGTTTTTTTATATTTTACTTTTAATGAACAATTGAAATATATAAATTTATATATTATCTCTAATACATGTTGTACAGGCCATGATAATCATGGTAAGCAGTAGTAAGCAACTGCCTTTTACCTCAAGTGCACCATATGTCTACCAATGTGAAAAGCGGTTCGATTATTGCACTTACAAGTGTTTGAGTCAAAAAGCGTTTCATTGTGGAGATATATATATTGTAACAAATAAATTTACTGGCAATGTGTTTCTTCTCAATAATATAGAGGTAATATTTGACGATATTATTGAAAAGAAACATATTGCCAGTAAATTTATTTGTTACAAATATTTAACGATAGATGACAATAAAATTGATAAATTTAATTTACGGATATATTTATATTAAAAAAAAAGGCCTGTCTGTAGATTTGTGAAAGAAAAAAAAACAATTTTTTTCTAAATATTTCGAAGAATTGTTCCCTTGATATATCAATTTATTGTACAATAAACTTAAATGTAATTTACAAATTCTTGTTGATCACATTTGTCATATCAACTTTGTCATGTAAATTAAAGTTTATTGTGCAATAAATTGATAAAATGAGAGAAATCCCTCGAAATATTTTGAGAAAAATGTTTTTCTCACAGATCGATGTACGTCCTTTTTATATTCTTACAACTTTTGAAAATAGAGCAATCCATAAATAAATCTTTAAATAAAAAGGCATATATTAGTTCAAAATATCAATTATTTTACCAATATTTCAATTGGCTGAACGCCAACCTTTATTAAGGTATTATAACATTTTAATATAAGCAAAAATATTATAAAACTTAATTCTATTGACGTTATGTGGCGCTGAGTTTGTTGTTGACACACTTTAAAATGTTATAATACCTTGATAAAGGTTGGCGTTCAGCCAACTGAAATATTGGTAAAATAAATGATATTTTGATCCAATATATGCTATTTTCAAATTATCAAATAACGAAACTATTATAGACGCGTAATATTCATTTTAAAATAAAACAATTTCTACTGTCCTTACTGCAATGGAAAAATTAAAGTGAGGGCCTGGCTTATCAGTGGTGAACCCTCGCAGCGGATTCGCCAGTTTAATCTACCATACCGCTGTTATATTGCATTTTTGGAACTTCCTTTTATAGTGAATCTATTGGTAGACTCTTGGAATGGGTATTTTAGATGAACTATGGACCTAAGCTTTTAGGACAACAGCATTACATATAATTATAAATGTATAATATGCCTCGAGCAATTTTTCTATTGCAGTAAGGGCAGTAGAAATTGTTTTATTTTAAAAAGAATATTACGCGTCTAAAATAGTTTCGTAATTTGATAACAGATGGTGCGCTAGTGCATCGTAATATGCCTTTTTATTAAAAAAATACTTACAAGTGGGTTATTATTGTGAGTATATATGTAGAAATAAGAAATATATTTGACACAAAGTAAAGTGTTTAATAGGGTGATAGATACAATGCATCGCTCTGATGAATAATAAAAGGAAGAAGTGCCTCTCTAGTTACATCAATATCTTTCTCCCACAACTCCTTATTGTTATATCATATATAGTGTGAATTTGATCATTTTTGTCGATAAAATTTGAAATATTTTTATTTATTTCAATTTAAAGCGCTATGTCCCCCTAGAGACACTTGTGTTGTCATACATGTATGCCTTTACATTTGTCTATACATATTATTACACCTTGAGATGTAGATGGTTTTTGTTCAGCGGTTTCCATTGTACCGTAGAATAACCCAGAACGAGTTCGCATTGAAAAGCTGGCGCTTTATTTCAGTAAGGTTACAAAAAGAATAATGAACGCCGGCGCGAAGTCACGTGACGACGCGAGCGCCGCTGGCTACACAATGTTAACAAAGAATAAACAAATCAACCTTGATTTGTTTAATAAGTTAAATTATTAATGAAAATATTTACATGAGTCTCTATGTCGGCTGTGACAATATTTACAATAATTTTAGGCCGTAAAGAATTTATAGTCATATGATATTAACAAGGAGAAAGAGATTGAAACTGATTTATTACAATGTCCATATATGATTATATAAGGTTAAATACAGAATAAATATAAATATGAATAAATATGATTATATAATGATAAAAATATGAATAAATAGATAAATATAATTGATAAATATACATAGGAAAAAGGGAGAGATTGAGATTGAACTACTCTATATTACAATGTACATATAAGATTATATAAGGTTAATAGAAGAAAAAAAGTAAAATTAAATATTATTTACATCAGAGGAATCCCACTGATGGTTGTATGGTATGATGTCACATTCCGTCCTGAAGTCGGACAGATCTTCCCGACTATTGCCATGTCGAGGAATTGCTTCAGAACAGACCTCAGATGACAGGTACTCGTTCTACCTGTTAGAAGGGGATACAACAGCTATCACCTCCCTATAATAGTTTTTTTTATATACATTTAGAGAGAATACAATTACAAAAAAAAAAAAAAAAACATTGTCATCAAATATTCATATCTGTAGTGTATTTGCATATTGAATTATGGATATGCAAATATCCTGTTTTGCATAATGGTTTTCATCGAAATTTGTATATAAATAGCGACAGTTTTTAGCTACCAGCGGTCAGTCAATTTATGTTAATAAAAGAGATTACTGGAATCCGTTTCGCCTCAGTGAAGCGACACCTCACTCTTGGTTACCTCCCAACCTTCTAGGATAAAACAACATCACAATTATTTATTTATAATTCATTAAAAAAATAATAATAAATGAAAAATAAAAATTGAAGGTTAGAGCCAACGCCATCTATATTTATGACAGCAGAAGTCGATAGATGGCGTTAGGGACATAAGGCCGACGACCAATCGAAATGGATTGTAACGGCACAACTAAATTGGAATTGTTGTTTTCAAGACACTCGTTGCTTAAATACCGGAATGTTTACATCAATTTGGTTGGTCATGTACTAAAGGGTTGGTCATGTGCGAATAATACTAAAGGATTTGTTGTTATAGACCTTCAGCTATGATCTTATAGGCGGAACTTTTGTTGTTGTTGTTATCTTGTCCAATGAAGAGCCTCAGATGTCTCAATACATCTCTATAGCAGTAGTCGCAATGTCCTCTATTTTGGGTGTGTAAAGCTTCTGTTCTGGGTCCATGTTAATTTTCCGCAAGGCTGCGGCCATTGTTGGACATGAGAATATGTGGGTAGGTGTTAGTTCCACACCAGGACAGTTGTTGTATGTCCTGTAGGTTCTTGTGCCATCTGGATGTTTTGTCATTCCTTTGTAATGTTTCCTTCTGAGGCGGAACTCTGGATTGGTTAAATGAATGTTCTCCTAAGGAGAGATCGAGTTGACGATAGCATTTTGAAATTAGAGGATTTTTCGATTTTAAGCTTCCATAATGAGATCTTTGAATAACAGTAATAGTACAAGTAATCAGCAATATTATATTTACCGTATACATTATTGTGTATATACATATTGTTGTATTATTATGTGTTTTTCTGTACTTTTTATTATGTATATCATACATTATTATGTATATTTTTTCTACTAATTATTCTTCTTTAATATTTTCATGTTCTTAACTGCATCTATATAAGTTAACGCTAAGTTTTCTTTCTTCCCCCCCCCCCCCCCTTATTTGATACACTGTATCAAATAATAACATTACTGTTCACTTGTACTAGTGTACTCGTATTACTGATATTCCTGTATGTACGCTACATTCCTGTGTGTGATTGGATAATCTGTATAACACTAAAGGGTCTTTAAAAAACTTTTATTGTTGTATATTAACTGCTTTGCCGATCGCGTGATAAAACCTTCATAAATATTAATTGATATGAATATTCGAGAATGGCGGGATTTGAATTAATCGGTTTCAACATCTATTGTTTGATCTGATTACTCTATATGAAGAATCCAGACCCGCAAATGGCGTTTTATTCAGCCTTTGGAAATAAAGGCATAATGATCAATAGTGAAAGGGTGAAGCTTATATTACAAGGAAAGCAATATTATAGTTGTAAATTGGTGAAGCCACTAGGAGGGTTCACCACTATTGAGCCAGGCCTTCCCATTATTTTATCATGGCAGTAAGGGCAGTAGTAAATTATTTTATTTTAAAAAGAATCATACACGTCAGAAATAGTTTATATTGCTTATAACAGATGGCACGCTAATACATCATGCTTCTAAGTTTTCCAAATCTGGTGTTGTGGTTTTATCTTCGCCCCGAGTCTGCTAGTTTGCGGAGACTGTCAATAGATGGCACCTAGTTTTGACGTCTATTTAACGGGAAAAAGGCCATTTCACCTTATATGAATGTAATAAAGTAATGTATTTGGTTTATCACTACTTTGTAGAAAGCACGGATTCAGATGGAATAAGGTGCGATAACACCAGCTTTGACAAATTTAGACAAAAGCCGTGCTATGGCCCTCACCGATACATAGGGGCGATATGTGTGTGGATTTATAACATAATACAGTGAGAGTTATGAAATCAGTAGAATCTACCAAAACGATGTTTTAACTGGTGATGTGATAGAGCCGTTCTTTGTCCAGAATGTGCATTGTAATGTTGCTCCAGGAAGATAGTCATGTACAAAGAGAACACCTCTCGCGTTTAAGTCACAACACCAGCTCATGAATATTTATAAGACTAGTTAGAAGAATATATGTGTGTCATTAGATCAAATTGTTTTTATTATATAAATATTTTTATTATACTGGTCGAGGTATATTTAGTTATAAGAACTATGAATGCGCTGGCCAGGCAGCCTATATCATTACGGTAAAATACCCGTAGTACAAGCCATTAAAATCATGGTGGTAGTAGTTGGCGATGCTTTTACTGTAAGTGTACCACATATTTACATATGTGGAAAGCAATTCGATATTTGCGTTAACAAGTGCCATCAGAGCCCCGTTTGGTTATTTTCAATCACTTGTGGAGTAAGATTTTTGCAAGAATAGGGAGTCATCAGAGCAATTTTTTTTCAAAGAAAAGTGCCCAATACGGGATTCGATCCCGGGTCGTAGTTGTCGAAAACCGACCACTTATACAACCCGTCCATCAATATAATGCGGTAAATTTTGTATCTGTATGCTACATCTACCTTTTTTTTGCTTATCCTATCATGGTGGATAGATGTTGGTGACTGCTTTTACTGTAAGTGCACCACATGTCTACACAGGTGAAAAACAGTTCGACTTTACACTTAAAATTGTGCCAGAGCCCCGTTTGGTTACTTGCACTCGCTAGCGGGTGCCATTGGAGCATTTTTTTAAATCAGAAAAAGTGCCCAATGCGGGAATCGAACCCGGGTCGTAGCGGTCGAAAACCAACGGTTTAGACCATCCTTCCACCGACCCCCTCCTACGTCTTCCTTATGTTTAGAATTAGTTCTTTTAAAAGCTAAATGAAATAAATTGCCTTCGAGATTGTTTAATGTAAAAATATGTTCTGTAATATTTTTATCATAATTTGGTCCAAAATATTACGACAAAGCATTTTGGTGAGGTAGTATTAAAAATAATATGGAAATGACCTTCTGAATTTGTAGTTATTTCACAAATATATTTTTAGAATACAGCTCTTATACTCAAAATATCGATAAAAATACAAAAAGGCTTGTTTAGGCAACAATACTTACAGATATACACTTCTTCAAAAAAATATACATTTATAAAAAAAAATAAGTTGTACATTTTAGTATGCATATCGGGATTCAAACAATAACTCTGAAAGTGATGCACAGTGACCTTTATTAAAGACAACCAAGTGTGAATAAAATTGCCTCTGTCTACTTAAAACACACACGCACAAAAAAAAAAAAAACAGAATATCGGCGTGATATCAAAGACTTTCCCCATGCTTAAGTTTACTATACTACTGTTTATTAAGTTTACTATACTATTGAAAATAAAATAACACTTCTGATAGAGGTATATATATATAATGTCTTCTTATAATTTATTATAAAAAAAAAGCAACCAAAGGAGACATAATAGTTAATATACTCTGAATATTATATATGCAAATATGTTCTCAAATATAGTATTTCCAATAATATATTAGTGAGTTATAATACAAGGTTGTCCCAAAATTTCGTAAACACTCGTATCTCTTTATCGTGCAATTGAAAGTTTCTGGTGGCTTGCGCCATCTATCGGAATAAATATAAACTATTCTCTTTGATTTTTAATTATTCCAGAATTGGCAAATCAACGAGAATAGTTGATATTTATTCTGATAGATGACGCAAGCCATCAGCAACTTTCAGTTGAACGATAAGGAGATGCCTTTTTAAAATAATTTATGCACATTATCCCAGTACAATATCACATTTGTACTAATTTTTCACATTATGTATAATGTCTTTATATTATGCATAAAGTAATTGTATTTTGTATTATCATGTTTTCGCCGTAATAATATTATTCGCCAATAAGAAAAACGTTTTAAGAAAAACAAGGACTTTTGAGACAATCTTATATATTTAAAAGAAAAATAAAAAATATTATATACCTGCTCGGCTTAAGAATACAAACGGTGTAAGATAATGCTCTTTTTGTCGAGTGTAAACAAGGAGCGTGAATTAGAAGCAAGTTAAATAGAGAAGCATAGAAACCTGACGCCTCCAAAACAAGCCATTGATTTTTGGCTTGGCGCCTGGAGTGTTTGTATTCGTTCTTCTTAGTCGGAGACATAGAGAAGAGACAAACAGCTCGTCGCAATACAGACTCATGGACAGAACTAAATGAAGTTTCTTATTTTAATGTCGTCAATCGTCTATTTATAAGGAAAATACACCTTTTTTCACCTTGGTTATCTCGTGTGTCTTCAATAAAGGCCACTGTGTATCAAATATATTTCAGAGTTTGAATCCCGATATGCATTATAAAAGGTACAACATTCTTGAATTTTGTCCATGTGAATGTATACAGGAAAACCTTATTGATATAATTAGTCTCTTACAGGGATTTCCATGATAAGTCCGAGAAATCCCGTAGATTTTACTATTTATTAATGCAATAGCCATGAATCGCAATATTCTATTTAAGACGCATCCCTCATTTGCTTATTTATCAACTTTATACTAAGATTGTTTACCTTTCTCTTATACAAGGATTAACATAACTGGTTTATTTCTCAATTTCTAATTTTACCTGAGTTACAAATTTGTATTTACTCAAAAAGGTATATATTGGATCAAAATATTTATTTTACCAATATTTCAGTTGCTGAACGCCAACCTTTATCAAGGTGTTATCACATATTTAACATATTATAACTTGATAAAGGTTGGAGTTCAGCCAACTGAAATATTGGTAAAATAAATGATATTTTGATCCGATGTATCTTTTTAATTAAAGATTTATTTATGGATTGCTCTATTTTCAAAACAAATTTGCATATATCTTGGCTCTAAATGTACATCTATATAATTGCACACATCACACCTTGTCTTTACGCCCGTTGAAGAACGATGTCGTTCGAAAGCTAGCGAAATAAACATTTTCTATAGAAGAAGCTCCTTTTGAGTTTATAATCTTACAATATAAAAAAAAAAATAAAAACTGATATTTACTGATTCATGCATACATAATCAAAGCCCTCCTAGTATTTCATCATCGCCGTAAGGACAAAGGAAAGTCTATTCATAAAAGAAACATTCGCACTTGATATTTGTATTTGTTATAAATCGATAGCGCGTTATTGCCTGATACTTAGGACTTTTTGTTTCATGCAACAATCTTTCAATCGAAAAACAGCTTTAAATTTTGAAACGGGACTTGTATACGCATTGACAAAACTTAAGTAAGTTGTACCTTTTAACATGTATATATTTCTCTTTTATTATTATTTTTAATAGTTTTTTTTAAGAAGAAGGTTTATACTTATATGTATGGCAAATCTGTCGTCATATAAGCAAATAAGAAATGGTTTATGCTTAAAATATGAAACTTAAGTTTTATCCATTTATTTATTGTTACAAAAAGCACGAAGTCCAAAGGACTATTGTGCTGTGTCAGTATTATTTACATATATATGATTAATTATTTACACGATGGATTAGTAGTGTTTTGTAAATTATTGTACAAATAGTTCTAAACTTAACAAAGTTCTCATAAGATAGAGTATATACACAAAGAGAATTTGGTAATGTTTCAAAGTATCTACATACAATTTGATTAGTCAGAGGGCAAGTTAAAAGAAGATGCTCTGGTGATTCAACATCTAAGCGGCATTCACATGTTGGATCATTGATAACATTCAGTTTGAATAGGAAACTTAAGAAGGGTCCTTTGCCTGTTAAGAATAAAGTAGTGAATTTATCAGAAGAAATGAAATTTGGGACAGCAATTGGAAAGAATTTCTTGAACAGTTCATTAGATTGAGAAAGATAAAACTTAAATTTTTGATCCAGATATAGTTTATTTAATTCTTTTTGAAGGTTTATTTTGAGTGTTTGATCTGTGAGAGAATTTTTGTCATATTATACTTTGTTTGTGATAATTCAAGATAATCGGACAGTAAAGGAGTTTTCGCTAGTAAATGTGTGATGTAATCCACGAGTGTATATTATTTGTATTCAAATAAAGCGAAAGACAAAATGAAAAAGATGGAAAATAAAAGGAGAAATATATTAAGATCAAGTTGTTCATTGTTTTATTTCATCGTGCTTCAGAAATTGCAAAAAATATTTATATTTAATAAACTACTTCGTAAGAAGTTTATTTTCAAATTTATTAACATTGGAAAGCTTTCGAGTTGAACTCTTTCTTAGGCGTTTCTTCCAAGTATAAACATTTAAAAAATATATTTATTATTATATTCATTTATACTTGTGTGTGTGTGTGTGAAAGAAACACCCGTGGAAGAGCTCTTTTACTCGAAAGCTTGTCAATTATAATGAATTATAAAAAAAAAACATTTTGCGGAGTAAATGATTGAGTATTTAAAATTGCTGTATTCCTTTGTTGCTTTTTAAACTTATCCCTAGTGCTTGTAGTACAGGCCATGATAATCATGGTGGGTAGAAGTTGGTGACTACTCTTACTGTAATTGCACCACGTGTCTACACATGTGAAAATCAGTTGGACTTTTGCACTGTAAAATGTGCCAGAGCCCCGTTTGGTTACTTGCATTCGATGGTGGGTTTGAACTTTTGCAAAAATCGGGGGCCATTGGAGCTTTTTTTTTATTTTTTATTTTAGAAAAAAGTGCCCAATGCGCGATTCGAACCTAGGTCGTAGCGGTCGAAAACCAACGGTTTAGACCATCCTTTCACCGACCTCCCTTCTTTTGTTGCTGCTTTGTTGAAATCGATTAGAAAAATAAAGATATCATTAATAGAGGATGAAGATTCCCAGTTCCTTGATTAAAATAAGTAAAAAACGCTTAGCCTCCATCCAATCAATCATTTTCGAAAATTTTGAGGGATTTCAGACCCATTAAACAGATGCTCAAGTTTTTATTAATAAATTTCAAAATTAGATAAGCCAATTTTTGCTTCAATTATAATTTTATTGTTATGAAATAGTTTAGTTAACAAAGTTTCGTAATCATCTCTCGTGTACTCCGTTTTTCATAATTATATTCTTTAAAACACAATTAAAAGTTTTTAAAAGAAGAAATCTCAAATTAAAAATTGTTTTTAAAGTGAGGAAACTTTAGAAAAGTAATTTTTATGAAGCTTTCTATAGAAAATTTTGTCGACTCTATTGTATGAATTGGCAGCTGTTTTAAATGGTTATTTCTTCTTTCTTTTACCGTGTAGAAACACCAGACATCTAATCTTACAAAGTTTTTCATATATTTTCTATATAGTTTAGTGTATAGCTTATTATATGTTCATTTTCCTATCAATAAATATTTTATTTTTATAAAGAAATTTTATTATTAATAAAATAATATTGTAGCGTAGAAATCAAGTCTTTGTATATCTGAAGGTGTGAGAGTATTTATTGATAACGTCACGGCGACTAGTCGACAAATATTAATAAATTAACCCAAACTATCTACAGCTAGGGAATCTTGAACAAGAAAACAAAGAAATATTTAAAAAATGATTTTACAAATACAGAGTAATATATAATTTTATGATCTGTTGAATATTTTCATTGAATAATATTAAATTAAATAATAAATTATTTCTTCGCCACAATATTCTGTTCTGAATATAGAGCAATCCATATTTAAATCTTTAGATGGGGGTGTTCACCACTGATGGCTCTCCAAGAACCTGGGTTATATATATATCTCTCTCACCATTGATGAGATAGACCCTCTAATTATTTTATCATTGCAGTAAGGTCAGTAAAAAATTGTTTATTTCAAAAATAATCATACACGTCAAAATTCACTCTTATACAATAATAATAAAAAATATGATGTTTAAAAGTAATCTGAACATGTGCTTTTAAATGTAATTTCAAAAAAGTAGTAATATATCTAATGAATATTTATGGATATTCAAGTGTATGTTTAATCTCTTTTAGAAATTTTACTATTTATACAATTAAAAATAAATTTGATGATTATCAATTATTTTATTTCCAAAGCGCTATATCCCGCAAGGGATACTTGCGCCAAACAAGGAGAAAAGTGTATTTACATAAGTTATTTACATTATTCAACACATGAAAACACTAGAGATCCAGATTTTGTAGAAAGTTTAGAATGTATTTACAAAATGAATTAAACTTTAAATATGATTTTTTATCGGAAATCAAAGTTCACAAACAACTAGTTCATTCTTCATTCTATAATCTTGAAATGCTGGGCATTCGATCAGTAGATGTCTTGAGGTTTGTTCCTCAATACTACAAAAACTACTTGAATCCTCCACTACCTTTATTCTATTTAAAAAACTTTTGAAATTTCCGTGGTTTGTAACAAATGATGATGTGCTTTAAAGTAATTTTTAAAATGTGTTTTAAATGTAATAAAAAAGTAGTAAAATGCCTAATAAATATTTATGCATATATGTTTGATATATTTTAGAATTTAGAGAGTGAATTAAAACAAACATTTTAACAAAACCATTAAGGAATCTTGTTTTTTTTTTACAATTCTTTTATTTCTCGAGCTTTCGGGCTAACATGCCCTTCAACACGGAGACTCAGAAGTACCACTTCTATTTATAACATGCCAATGATTCTATATACAGTTACGAGCGTCATGCGTTCTTAATAATTCTTCATCTTTGTCACCGTTTGCTTTTTTTTTTTTGGAATGGCGCTCTCCTATTAGTTGGCTACGATCACGCCACCTTTGCCCCCCCCCCTACCCCCCATCATGCCCCCCCCCCCCCCCACTCGCTTTTTGGTTTTTGTAACTATTGTGTTGGAGCGGGTCGCACCTTAAATAAATTCATATATTAGTTAATAACTAAATGGAATCCTCTCTCTCTTTTTCCCAGTAAGAGACGCCTTCGGAAGCCAACAGTACATAGACAGATAAAGCACATAGGCTATAGTTATTAACTAATATATGCATTTACAGTATATAAGGCGCCAATTTATAATTGTAACAAATAGTATTTGAATAAAAACATTCAATCGGGTAAAACACGGGCGTTGCCCGGGTCATTCGGCTAGTTAGATAGAAGTAGTACTTCTGGGTTTACGTGTTGAAGGGCATGTTAACCTGAAGTCTCGAGAAATAAAATAATTGTAGAAAGAAACCTAACTCTAGATTCCTTAATGATTTTGTTAAAGAGCAAAAGCAAGGAAACAATTTTTATTATAAAATAAAGATTATAGCAAAAAGCGCCCTGTGATCATATCTACAAAAGAATTAGTTTCAAGTTGTGCCTAATCTATGGCATGAAGGAAATGTCCAAGACAGTTCTGTTTGTTATGTTGGACACGGAAGGACAGCTTACTAAGATCCTGGTGTGGTGTTGACATTAATCTGGTTGGTAAACACACCTCACCACGACATTGAACACGGGTGTCTGATACCTAAATATAGAAGGAGACTCTGAAAATGCTTTTTTTTTTCTTCTTTTTTCTATTCACAAACAGATGCAAACAGGGCATTGACTTCCAAGAATAACTCTGGTTAAGACGTGGGTATGTGTACATTTGGCTTGTCTTCATCTATCTTTCTTTGTAGTCGCTTTGTCTGCAAGCAAATAGGGGATTGTAAAGAAACTTTAAATAGATCCCTCACTCCTAGATTCAGTTTGTCGAAGAAACAAAAGATTTTTGTCTCAATTTTAATTGTTAAGTTTGCTTCATTTTTATTGAAGTTGAATATTTCGCTTGGGTTTTCTGTTCGAATAAATTTTCCAGCGATTATTATTTGCTTTAAAGAGGTTAATTATGATAATTAAAATATACAAGTATCAGAGTCATCAATCAATTCTTAATTCTGTCACCGTTTGTGCTTTTGTGAATGGAATAAATATCCAAATATGGCCTGCCACGCTGGCGGCCCGGGTTCGATTCCCGGCCGATGCATTTTTTTTTCTACAATTTTTAAAACTCATTTATATATTATACAAGAATGACATCCACGGCGCCAATTTATAATTGTAACGAATAGTATTTAAATAAAAGCATTTAATCAGGTGAAACCCGGGCGTTGCCCGGGCCATTCGGCTAGTTATTAATATAATGATGAGAGAGAGAAGGTATTCTTTAATATGCAATTATTATCATCATCAATATCGATCTCAAAATATATAAATTTTACCTTATTTAGCTTATATTGACATATTCTTAGATAATAAATTAGATCAGGAGACTAATTCCTAACCTCATTTTATATCCTATAGTCAAATTTCATTCAAATAGGTTTAATAAGGTCGATACTATTGTAATTCTAATCAAATATATATTTTATTATAATTTGACTGAAATTAAAGAGAGAGAGAGAGGAAAGCGTTCATTATTTGGCAACTGAATCTTACTGATGGCTTAAGCTACCTGTCAGAATGAATATCAACTAATCGTTGGTTTTTAGTTTTTCTTTAATATTGACCAAATGTCTTTTCTTGATTAATCTAGAAAGGTCAACCAAGTACGTGTTTCAGGCTGTTGGCCCTCATCTCAAGGTGTTTTTTTTTTGTGTATTAAGTAATTTATATATTTTCAATTTGTTCTTTTTGGCTTCTTGATGGAATAAATTGATTTTTCAAAATCAAATGTTATTTTTTTTCACAACTTATATAATTCAGGATTTACAAAACAAGAAGGAAAGGCAAAGCTTTATTTCTTCTGGGAAATATAGCAGTGTGCTAAATGCAGTTTTCACAAAATTTGGTTTTTCCATTTCAAGGTGGCAGAATAATATAATTTAAAAAAAAACGATCAGTTGATATTTATTCCTACAGATGGCGTAAGCCATCAGCAACTTTAATTTGCATAATCAATGGATACCTTTTTTTCTTACAGGTTTTTAGGAACTTATTTCAATTTTAAGAAGTAACAATAGGTCTCTCAAGTCGCTCTTTTACGGACTTATCAAAGAAAAGAAAAAGAAAAAAAATTGCCTGATATTTCGTGGCCGTGCAAAGTGACCATTTGAACGTGCAAAATATAAAAATATATTTATGAAATTTATTATCCTTGTATATTCTATCCATATGGAAAATACGCAAGATGTTAAAGATCATCTATATACATTCGTCTTCAGTACAATTCTAAACTTTTTATCGTTATTTTTAGTACAGTCGAACTTGGCTAATTCGAACCCCAAGGGACCATAAAAAAATTCGAATTATCCAAAAATTCGAATTAAAAACGGAAATTATATATATAGGAAATTCTAGGGACCAAGATAAATATTCGAATTAAAGAGGTTTTCGAATTAAAGAAGTTCGAATTATCCAAGTTCTACTGTATGATGCATGCATAGACATAATGCAATATATTTATATAAATTTTGTGAGAAGGCGAGAAGGATGAGAAACAGGTGTAAATAGTTTTTCTTTTTTTTTTTTTGGGCTCATGTTAATACAGAATTGTATATAGTAGTTGATTTATGTTCAATTAAAACCATTGTGTGTGTGTGTGTGTGCTATACTGGTGTGTGCTATACTGGGAGAATCCTGTATGGGGCTTGATCCCTAATAAAGGTTTGTGTGTGTGTGTGTATGATGCATGCTATTGTAATGACATATTGGAAACAACACCATGTCACCAAGTTATCGTGAAAATGTGTCACGATCATGAATTTAGCTAAAATACCAACAGCTACCTCGTATTTCTTTGTTAATTTGAACCATAGTTAACACAATAAGTATATAATAGACAAGCGGCTGCTGAGTATACAAGGCCAATTCTTGAAGAATATAAGAGATAGACATAAATTGTACAAGAAAAAACCAAATATATTCAATAAGTAGCCAAAATCCAGACAAGACAAAACAAAAGCATGTATATGATATTTTTTACACTTTCAAATGTAATATGCTTTTTATATTATCCCTAGTGAACTTGGTTCAGACCATGATAATCATGGTGGATAATACAGGGTCCCGAGCCCTATTATTTTTTAAATAAAAAATAAAAAGGCAAACTAGAATAAAAAACTATAACTATTTTATTATAAGTGGAAAATAGTATAAAAGTGAATTTGTACTTAAATCGGTGAATAAATAGAGAAAAGTGACATTTCCTGAACGTACAACTAAAAGTTGCTGATGGCTTGCGCCATCTATCGTAATGAATATCAACTAATAGGTGATTTTTAATTATTCCAGAATTGGCCGAATACCGTTTCTTGATTAATCAAGAAAAGTTCGTGGTCAGCTTTTATTGATTAATCAAGAAACGGTATTTGGCAAATTCTGGAATAATTAAAAATCACCTATTAGTTTATATATATTCCGTTAGATGGCGCAAGCCATCAGCAACTTTTTGTTGCACGATCAGGAAATGTCACTTTTCTCTATTTTATTCTAATTTTCCTTTTAAGTATAGTTAGCGACTGCTTTTACAGTAAAGGTACCACATTTCTATACATAGAGTTCACTAACAGTTTAAAGGCCAAAACAGTCCAATTTAATATTACAGCAGTATGGTAGATTAAATTGACGAAATCGCTGAGCGAGTTCACTAATAACGAGCCAGGCCTTCCCATTAATTTATCATTTCAATAAGGACAGTAGAAAGTTTTTATATTAAAAAGAATCATTCGCGTTAAAAATAGTTAAAATTTGTATAAAGGTTGCGCACTAATGCATCATATGCTAAAGAAAATATGATTAAATTTAACAACAACAACAACAAAAGCCTTTATTGAGGACCTCTCGTCCTATAAAGGATTCGCCAGTTTACAGAGTAAGAGAAGAGAACAAAGAATACAGAGAGAAACCTATATGTAGTAGGTATAGTATAGTATTTTCTACACTGTGACTATATACAACAGCAGCAACAAGCCTTTTACTGGTCTACGTCATTCTAATTCTGACATAGATTATTTGCATATAATTATTTACATCAATTAGATTATGTATATAGCCTCCTCTTCTCTAATATGATTAAATTCATTCAATGATAAAAACAGCCTTCGAGGATAAGTTTTAATCTTTATTTAAACATTCTATCAAGCTTTCAGGTATTATAAATTCTTTTATAGGAGTATATGACAACATGAATCTTAATCATAAAGATAGAGGTTGCCTGGCCGGCATTCATAATTCTTGTAAATAAAGACACTTCGGCCAAACGAATAAGCATAAAAAAGATAAGAAGAGCTTCTTTTATAAATTTATTGTGCAAGCTTTCGGACTATACGTCCTTCTACAGGCATGGATAGTCCGAAAGCTTGCACAATAAGCTCCTCTTATCTTTTTTATGCTTATTCGTTTAACCAATTTTTTAAGAGTTCCTTATCGTTTAATACTTCGGCCAGTAAATCTTTTTATTACCTCGACGTTTCGACAAGAAGTTTTTATCCTCTTCTGGAGCAAACAAAAATTAAAACATTTGAGAAAACATTTGCTCCTGACGAGGACAAAAGTTTTTTATCGAAACGTCGAGGTAATAAAAAGGTTTACTGGCCGAAGTATTTTTATTTTCAAGAATTATGAATCTTAATATCTTTAACTATTATTTATATATAGTATTATTTACATATTTAAAAATTAGATAATAAAAAGGTATATATTGAAGGAATTAAAGTTTACGGCGACGTGTTTCTTTTATTTGTGCTGTATAATCGGCAAGCTTTCGGACTTTGACGTCCTTCAACAGGCTAAGAAACACATGCGGGATAATTTTCAAATGTCGTTTAACAATCATAAGACGATTTATATTGTATTATAAATTACTTTATATAATATTTACGAACGGAAAAATATGTCCAGGGTAGCCTAGTGGACATGGCATCTGCCCGGTAAGCGGAACACTGTGGGTTCGATTCCCATCCCTGGACACTTTTATTTTTCCATTTATCATTACTCTTCACAATTCATCCTTTCATACCTTATCTCTAAGGGGTTAGAAATAATCATTATTTATTCTTAAAAATAAATTTCGATTTTTTCGTTTAAAAGAAACACATGCGGGATAATTTTCAAATGTCGTTATACAATATTATTCTCTAGTGTCTTGTACAGTAGCCTGTTGAAGGACGTTATATTCCGAAAGCTTGCCGATTATACAGCACAAAGAAACATGTCGCCATAAACTTTAATTCCTTCTTCAAGATTATGTCTGTCGATTCCTTCTCTTGTAAAAAGGAAAATATTGACAAATAAATCTTTTATTCAATCCAATATATGCCTTTTTATTATATAATGATTTAAATATGGATTGCTCTATTTTCAGAACAATATTTTAAAGTTTTTGAAAATAGAGCAATCCATAAATAAATCTTTGATTAAAAGGCATATATTGGATCAAAATATGATTTATTTTACCAATATTTCCGTTGGTTGAATGCCAACATATTAATGTTATAACACCTTGATAAAGGTTGGAGTTCAGCCAACTGTGAAATATTTGTAAAATAAATGATATTTTGATCCAATATATGCCTTTTCAATTAAAGATTTTAAAATGTGTATAGAAACTATTCATATTGTCATATATTCCTCTAGAAAGGTTTATAATAGCCAAAAACTTGAGAGAATATGTAAATAGAAACTATTTTAGACGCCAGACATCATCTTGAAGAAGGAATAAAAGTTTAGGGCGACGTGTTTCTTTTATGGTAGATTAAACTGGCGAAACCGCTGGGAGGGTTCACCCTTGATGAGCCAGACCCTCTAAATTTTTCCATTGCAGTAATATATTTATAATTGTATGAAATTCTACTCTCCTAAAAGCTTATGTCCATAGATCATCTAAAATACCCATTCCAAGAGTCTAGCAACAGTATCACTATAAAAGGAAGATCGAAAAATGCAATATAACAGTGGTATGATAGATTAAACTGGCGAAACCGCTGGGAGGGTTCACCACTGATGAGCCAGGCCCTCCTTTAATTTTTCCATTGCAGTAAGGGCAGTAGAAATTGTTTAATTTAAAAAAGAATCTTACGCATCTAAATTAGTTTCTAATTTTCATAACAGATGGCGCGCTAGTGCATCATAATATGTAAATAAAGTAATAAACTATTCATATTGTCATATATTTCTCTAGAAATGTTTATAATAGTCAAAAACCTGAGAGAATATGTGAAAGAGTAAGAAACTTATTCTCGATGGCCATTTTTAGTATTGCTTACATTTTGGAGGTTTTCTATCTTTCAAATTAAATTTAATGATTATATTTGATATTGTCAGTGAATTTTCTAAGATTCTGTGGTGGTTATCTTAGCCATAGAGGGATTTGAGAAGATTTTCTTAGGAAGTGTGGATTCCGTACATTTCACTTCATATACGTAAGCTGGTAGTGTGATTTGTAATAATTGTTTTTTCGTTCGTAAATAAACTCTTTTCCAATATTCATAGGCAGCACCGTTAATATAAGATGGCTTCTTTCTTTGTTTTTCTTCGTCATTTTGATAATATGCCATTCTTGATGAGATATTAACTGGAACATATTCAGGTACTTCTGGTCCCAAGAGTACTTGTACTGGTGCAACAATCTCAATACCATTCTGATGATATGAGATTTCATGCATTATTCCTGAATTTGCAAGATCTCCATCGTCCAAAGTTAATGGATGATTTCGATCAAATGGTTCTAGAGGTTCGATATTCAAGGATATTGATTCGTTCTTTAAAACTTTTACTCCACGTTGTTCATCCGTTAGCTCTCTATCCTGGTATTTATGCCGAGTGATATTAGGGTGAATCAAATTGGAAAAGAATTGAATCAAAGATGAGAATGTTTGTTTATCAATTCCTTTTTGATCATAATGATGGATAGATTGATAGCTGTAAGCTACAGATAGAAGAACAATAATAAATGCCACCATTTATGATTAGATCATCCTAGACCATGTGAAAGGCCTAAATGATATAACTTATCAATCTCCGTAGCAACAAGAGGAAAATGAAAAACATTCAATATATGATGATATTTTTTATGGATGGTATATATTTTAATGCATTTTAAAAGGGAGAGCTGTCTCTTTTGGTACATTTACATAAATTATATAGGGAAAAAAATATATTTTTGTTATTATCCCTAGTATTCGTGGTTCAGGCTATGATAATCATGGTGGATAGTTGGCGACTGCTTTTACTGTAATTGCACCACATGTCTACACGTAAAAAAACAGTTTTTCGACTTTTGCACTTACAAATATACCAGAGCCTCGTTTCGTTACTTGCACTTGATGGTGGGCTGGACTTTTGCAAGATTCGGAGGCCATTGGAGCATTTTTTCAAATTAGAAAAAAGAGCCCAATACGGGATTCGATCCCGGGTCGTAGTGGTCCAAAAACAACGGTTTAAATCACCCTTCCACTGACCCCCGGAAAATAAAATATTTTTTTTTTAGTATTGCTTTGATATGTTTCTGAATTTTCTTTTTCAATATCTAAATAGCTATGCCGGCTATTTGAAATAAAAGGATATATATATTTCTTTTTATTATACTCATACATGCATTAATGTGCATATTTAGTCTTATTTACATATTTAAAATTGCACTTATGCAACAACAACAACAACAACAAAAAGCTTTTATTTAGGGTCACTGACCCTATACAGGATTCACTAGAGGTATGCATAAGAACAAAGCAGTGAGACAAAGGAAATAACGATATAGACAGAAGAAAAAATTGCACTTATAGTTCTAAATGTATTTATAATATTTTCAATGTACACTTTATATTTATTGTCCGAAATTCGTCGCTTAGTTATTATCAAACTTTAGTTAAATCATCAGAGAATACACATGATCTTATTACTTTCTATTTATGGCTAATATTGAGCCTATATACGCACATCTGGTTTTACATATTTGTTTTTGTTCTATAAGGAATAGAGACTCTTCTAGATAGGTCGAACAGCCTGCACCACACTGACGATGGCCTACAGTCCGAATTGCATACTAAGTTAATTTTTAATTTAAGAAAAGAGGCAATTGAACTAGAGAAGCCGCTTGAGAGGTTCACCACTGATGAGCCAAGACCCTTCTGAATATTTTAATTCATATTATGTTTAAGATTTAGAAAATTGATCTAATATGATAGGAAGAAAACAAATATTGAAGATATATAATTTATTGTATATATATTTATATGAAAAATAATAGAAAGTCAGGTGTTGATATTAAAAATAAAAAAGACATATCCTGACCAGGAACACATGTGCTTTTTAGATGGCAGAGCGTCATCTGGTGGAACAAAAATCAACTAAACATTGATTTAGCCTGTTCCCTGATATTCATCCAACCCATCAAAATAGGTTAGAAAAAAATGCGCAGCAAGAGAATAACACACATATATATTTTTTAAATATATCAATCCATAAATAAATATTCAATTAAAAAGGCTGGACCAAAATAGCATTTAATTTACCAATATTTCAGTTGGCTGAATGCCAACCTTTATCAAGGTATTATAATATATTAATGTGTGTCAACAACCTTGTTGTTGGCAAAATAAATGATATTTTGATCCTATATATGCCTTTTTAATTGAACACATAAAATATATATGTTATTATAAAATAAATGAAGCTTCCAGGGTTAAGTTTCTTGTGCACCATTTTGTTTTCAAGCATTCGGACTTGTCAGTCCTTCAACAGGATTATCACGTTAACAACTTAATAATAAATTCAATTTTTATATACACATATATATGTCATACAGTAATTATTTTTATTTGCTTGATTAAAGGAAGCTTTCGGGTTAATCCTTCAGCTAACTAATGCCTCATACGTTTTAAGTAGCTGAAGAATGGCTTACCCGATGATAAAGTAAATAAAAATAGTTGTGGTGTCTTATGTTTTTTTTTTTTTTTTTGTAAATTGTCGGAATCCACAATCCAGTGATAATGCTCTATGTATGCGCTATGCATCCGCTATGTTGTATGTATGTATGCGTTATGTATTTGTTACCTCTAGAGAACACATCAAAAAACGTATAACCTAGATGATATATCAAATAACATCGTATAATATATCAAAACCCAACACCCGTTTATTCCTAGAAAACTATAGTTTTTATTCCATCTAATAGAAGAATAAAATCAACAAAAGTAAACTAAGATATTATTGGAAATATTAAACCAATTATTTTCTAACAATTCTTTGTGAAATCTTATATTTTAAAGACTCTCTCACAACAAAGAATTATTTTTTATTTTATCTCTTTAACTATATATATTAATTATATATATTAAAAATAAAGAAGGCATATCCTGAACAGGAGCACATGTGCTTTTTAGATGGCAGAGCGCCATCTAGTAGAACAGAAATCAACTAAACGTTGATTTAACCTGTTCCCTGATATTTGGCCAACCCATTTTCTTTATAAATCGAGAAAAGCCAATATGTATACATGAATTGTATTTATTTTTTAATAATATTATTAGAACTATTCTATAACCTCTAATATTGGAATAAAATACAAAGTGTAAATATTGTGTAAAATTTCATTTATTTTTCAAAATTTAGGCTATAAATATCCACCCTACGCGTACAATTACAAAACAGTCCAAATTAGGAATGGTCGATGTTTCTCTTTGAGCCTGCTGAAGATCGATTTTCTCTTGATGGCTAGCACTTCTAATTTGAAAAGAAACTCATTGTGAAAAATATTTATAATAATAATTCCTATTTATAGAAATGCACTAATACCTCTGAAGAAGTCCAAAATGATGATAGTAATAAAATCATTATTATCATTATTAGGATAAAACTTTGTTCCTTGTTGTTCTAAAACTTATCGAGAAGTTTTCTTCATCATTGGACCTGAAGTCCTGGTTCTTTTCTGTTGGTCTCGAGGGCCACGTCATCACCATCTCTTCAGCGGCGAAGCACGCACTATTTTCTTCGTAGACCGTGAAATACGTGGTGTCGCTGGAGACCTGCTGGTGATTCTCCACCAAACTTGGCAGTGGTGGCAGAGACGTCATATTCATTTTACATAGTTGTTTATATCTAATTATTTTAAACTAATATCGCAGACTGTGCACTTTTACATGTATCGAAAGATATACAAGGGATCGAGTGAAATTTTTACAATGATATCAGGCGTCTATTTTGAAGGAGAGAACCGACCTTTATCGATATTTGTTTTATTCATCTTATTGTACTTTGGTCTTAATTCAATTTATTGAGCATCAGATCAACGAAGGAGAGATGCAGTTATTTTTATACGAGTTTGGCTTGAGAAAGAGATGACGTTAATATTGAACTTCCAGGGTTTTGAAAATTGGCTGACAGAACAACCCAGATGGAACGACGGAACCTACTTAGACCGTTACAATACCATACGAGAAATTTCTCTTCTATTCTTACGGATGAATTCGACTTCCCAAGAAGTAGAAGAGGGCATGAAGAGGAGTTTTCATTGATCTGGATTCAGGAAAACGGAAGAATGGATGAAAATGGACGATAAGACGACTAGGCCAATGTGGAACGATTGCAATCCCTATCAGGACCTTTTCTCCCAGGTCTTTTTTCCGGATAGATTTGAACTCTGCCGGACTTGAGGAGTATTAGCATTTAATCAAGCTAACCCAGTTAATCTATCAGTTGAAAAGAATGGAATAAGTCTCATTATCCAAAATTAAATTATGATCTAGAAACTTGTGCGTCAATTATCCACTCTTCCTTTTTGCTAAAGTGAATCCACTTTCCTTTCAGACTGGAATCGCCTTTTTCTCCTATAGTCAAATCCTCTAACTGTTTCTTCAATGTCTACTGAACATTTACAATTGAAAAAAATCAGTTTAATTTCAGCGTCTCTGATTGAAATTCTATCTTTGGTATTGAACAATGTCCCCAGATACTTGATCCCTACTTTCCTTAGACTTTTCACCTTCCTAACCGATCCATTTAATCTTGATCTCCGATATAAATTAACTATCAATTTAAGAATCTGTATATTGTATTTTAAGGCTATCCTTCCTTGATATGACGTTGAACAATCTGTCATTCTGAATCCATTCTTAGAACCGGTATTTTTATTGTCTATATGCATAAAAGTTATTTTTTCTTTCTGGTTGGTGGTTTAGGTGAAGAATAAATTCCCCCCTATCGCATTACTGATTATATATATTAGAAATAAGGTATTTTATAACTTATTTTCAAACAAACATTTAGTTCTTAGTACAGCTTGCACCACGCTGATGAGGGCCTACAGCCCGAAACGCGGGCTAAACGCTGGGTAATTGGCCAATTCTGGAATAATCAGAAATCAACGAGAATATTTGCTATTTATTCCAATAGATGGCGCAAGCCATCAGAAACTTTCAGTTGCACGATAAGAAGATGCCTTTTTCATAATTTTTCATAAGCTTA
Source organism: Cordylochernes scorpioides (assembly GCA_030710605.1). Classification (NCBI taxonomy): domain Eukaryota; kingdom Metazoa; phylum Arthropoda; class Arachnida; order Pseudoscorpiones; family Chernetidae; genus Cordylochernes; species Cordylochernes scorpioides. The sequence goes on from CP092872.1 coordinate 73,878,387, forward strand.
TGTCCATAGTTTTCTTGAAACCCATTTCTGAGATTCCATCCTTCAGTGCTGCGTATATAAGCAGAATCGTCCAATACAGTATTAGAGCTCTGAGAAGCGGTCTGTTGGATTAAATTGGCGAAACCGCTGGGAGGGTTCACCACTGATGAGCCAAGCCCTCCCAATATATTTTTTCATCGCAGTAAGGGCAGTAGAAGTTTGTGTTATGTATAAAAGAAACATTCGTGCTTTTAGGTCCTTTCATTTTATATGTATAGATGGCGCGTTATTGCTTTGTGTTAATTTATGCCTAACTGGCCTTGTCTTTATTGTTTGCGGAAGAGCATTGCTCGATGCAAATATTTGAATGTAATTCTACTGTCCTAAAGGCTTATGTCCATAGTTTGCTTAAATACCATTTCTAAGATTTCACCGTTCAGTGTAGCATATATAAGCAGAAAGATTCAATACAATATTAGAGCTCTAAAGAAGCGGTCTGGTAGATTAAAAATTGGTGAAACCGCTGGGAGGATTCACCACTGATGAAGCAAGCCCTCCCAATATTTTTCATCGCAGTAAGAACATTAGAAGTTTGATTTATGTATAAACGAAACATTCACGTCTTAATACTTTCATTTGCTATATATAGATGGCGCTTTATTGCTTTATATTAATATATTCATTTGTTTTTAACTATGGTTATATTTTATTTGCATCTACGTACTGTGGGTGTTCTATGCATGTATGTTCAGACCTTTATGAATCTGTCACAACGTCGTATTAAACAGCTTTACATTGAAAAAGGCGAAAGTGGGTTGTCGAAAGGTTTGAACAAAAAAAAAGAAGAGTTATATCTTATTTAATTTTTATATAATTCCAGCACAAAACAATAATAATTTTGATTCAATATTTATAATTACTTATATCATATTGTAACAAAGTATTTATTAAATTTATTATTTTTATTAACAGGGTGGTCATTTTAATGTTTATATTTTGCTACTCTGTAAATTTCCCTCGTGGCTTATCTTTTATTTTACCATCCAT
>CP092872.1:73879512-73947081 GCA_030710605.1 Cordylochernes scorpioides
AATATAGAGATAATATTTGATGATATTATTGAAAAGAAACCCATTGCCAGTAAATTTATTTGTTACACATTTTATCGATAGGTGGCAATTAAATTTATAAATTTAATTTACGGATATTTTTATACTTTTAAAAAAGGCATAGTTGTAGATCTGTGAAAAACAAAAACAATTTTTCTCAAAATATTTCGAAGAATTGCTCCCTCTATATATTAATTTATTATACAATAAACTTAAATGTAATTTACAAATTCTTGTTGATCACATTTGTTACTTCAACTTTGTCATGTAAATTAAAGTTTATTGTGCAATAAATTGATAAAATGAGAGAAATCCCTCGAAATATTTTGAGAAAAATGTTTTTCTCACAGATCGAGGTACGTTCTTTTTATATTCTTACAAGTTTTGAAAATAGAGCAATCCATAAATAAAGATTTAAATAAAAAGGCATATATTGGATCAAAATATCATTTATTTTACCAATATTTCAATTGGCTGAACGCCAACCTTTATTAAGGTATTATAACATTTCAATATAAGCAAACATTTTTTAAAACCTAATTCTATTGACGTTATATGTGGCGCTGAGTTTGTTGTTGACACATTTTAAAATGTTATAATACCTTGATAAAGGTTGGCGTTCAGCCAACTGAAATATTGGTTAAATAAATGATATTTTGATCCAATATATACCTTTTACAAATTATCAAATTACGAAACTATTTTAGACGCGTAATATTCTTTTTAAAATAAAACAATTTCTACTGCCCTTACTGCAATGGAAAAATTAAAGGGAGGGCCTGGCTTATCAGTGGTGAACCCTCCCAGCGGATTCGCCACTTTAATCTACCATACCGCTGTTATATTGCATTTTTGGAACTTCCTTTTATAGTGATACTGATGCTTGACTCTTCGAATGGGTATTTTAGATTAACTATGGACCTAAGCTTTTAGGACAGCAGCATTACATATAATTATAAATGTATAAAATGTCTCGAGTAATTTTTCCATTGCAGTAAGGGCAGTAGAAATTGTTTTATTTTAAAAAGAATCTTACGCGTCTAAAATAGTTTCGTAATTTGATAACAGATGGTGCGCTAGTGCATCGTAATATGCCTTTTTATTAATAAAATACAAGTGGGTTATTGTGAGTATATATGTAGAAATAAGAAATATATTTGACACAAAGTAAAGTGTTTAATAGGGTGATAGATACAATGCATCGCTCTGATGAATAATAAAAGGAAGAAGTGCCTCTCTAGTTACATCAATATCTTTCTCCCACAACTTGATATTGGTATATATATCTTATATAGTGTGAATTTGATCATTTTTGTCGATAAAATTTGAAATATTTTTATTTATTTCAATTTAAAGCGCTATGTCTCCCTAGATACACTTGTGTTGTCATACATGTATGCCTTTACATTTGTCTATACATATGGTTACACCTTGAGATGTAGATGGTTTTTGTTCAGCGGTTTCCATTGTACCGTAGAATAAACCAGAACGTGTTCTCATCAAAAAGCTAACGCTTTATTTTGGTAAGGTTACAAAAATAATAATACAGAACGCCGGCGCGAGGTCACGTGACGACGCGAGCGCCGCTGGCTACACAATGTTAACAAAGAATAAACAAATCAACCTTGATTTGTTTAATAAGTTAAATTATTAATGAAAATATTTACATGAGTCTATGTCGGCTGTGACAATATTTACAATAATTTTAGGCCGTAAAGAATATAGTCATATGATATTAACAAGGAGATTGAGATTGAGAAACTGATTTATTACAATGTCCATATATGATTATATAAGGTTAAATACAGAATAAATATAAATATGAATAAATATTATTATATAATGATCAAAATATGAATAAATAGATAAATATAATTTATAAATATACATTGAAAAAGGGAGATATTGAGATTGAAACTACTCTATTACAATATGTACATATAAGATTATTAAAAATAAAGAAGGCATCTCCTGACCACGAGCACATGTGCTTTTTAGATGGCAGAGCGCCATCTAGTGGAGCAAAAATAAACTAAACGTTTATTTAGCTTGCTCCGTGATATTTGGCCAACCCAATATCTTGATAAATCAGGAAAAGCCATCCACGAACGCGTTTCGCACTGTTGGCGCTCGTCAGCATGGAGAAGGCTGTAACCATTGCGACCAAAAATATTTTTTTGGTCCCAATAGCCTCCCGAAAAAAAGCACATGTGCTCGTGGTCAGGAGATGCCTTCTTTATTTTTAATATCAACACCTGACCCACTTATCTTTTATTTTTTTCTATTGTTTTTTTCATGTGTTAAGCGTCTTTACGCAAATTTGGCCTTAAATACCCATTTCTTGATTTTTCGGGAAACTATTGGGACCAAAAAAATATTTTTGGTCGCAATGGTTACAGCCTTCTCCACGCTGACGAGCGCCAACAGCGCGAAACGCGTTCGTGGATGGCTTTTCTTGATTTATCAAGATATTGGGTTGGCCAAATATCACGGAGCAAGCTAAATAAACGTTTAGTTTATTTTTGCTCCACTAGATGGCGCTCTGCCATCTAAAAAGCACATGTGCTCGTGGTCAGGAGATGCCTTCTTTATTTTTAATATCAACACCTGACCCACTTATCTTTTTTTTTTCTATTGTTTTTTCATATAAGATTATATAAGGTTAATAGAAGAAAAAAGTAAAATTAAATATTATTTACATCAGAGGAATCCCACTGATGGTTGTATGGTATGATGTCACATTCCGTCCTGAAGTCAGACAGATCTTCCCGACTATTGCCATGTCGAGGAATTGCTTCAGAACAGACCTCAGATGACAGGTACTCGTTCTACCTGTTAGAAGGGGAGACTATCTCCTCCCTATAATATTTTTTATATATTTAGAGAGAAGATAATTTTGAAAAATATTGCCATCAAATATTCACATCTGTAGTGTATTTGCATATTGAATTATGGATATGCAAATATCCTGTTTTGCATTATGGTTTTCATAGAATGTTGTATATAAATAGCGACAGTTTTTAGCTACCAGCAGTCAGTCAATTTATGTTAATAAACGAGATTACTGGAGTCCGTTTCGCCTCAGTGAAGCGACACCTCACTCTTGGTTACCTCCCAACCTTCTAGGATAAAACAACATCACAATTATTTATTTATAATTCATAAAAAATAATAATAATAAATGTACAATAAATAAATATAAATAAATAAATAAAATTTGAAGGTTAGAGGCAGCGCCATCTATATTTATGACAGCAGAAGTCGATAGATGGCGTTAGGGACCTAAGGCCGACGACCAATCGAAATGGATTGTAACGGCACAACTAAATTGTAATTGTTGTTTTCAAGACACTCGTTGCTTAAATATCGGAATGTTTACATCAATTTGGTTGGTCATATGCAAATAATAATAAAGGATTTGTTGTTATAGACCTTCAGCTATGATCTTATAGGCGGAACTTTTGTTGTTGTTGTTATCTTGTCCAATGAAGAGCCTCAGATGCATCTCTATAGCAGCAGTCGCAATGTCCTCTGTTTTGGGTGTGTAAAGCTTCTGTTCTGGGTTCATGTTAATTTTCTGCAAGGCTGCGGCCATTGTTGGACATGAGAATATGTGGGTAGGTGTTAGTTTCACACCAGGATAGTTGTTGCAAGTCCTGTAGGTTCTTGTGCCATCTGGATATATTGTCATTCCTTTGTAATGTTTCGTTCTGAGGCGGAACTCTGGATTAGTTAAATGGATGTTCTTAAGGATAGGTCGAGTTGACGCTAGCATTTTGAAATTAGAAGATTTTCGATGTTAAGCTTCCATAATGAGATCTTTGAATAACAGTAATAGTACAAGTAATCAGCAATATTATATTTACCGTATACATTATTATGTATATACATATAGTTGTATTATTATTATGTGTTTTTCTGTACTTTTATATTATGTATATCATACATTATTATGTATATTTTTTCTACTAATTATTGTTCTTTAATATTTTCATGTTCTTAACTGCATCTATATAAGTTAATGCTAAGTTTTCTTTCTTTTCTCTCCTTATTTGATAGTGTATCAAATAATAACATTACTGTTTACTTGTACTAGTGTGTACTAGTGTACTCTTATTACTGCTATTCCTGTATGTACCCTACATTCCTGTATGTGATTGGATAATCTGTATAACACTAAAGAATCTTTAAAAAAAACCTTTATTGTTGTATATTAACTGCTTTGCCGATCGCGTGATAAAACCTTCATAAATATTAATTGATATGAATATTCGAGAATGGCGGGATTTGAATTAATCGGTTTCAAAATCTATTGTCTGATCTGATTACTCTATTTGAGCTCTATTATTCAGCCTTTGGAAATAAAGGCATAATGATCAATAGTGAAATGGGGAAGCTTATATTACAAGGAAAGCAATATTATAGTTGTAAATTGGTGAAGCCACTAGAAGAGTTCACCACTATTGAGCCAGGCCCTCCCATTATTTTATCATGGTAGTGAGGGCAGTAGAAAATTATTTTATTTTAAAAAGAAACATACACGTCAGAAATAGTTTATATTACTTATAACAGATGACGCGCTAATGCATCATGCTTCTAAGTTTTCCAAACCTGGTGTTGTGGTTTTATCTTCGCCCCGAGTCCGCTAGTTTGCTTAGACGGTCAATAGATGGCACCTAGTTTTGGCGTCTATTTAACGGGAAAAAAAGCCATTTCACCTTATATGAATGTAATAAAGTAATGTATTTGGTTTATCACTACTTTTTAGAAAGCACGGAGTCAGATGAAAGAATGTACGCTAACACCAGCTTTGATAAATTGAGACAAAAGCCTGGTTCTGGCCCTCACCAGTACATAGGGACGGTTGTGTGTTTGTGGATTTATAACATAATACGGTGAGAGTTATGAAATCAGTAGAATCTATCAAAACGATGTTTTAACTGGTGATGTGATAGGGCCGTTCTTTGTCCAGAATATGCATGGTAAGGTTGCTTTAGGAAGATAGTCATGTACAAAGAGGACACCTCTCCCATTTAAGTCACAACACCAGCTCATGAATATTTATAAGACTAGTTAGAAGGATATATGTCGTTAGATCAAATTGTTTTTATTATATAAATATTTTTATTATACTGGTCGAGGTATATTTAGTTTTAAGAACTATGAATGCCGGCCAGGCAGCCTATATCATTACGGTAAAATACACGTAGTACAAGCCATTATAATCATGGTGGTAGTAGTTGGCGAATGCTTTTACTGTAAGTGTTACCACATATTTACATATGCGGAAAGCAATTCGATATTTGCGTTAACGAGTGCCGCCAGAGCCCCGTTTGGTTATTTTCACTCACTTGTGGAGTAAGATTTTTGCAAGAATAGGGAGTAAACAGAGCAATTTTTTTTCAAAGAAAAGTGCCCAAAACGGGATTCGATCCCGGGTCGTATTTGTCGAAAATCTACGACTTATACAACCCGTCCATCAATATAATGCGGTAAATTTTGTATCTGTATGCTACATCTACCTTTTTTTTGCTTATTCTATCATGGTGGATAGATGTTGGTGACTGCTTTTACTGTAAGTGCACCACATGTCTACACAGGTGAAAAACAGTTCGACTTTACACTTAAAATTGTGCCAGAGCCCCGTTTGGTTACTTGCACTCGCTGGCGGGGGCCATTGGAGCATTTTTTTTTTTAAATCAGAAAAAGTGCCCAAAGCGGGAATCGAACCCGGGTCGTAGCGGTCGAAAACCAACGGTTTAGACCATCCTTCCACCGACCCCCTCCTACGTCTTCCTTATGTTTAGAATTAGTTCTTTTAAAAGATAAATGAAATAAATTGCCTTCGAGATTGTTTAATGTAAAAATATGTTCTGTAAACATTTCATCATAATTTGGTCCAAAATATTACGACAAAGCATTTTGGTGAGATAGTATTAAGAATAAAATGAAAATGACCTTTTGAATTTGTAGTTATTTCACAAATATTTTTTTAGAATACAGCTCTTATACTCAAAATATCGATAAAAATACAAAGAGGCTTGTTTATGCAACATTACTTACAGATATACACTTTTTCAAAAAAATATACATTCATAAAAAAAAATTAAGTTGTACTTTTTAGTATGCATATCGGGATTCAAACAATAACTCTGAAAGTGATTCACAGTGACCTTTATTGAAGACAACCAAGTGTGAATAAAATTGCCTCTGTCTACTTAAAAAAAAACACACAAAAAAAAAACAGAATATCGGCGCGATATCAAAGACTTTCCACATGCTTAAGTTTACTATACTACTGTTTATTAAATTTACTATACTATTGAAAAGAAAATAACACTTCTGATAGAGGTATATATATATAATGTCTTCTTATAATTTATTATAAAAAAAAGCAACCAAAGAGGAGACATAATAGTTAATATACTGTGAATATTATATATGCAAATATGTTCTCAAATATAGTATTTCCAATAATATATTAGTGAGTTATAATACAAGGTTGTCCCAAAATTTCGTAAACACTCGTGTCTCTTTATCGTGCAATTGAAAGTTTTTGGTGGCTTGCGCCATCTATCGGAATAAATATAAACTATTCTCTTTGATTTTTAATTATTCCAGAATTGGCAAATCAACGAGAATAGTTGATATTTATTCTGATAGATGACGCAAGCCATCAGCAACTTTCAGTAGAACGATAAGGAGATGCCTTTTTTTACTAATTTATGCACCTTATCCCAGTACAATATCACATTTGTACTAATTTTTCACATTATGTATAATGTCTTTGTATTATTCATAAAGTAATTGTATTATGTATTATTATGTATATTCACCGTAATAATATTATTCGCCAAGTAATAAGAAAACGTTTTAAGAAAAACACGAACTTTTAGGACAACCTTATATATTTAAAAGAAAAATAAAAAATATTATATACCTGCTCGGCTTAAGAATACAAACGGTGTAAGATAATGCTCTTTTTGTCGAGTGTAAACAAGGAGCGTGAATTAGAAGCAAGTTAAATAGAGAAGCATAGAAACCTGACGCCTCCAAAACAAGCCATTGATTTTTGGCTTGGCGCCTGGAGTGTTTGTATTCGTCCATCTTAGTCGGAGACATAGAGAAGAGACAAACAGTTCGTCGCAATACACTCATGGACAGAACTAAATGAAGTTTCTTATTTTAATGTTGCCAATCGTCTATTTTTTTAAAGGAAGACAAAGACAATTTTGTTCACCTTGGTTATCTCGTGTGTCTTCAATAAAGGTCACTATGTATCAAATATATTTCAGAGTTTGAATCCCGATATGCAATATAAAAGGTACAACATTCTTGATTTTTGTCCATGTGAATGTATACAGGAAAACCTTATTAATATAATTAGTATCTTACAGTGATTTCCATGATAAGTCCGAGAAATCCCGTAGATTTTACTATTTATTAATGCAATAGCCATGAATTGCAATATTCTATTTCAGATGCATCCCTCATTTGATTATTTCTCAACTTTATACTAAGATTGTTTACCTTTCTCTTATACAAGGATTTACATAACTGGTTTATTTCTCAATTTCTAATTTTACCTGAGTTACAAATTTGTATTTACTCAAAAAGGTATATATTGGATCAAAATATTTATTTTACCAATATTTCAGTTGCTGAACGCCAACCTTTATCAAGGTGTTATAACATATTTAACATATTATACCTTGATAAAGGTTGGAGTTCAGCCAACTGGAATATTGGTAAAATAAATGATATTTTGATCCGATGTATCTTTTTAATTAAAGATTTATTTATGATTTGCTCTATTTTCAAAACAAATTTGTATATTTCTTGGCTCTCAATGTACATCTATATAATTGCACACATCTCACTTCACACCTTGTCTTTATGCCCGTTGAAGAACGATGTCGTTTGAAAGCCAGCAAAATAAACATGTTATATAGAAGATACTTTTGAGTTTATAATCTTACAATATAAAATAATTTTAACAACTGATATTTACTGATTCATGCATACATAATATAAGCCCTCCTAGTATTTTATAATCGCAGTAAAAACAAAGGAAAGTTTATTTATTTATAAAAAACATTCGCACTTGATAGTTGTATTTGTTATAAATACGAGGTGTGTTCAAAAAGTATCGCGAATTTTGAATTTTCGCGGGTTTCGTATATTCGAATTTCGATATTTTTGTGGCTTTATGTTGGTACTCATGTCTCTCACTTATGCCGACAAGCTCGGCCATTTTAAATGTTCACTTAATTGTTGACAGCTGCTTTGCTTGCAGGTGTTTTGGATCGTCTTCGATTTTTACCTATTAAAAAAAAATGGATCAAAGAACCTGTATCAAATTTTGTGTGAAAAACGAAATTAAGTGTGCGGATGCATTCCGAATGTTGACTGTGGCATACGGAGAAGCTACCTTGGACCGAAGCAACGTTTATCGGTGGTACAAAATGTTCTCAGAAGGCCGAGAATATGTGAACGACGAAGAGCGTGCCGGACGCCCGAGCACTTCAACAACAGACGAAAATATTAATGAAGTGGAGAAAATGATATTGGCCAATCGTCGAATCACCGTTAGAGAAGTTGCTGAGGACCTAAACATATCGATTGGCTCGTGCCATTCGATTTTTATCAATGATTTGGGCATGAGACGGGTCGCCGCGAAATTTGTACCAAAATTGCTCAATTGCGACCAAAAACAGCATCGCATGAACATTGCTAATGAGATGTTGGACTCTGTCCGCGACGACCCAAATTTGCTCCAGAGGGTCATAACTGGTGACGAAGCGTGGGTTTATGGTTATGACGTGGAAACCAAAGCTCAATCATCTCAATGGAAGCTGCCGCACGAACCAAGACCGAAAAAAGCGCGCCAAGTTCGGTCGAATGTGAAAGTTTTGCTCACAGTTTTCTTCGATTGCAGGGGCGTGGTGCATCCTTAGTTATTGCCACAGGGTAGAATGGTCAATAAGGAATATTACCTGCAAGTTATGCGCAATTTGCGCGAAGCAATCCTCCAGAAACGCCCGAATTTGTGGAAGAACAAAAATTGGCTTTTGCACCACGATAACGCCCCTGCTCACACATCGTTGCTTGTGCGCGACTTTTTGGCCAAAAACAACACACTAATGATGCCGCAGCCACCGTATTCCCCAGATCTGGCCCCCTGTGACTTTTTCTTGTTCTCTAAACTGAAGAGGCCCATGAAAGGACGACGTTACGCTACGCTTGACGAGATAAAGACGGCATCGAAGGAGGAGCTGAAAAAGATTTAAAAAAAAAGATTTTCTGAAGTGCTTCGAAGATTGGAAAAACCGTTGGCACAAGTGTATAATATCTCATGGAGATTACTTTGAAGTAGACAAAATAGGTATTTATGAATAAATAAATAATTTTTGAAAAAACACAAAAGTCGCGATACTTTTTGAACACAGCTCGTAGATAGCGCGTTAATGCCTGATACTTAGGACCTTTTGTCTCATGCAACAATCTTTCAATCGAAAAACAGAGCTTTAAAATTTGAAACGGGACTTGTACATCCATAGACAAAACTTAAGGAAGTTGTATACCTTTTAACTTATATATATATGAAAAAACATTAGAAAAAAATAAAAGATAAGTGGGCCAGGTGTTGATATTAAAAACAAAGAAGGCATCTCCTGACCACGAGCACATGTGCTTTTTAGATGGCAGAGCGCCATCTAGTGGAGCAAAAATAAACAAAACGTTTATTTGGAACTAGTACCGATGCATGGCACTACTACAGGAGAAGATATATTTAATTGCGTTTATGATCTTCTGCAAAAATACAATTTGCCTCAATCAAAATTGACTTCTGTAGCAACAGATGGAGCTCCTTTAATGACTGGAAAAACCAACGGTTTCGTAGCATTACTGCGAAAAAAACTAAGTGAAATTTCTGATGGTTCCAATATTCATCATACGCATTGCATTATACATCAGGAAGTATTATGTACGAAGGTAATAAAAATGGAAAATGTGTTGACACCTATCAAAAATTTCATCAATTTCATAAGATCTCGAGGTTTAAATCAGCGACAGTTCTCTCTGTTCTTAACTGAATTAGAAAGCGAATATTCAGGTTTATCATACTACACCGAGGTACGTTGGCTATCATGCTCCAAGGTTCTCAAACAATTTTGGGACTTGAAAGAAGAAATATGTCAGTTTTTAATAACCAAGAATCAAGACATCACTTTGTTTTCTGATCAAGTATGGTTGCAAGATTTTTCCTTCATGGTTGACATAACAAAACACTTGTCGGATTTAAATTTGAAACTGCAAGGAAAGGATCAGATCATTACAAACATGTGTGACCAAGTTAATGCATTCAAATGTAAGCTAGTTCTTTGGGAAAAGCAGTTGAAAAACGAAGATTTAATGCACCTTCCGACATGCAACATGTACAAATCAAGTTTAGGTGAAACTGCATCGTATCAAAAATATGCGGAAAAAATTTTAAGTCTTAGAAATGAATTTGAAACAAGGTTGTCTGATTTCAAATCTTTGGAAGGAAAGTTTACTTTGTTTTCTTCGATTTTCTCGATAAATATAGAATCAGTACCTAATCATATGCAAATGGAGGTAATAGATATCCAGTGCGATTCAGATTTAAAGGCAAAATTCATTGAAGTTGGCGTTTCTGAATTTTACAAATATTTGCCAGCCAGATTTGAAAACACTCGAAAATTAGCATATGAAATTATGTCCATGTTTGGAAGTACTTATCGGTGCGAGCAGTTATTTTCACTTATGAAAGGAAATAAGACTCCAATCAGATCGAGAAATACTGACGTTCACCTTGGGTCAGTTTTAAAATTAATCACTGCGAACAAGATTTCCCCGGAAGTAGGAAAGATGGTAGCAGAAAAGAGATGCCAAATATCAGGGAGAAAATATTAACTTTACTTTCTTTTTTCTTATTAGTATTTTTAAAATAAACCTACATAAATGTTACTATAAAATTTAATTACTTGTTTTCTTTTTTGCGGCCCACATAATCTTATTACTTTTTTATTTGGGCCGTGTTAGGATTTGAGTTTGAAATGCTTGGTTTAGACCATCCTTTCACCGACCTCCCTTCCTTTGTTGCTGCTTTGCTGAAATCGATTAGAAAAATAAGAAATCAATAATAGAGGATGAAGATTCCCAGTTCTTTGATTAAAATAAGTAAAAAACGCTTAGCCTCCATCCAATCAATCATTTTTGAAAATTTTGAGGGATTTCAGACCCATTAAACATATGCTCAAGTTTTTATTAATAAATTTCAAAATTAGATAAGCCAATTTTTGCTTCAATTATAATTTTGTTGTTATGAAATAGTTTAGTTAACAAAGTTTCGTAATCATCTCTCGTGTACTCCGTTTTTCATAATTATATTCTTTAAAACACAATTAAAAGTTTTTAAAAGAAGAAATCTCAAATTAAAAATTGTTTTTAAAGTGAGGAAACTTTAGAAAAGTAATTTTTATGAAGCTTTCTATAGAAAATTTTGTCGACTCTATTGTACGAATTGGCAGCTGTTTTAAATGGTTATTTCTTCTTTCTTTTACCTTGTAGAAACACCAGACATCTAATCTTACAAAGTTTTTCATATATTTTCTATATATTTTAGTGTATAGCTTATTATATTTTCTTTTCCTATCAATAAATATTTTATTTTTTATAAAGAAACTAGCGGACGTACCCGGCTTCGCCCGGGTTTTACCCGAGTAAAGGTTTGTCTAACGAATCTCTCGATAAAGTGAACATTTTTTCCCGGTCCCTTGAAAAATACTCGATAAGTTAAATAAAATCAATATTAATTGGTTCCCTCGGTAATTGGAAGTTAAAGGAATAGTATCTTGCCTTGGAATTGTATCATTATTCTTGTATGGATGTCCCCGGCTTCGCCCGGGTTTTACACGAGTAAAAGTTTGTCTAACGAATCTCTCGATAAAGTGAACATTTTTCCCGGTCCCTTTGAAAATACTCGATAAGTTAAATAAAATCAATATTAATTGGTTCCCTCGGTAATTAGAAGTTAAAGGAATAGTATCTTACCTTGGAATTATTCTTGTCTCAAATAAATTGCCGTGTCATCCTGAATTTTGTCTTTCCTAATTTTCTACATTACAAAATCATCGTATCATCATGATAATATTTAGAGCAGATTGTTGAATTATAACAGATAAATTAGAATGTTTATTTTGATTATTTTTAGGCTAAAAGTTATTTCAAAAATTTTATTTGCTAGAAACCTTCCCAGTACTATACTAAATAACTTCCCAAAGTTTCATGGTGTTCCAATGAGTGGTTTGGTCAGGCATAAAGGACAGACAGACACACATAACATTCATTTATATATATACTAGCGGACGTACCCGGCTTCGCCCGAGGTTTTACCCGAGTAAAGGTTTGTCTAACGAACATTTGACCGTGTTTTACCCGAGTAAAGGTTTGTCTAACGAATCTCTCGATAAAATGAACATTTTTTCCCGGTCCCTTGAAAAATACTCGATAAGTTGAATAAATTCAATATTAATCGGTACCCGAGTAAAGGTCTGTCTAACGAACATTTGTTAAAACTATTCTCTATAGACTTATAAAAAGAAATAGATATATTTTGATAATTTGAAACTGATAAAGTGATCATTTTTTCCCGGTCCCTGTGTGCCGTGTCATTCTGAATTTTGTCTTTCCTAATTTTCTACATTACAAAATCATCGTTTTATCTAGTGAACATTTTTTCCCGGTCCCTTGAAAAATACTCGATAAGGTTGAATAAATTCATGGTCGTTTATGGAAGATGGACGAAGTTCCCGGAGGTCATCTTGGGCAAGCTCCCGCGAGGCTTTTTTTCTTGTCTACTTGGCATAGCTGTGTCACCAACTCTGCCCTGATTGGTCGGTGGGTACTTTGACTGTCGGCCGGCGGCCGGGCGAATCCATTCTGGCACGGGGTCTGCCCCACTCCAAACCTTTGGCAAAGCACTTTCTAATTAAAGATTATTGTCTTAAATAATCTTTAAGAACAAAAAGTATAATAATTGAACGATAGGAAATTATAGTAAATAATTATACTAAACTAAATGATGTAAAAATAATTATACATGAAATTTGAAATAAGTTTTAGAAAAGTTATCGTTAAGTCCACGGGAAAAGATGTAGCCAAAACAAATAGGTTTTTAACAGTGACACGTGAGCACCCGCCTCGAGACGCGCTCCTCTCTCCTAACATTACTCCCCCTCTTGAAAAAGCCTATCTCCGTCTCAATGGTGGCGCTGCTTGCGAGTTAAAGCTACAAATCTGCAAATAACTCTAAGGATATTAAAGATATTCAAGATATTATTTTTCGTAAACCTTTCCGAGAATACACCTAATAATATCCCAATATTTCACGGCGATTGGATGTATGGTTTTCGAATCCATAGAGGACACACAGACACACACACAGACATTCAATTTTATATATATATAGACTAGCGGATGTGTACCCGGCTTCGCCTGGGTTTTATCCGAGTGAAAGTTTGCCTAACGAATATTATATATTATGAAGTATAATAAACAATGCTAAAGATCAGTTTTAATTATTAATCAAGATTGTGTGTGAATATGTGAGAAAGATGTAATATCGTTGTTGTTTTCTTGGCCGACTGTTTTACATATGGTGTTATCTTAAAATTGCTTGTTTTGAATATTTTTTTAGATTGAGTTGAATGAATTGCTGAATTTTTTTTTTGTATTTATTTATAAATAAAATTAACTCTGTTGAATTTTTTTTTGTATTTAATCGATAACAGCGAAGTTACGCATGTTAATGTTAGGAAAAATATTTTGATGTTAAGCAAAACCTGCTCCATCTCGTTTTACATAAATGTTGAAAATTTGGTTGAAATTGATGCATTGTAACGAAAGTTTTTAGTGATGTCCACTTATGAAATTTCCATTTTATTAATATATAGAAGATAGAAGATATAATATAAATGAGTTTTAAAAATTGTTTAAAAAAATGCATCGGCCGGGAATCGAACCCTGGCCGCCCGCGTGGCAGGCGAGCATTCTACCACTAAACCACCGATGCTTTAAAAAAATCAAATTCATTTATCGTCGCGACCAGTGCTGCGCCCTAGCGGTAAAAGACTGGAACTAACGCTTTTTGGTTTTTTATTTTTTAAAAAAGCACATTAACTTTTTTAGTTTTTTGAATAGCCTATATGTTAAACGAAATCTTCAGCTACCTACATGCGAAATTCCATAATGATTGAGTCAGTAGATTTTGCGTGATGCGATAACAAACATCGATTTCGCATTTCATTTTTATATATATAAGGAAGGATATATATATATTAAAAATAAAGAAGGTACCTCCTGACCACGAGCACATGTGCTTTTTAGATGGCAGAGCGCCATCTAGTGGAGCAAAAATAAACTAAACGTTTATTTAGCTTGCTCCGTGATATTTGGCCAACCCGATTTCTTGATAAATTAAGAAAAGTCATCCACGAATTTGCTCCACTAGATGGTGCTCTGCCATTTAAAAAGCACATGTGCTCGTGGTCAGGAGGTGCCTTCTTTATTTTTAATATCAACCACTGACCCACTTATCTTTTATTTTTTTCTATTGTTTTTTCATATATATATATATATATATATATATCAATTAAGAAGGATTAGAAGATGAGTTTCTTTTATTGTAAGAATGCTACGAGCTTTCGGACAAAAGTCCTTCAACGGGCATAAATATAACTATACTAAGCTTAGTATAGTTATATTTATGCCCGTTGAAGGACTTTTGTCCGAAAGCTCGTAGCATTCTTACAATAAAAGAAACTCATCTTCTAATCCTTCTTAATTGATATACGTTACTAGAAGAGTCTTTACCTTTAATATATATATATATTATCATTATTATTAATAAAATAATAATGTAGCGTAGAAATCAAGTCTTTGTATATCTGAAGGTGTGAGAGTATTTATTGATAACGTCACGGCGACTAGTCGACAAATATTAATAAATTACCCAAACTATCTACAGCTAGGGAATCGTGAACAAGAAAACAAAGAAATATTAAAAAAATGATTTTACAAATACAGAGTAATATATATTTTTATAATCTATTGAATATTTTCATTGAATAATATTAAATTAAATAATAAATTATTTCTTCGCCACAACATTCTGTTCTGAATATAGAGCAATCCATATTTAAATCTTTAGATGAGGGGTGTTCACCACTGATGGCTCTCCAGGAACCTGGGTTATAAATATATCTCTCTCACCATTAATGAGATAGACGCTCTTATTATTTTATCATTGCAGTAAGGTCAGTAAAAAATTGCTTATTTCAAAAAGAATCATACACGTCAAAATTCACTCTTATACAATAATAATAATAAATTTATGATGTTTCAAAGTAATCGGAACATGTGTTTTTAAGTTTAATTTCAAAAAATTAGTAATATATCTAATGAATATTTATGGATATACAAGTGTATGTTTAATCTCTTTTAGAATTTTTACTATTTATACAATTGTAAAACGAAAATTAAAATTATACCGCGAATGTTTCTTTTAAAAATCGAAATTTATTTTCAAAGAGAAATAGCGACATTTCTAACTTTGAGGATGAGGTATGGAAAGGTGAAACATGAAGAGTAATGGAGAACGGAAAAATAAAAAGTGTCCAGGGGCGGGAATCGAACCCACACCCTTCTGCTTACCGGGCAGGTGCCTTGTCCACTCGGCTACCCTGGACGTTCGATTCCCGCCCCTGGACACTTTTTATTTTTCCGTTCTCCATTACTCTTCATGTTTCACCTTTCCATACCTCATCCTCAAAGTTAGAAATGTCGCTATTTCTCTTTGAAAATAAATTTCGATTTTTAAAAGAAACATTCGCGGTATAATTTTAATTTTCGTTTTACAATCATCAGCCGCGTTATATTGTATTTTAAATATTTATACAATTAAAATATATTTGATGATTATCAATTATTTTATTTCCAAAGCGCTATATCCCGCATATTGCGCCAAACAAGGAGAAAAGTTTATTTACATAAGTTATTTACATTATTCAACACATGAAAACACTAGAGATCCAGATTTTGTAGAAAGTTTAGAATGTATTTGCAAAATGAATTAAACTTTAAATATGATTTTTTATCGGAAATCAAATCGTTAAGTTCACAAACAACTAGTTCATTCTTCATTCTATAATCTTGAAATGCTGGGCAATCGATCAGTAGATGTCTTGAGGTTTGTTCCTCAATACCACAAAACAACTTGAATCCTCCACTGCCTTTATTCTATTTAAAAAACTTTTGAAATTTCCGTGGTTTGTAACAAATGATGATGCTTTAAAGTAATTTTGAACATGTGTTTTTAAATGTATTTAAAAAAAAGTAGTAATATGCCTAATGAATATTTATGCATATATGTGTAATCTCTTTTAGAATTTTTGCGAGATTAAAAAATCCTTTAGAATTTAGAGAATGAATTAACACAAACATTTTAACAAAACCATTAAAGAAACTTGGGTATTTTTACAATTCTTTTATTTCTCGAGCATTCGGGATAACATGCTCTTCAACACACATAGACCCATAAATACTAAGAAGTAGTACTTCTGGGTCTCCGTTTTGAAGGGCATGTTAGCCCGAATGCTCGAGAAACAAAAGAATTGTAAAAAGAAACCTAAATGTTGGAAAAGAAAGAGTTCGAGGCAGCCAATGGGAGGCCGACGAAGGGGGCTACGGGGATGCACGACTGGAATGAGGAAAACAAAAAACAGAAGAACTTGTAAACAACTTTCGAACGGGAGGATTTGCCCTGACCTCCGATTTTTTTAGTGTAAATATTTAAATATATAATTAATTAAATAATACTTTACTATTTTCTTAATTTATAATAAATATAATTTTCCCTCCTGTTTTCGTCTTATATTTTAAAAGTGCTATAAGCAGCGACACCACAATTTTGAACCTTCAACCCCGCCGACCAAGAATAGAGGTGAGCGACCCCCTCTATAGAATTTAGATCGTCGTCACAACACAGAGTGGTGGTGAAATCACAATACTAACCCTAGATTCCTAAATGCTGTTGTCAAAGTATAAAATCAGGGAAAGAATCTTTATTATAAAACAAACGTTATAGAGAAAACCCCCCGTGATCACGTCTACAAAACAAATCAGTTTCAAGTTGTGCCTAATCTATGGCCTGAAGGAAATGTCCAAGACAGTTCTGTTTGTTATGCTGGACACGGAAGGACAGCTTACTAAGATCCTGGTGTGGTGTTGACATTAATCTGGTTGGTAAACACACCTCACCACGACATTGAACACGGGTGTCTGATACCTAAATATAGAAGGAGACTCTGAAAATGCTTTTTTTTTTCTTCTTGTTTCTATTCACAAACAGATGCAAACAGGGCATTGACTTCCAAGAATAACTCTGGTTAAGACGTGGGTATGTGTACATTTGGCTTGTCTTCATCTATCTTTCTTTGTAGTCGCTTTGTCTGCAAGCAAATAGGGGATTGTAAAGAAACTTTAAATAGATCCCTCACTCCTAGATTCAGTTTGTCGAAGAAACAAAAGATTTTTGTCTCAATTTTAATTGTTAAGTTTGCTTCATTTTTATTGAAGTTGAATATTTCGCTTGGGTTTTCTGTTCGAATAAATTTTCCAGCGATTATTATTTGCTTTAAAGAGGTTAATTATGATAATTAAAATATACAAGTATCAGAGTCATCAATCAATTCTTAATTCTGTCACCGTTTGTGCTTTTGTGAATGGAATAAATATCCAAATATGGCCTGCCACGCTGGCGGCCCGGGTTCGATTCCCGGCCGATGCATTTTTTTTCTACAATTTTTAAAACTCATTTATACATTATACAAGAATGACATCCACGGCGCCAATTTATAATTGTAACGAATAGTATTTAAATAAAAGCATTTAATCATGTGAAACCCGGGCGTTGCCCGGGCCATTCGGCTAGTTATTAATATAATGATGAGAGAGAGAAGGTATTCTTTAATATGCGATTATTATCATCATTAATATCGATCTCAAAATATGTAAATTTTACCTTATTTAGCTTATATTGATATATTCTTTGATAATAAATTAGATCAGGAGACTAATTCCTAACCTCATTTTATATCCTATAGTCAAATTTCATTCAAATAGGTTTAATAAGGTCGATACTATTGTAATTCTAATCAAATATACATTTTATTATAATTTGACTGAAATTAAAGAGAGAGAGAGAGGAAAGCATTCATTATTTGGCAACTGAATCTTACTGATGGCTTAAGCTACCTGTCAGAATAAATATCAACTAATCGTTGGTTTTTAGTTATACTTGAATATTGACCAAATTTCTTTTCTTGATTAATCAAGAAAGGTCAACCGCGTATGCATTTCAGGCTGTTGGCCCCCATCTCAAGGTGTTTTTCTTTTTGTGTATTAAGTAATTTATATATTTTTTCAATCCAAGTTCTTTTTTGGCTTCTTGATAAAATAAATTGATTTTTCAAAATCAAATGTTATTTTTTTCACAACTTGTATAATTCAGGATTTCCAAAACAAGAAGGAAAGTTAAAGCTTTATTTCTTCTGGGAAATATAGCAGTGTGCTAAATGCAGTTTTTCACAAAATTTGGTTTTCCATTTCAAGGTGGCAGAATAATATAATTTTAAAAAATGATCAGTTTATATTTATTCCTACAGATGGCGTAAGCCATCAGCAACTTTATAATAAAGTAGGTGGACGAGAAGGTAACACCTCGATTCCCAACAATCATGAACCGGGATTGAATCCCGCGTTAACCTTTTGTTTAATATGTGAATAACCTTCAAATATTATTCATTGTTCTATTATCATGAACTAGGTTGCTCTTGCTGAGCGGTACCTATTTATGTGAATTTGAACCAGCATCAGCAAATTTAATTTGCATAATCAATGGATACCTTTTTTTCTTACAGGTTTTTAGGAACATATTTCAATTTTAAGAAGTAACAATAGGTCTCTCAAGTCGCTCTTTTACGGACTTATCAAAGAAAAGAAAAAGAAAAAAAAATTGCCTGATATTTCGTGGCCGTGTGTGCAAAGTGACCATTAAAATGCTAATTATTAAAATATATTTATGACCATTATTATCCTGAAGCATTCTATCCATATGGAAAATACGCAAGATTTTAAACATCATCTATATACATTCGTCTTCAGTACAATTCTAAACTTTTTATCCTTATTTTTAGTATGATGCATGCATAGACATAATGCAATATATTTATATAAATTTTGTGAGAAGGCGAGAAGGATGAGAAACAGGTGTAAATAGTTTTTCTTTTTTTTTTTTTGGGGCTCATGTTAATACAGAATTGTATATAGTAGTTGATTTATGTTCAATTAAAACCATTGTGTGTGTGTGTGTGTGTGTGCGCTATACTGGGAGAATCCTGTATGGGGCTTGATCCCTAATAAAGGTTTGTGTGTATGATGCATGCTATTGTGATGACATATTGGAAACAACACCATGTCACCAAGTTATCGTGAAAATGTGTCACGATCATGAATTTAGCTAAAATACCAACAGCTACCTCGTATTTCTTTGTTAATTTGAACCATAGTTAACACAATAAGTATATAATAGACAAGCGGCTGCTGAGTATACAAGGCCAATTCTTGAAGAATATAAGAGATAGACATAAATTGTACAAAAGATAAACCAAATATATTCAAGAAGTAGACAAAATCCAGATGAGACAAAACAAAAGCATGTACGATATTTTTTATACTTTCAAATGTAATATGCTTTTTATATTACTCCTAGTACACATGGTTCAGACCATGATAATCATGGTGGGCAATACAGGGTAATGAACCCTATTATTTTTATTAAAAATAAAAAGGCAAACTAGAATAAAAAACTCTAACTATTTTATTCTATGTGGAAAATAATACAAAAGTGAATTTGTACTTGGATTAGGTGGATAAATTGAGAAAAAGGCACTTCCTGATCGTGCAGCTAAAAGTTGCTGATGGCTTGCACCATCTATCGGAATAAATATCAACTAATCGTTGATTTTTAATTATTCCAGAATTGGCCAAATAACGTTTCTTGATTAATCAAGAAAAGTTCGTGGTTAGCTTTTATTGATTGATCAAGAAACGGTATTTGGCCAATTCTGGAATAATTAAAAATATCATTTATTAGTTGACATTTATTCCGATAGATGGCGCAAGCCATCAGCAACTTTTATTTGCACGATCAGGAAATGTCACTTTTCTCTATTTTATTCTAGTTTTACTTCTAAGTATAGTTAGCGACTGCTTTTACAGTAAAGGTACCACATTTTTATACATAGAGTTCAATACCAGTTTAAAGGCCAAAACAGTCCAATGCAATATTACAGCAGTATGGTAGATTAAATTGACGAAATCGGTGAGCGAGTTCACTAATAACAGGCAAGAACTTTATATTTATTTATCATTTCAGTAAGAACAGTAGAAAGTTTTTATATTAAAAAGAATCATTCGCGTTAAAATATAGTTAAGATTTTGTATAAAGGTTGCGCGCTAATGCATCATATGCTAAAGTGGGGGGGCCCGAGTCCGACTTCCAAGTCGTTCCGCCAAGAGATCAACACCACAGAGGTCCGTACGTCTCTTGACCTCACGGACAATACAGCAGCTACACCTTCTGCCCGCTGTACAAATTTAATGGAGGAATCTCCAATCTCCATTCTGTCACCCCGGAAGCCCTGAACTGACTGAAGGCCTTGCCTCTCAGACTTTAATGACCGATATGTCCTCACTTCTTTTTTCTAGATTTAATTCATTTTGTCTCCTCTCTAATTGTAAATACGCTGCTGTATCACCTCATAAGCATAAATAAATAAATATGCTAAAGAAAAATATGATTAAATTTAACAACAACAACAAAAGCCTTTATTGAGGACCTCTCGTCCTATACAGGATTCGCCAGTTTACAGAGTAAAAGAAGAGAACTAATAATGCAGAGAGAAACCCACATGTAGTAGGTATAGTATTTTCTACACTGTGACTATATACAACAGCAGCAACAAGCCTTTTACTGGTCTACGTCATTCTAATCCTGACATAGATTATTTGCATATAATTATTTACATCAATTAGATTATGTATATAGCCTCCTCTTCTCTAATATGATTAAATTCATTCAATGATAAAAACAGCCTTCGAGGATAAGTTTTAATCTTTATTTATACATTCTCTCAAGCTTTCAGGTATTATAAATTCTTTTATAGGAGTATATGACAACATGAATCTTAATCATAAAGATAGAGGTTGCCTGGCCGGCATTCATAATTCTTGTAAATAAAGACACTTCGGCCAAACGAATAAACATAAAAAAAATAAGAAGAGATTCTTTTATAAATTTATTGTGCAAGCTTTCGGACTATACGTCCTTCTACAGGCATGGATAGTCCGAAAGCTTGCACAATAAGCTCCTCTTATCTTTTTTATGCTTATTCGTTTAACCAATTCTTAAAGAGTTCCTTATCGTTTAATACTTCGGCCAGTAAATCTTTTTATTACCTCGACGTTTCGACAAGAAGTTTTTATCCTCTTCTGGAGCAAACAAAAATTAAAACATTTGAGAAAACATTTGCTCCTGACGAGGACAAAAGTTTTTTGTCGAAACGTCGAGGTAATAAAAAGGTTTACTGGCCGAAGTATTTTTATTTTCAAGAATTATGAATCTTAATATCTTTAACTATTATTTATATATAGTATTATTTACATATTTAAAAATTATATAATAAAAAGGTATATATTGAAGGAATTAAAGTTTACGGCGACGTGTTTCTTTTATTTGTGCTGTATAATCGGCAAGCTTTCGGACTTTGACGTCCTTCAACAGGCTAAGAAACACATGCGGGATAATTTTCAAATGTCGTTTAACAATCATAAGACGATTTATATTGTATTATAAATTACTTTATATAATATTTACGAACGGAAAAATATGTCCAGGGTAGCCTAGTGGACATGGCATCTGCCCGGTAAGCGGAACACTGTGGGTTCGATTCCCATCCCTGGACACTTTTATTTTTCCTTTTATCATTACTCTTCACAATTCATCCTTTCATACTTCGTCTCTAAGGGGTTAGAAATAATCATTATTTATTCTTAAAAATAAATTTCGATTTTTTCGTTTAAAAGAAACACATGCGGGATAATTTTCAAATGTCGTTATACAATATTATTCTCTAGTGTCTTGTACAGTTGCCTGTTGAAGGACGTTATATTCCGAAAACTTGCAGATTATACAGCACAAAGAAACATGTCGCCATAAACTTTAATTCCTTCTTCAAGATTATGTCTGTCGATTCCTTCTCTTGTAAAAAAGGAAAATATTGGCAAATAAATCTTTTATTCAATCCAATATATGCCTTTTTATTATATAATGATTTAAATATGGATTGCTCTATTTTCAGAACAATATTTTAAAGTTTTTGAAAATAGAGCAATCCATAAATAAATCTTTGATTAAAAGGCATATATTGGATCAAAATATGATTTATTTTACCAATATTTCCGTTGTTTGAATGCCAACATATTAATGTTATAACACCTTGATAAAGGTTGGAGTTCAGCCAACTGAAATATTTGTAAAATAAATGATATTTTGATCCAATATATGCCTTTTCAATTAAAGATTTTAAAATGTGTATAGAAACTATTCATATTGTCATATATTCCTCTAGAAAGGTTTATAATAGCCAAAAACTTGAGAGAATATGTAAATAGAAACTATTTTAGACGCCAGACATCATCTTGAAGATGGAAAAAAAGTTTAGGGCAACGTGTTTCTTTTATGGTAGATTAAACTGGCGAAACCGCTGGGAGGGTTCACCCTTGATGAGCCAGACCCTCTAATTTTTCTATTGCAGTAATATATTTATAATTGTATGAAATTCTACTCTCTTAAAAGCTTATGTCCATAGATAATCTAAAATACCCATTCCAAGAGTCTATCAACAGTATTACTATAAAAGGAAGATCGAAAAATGCAATATAACAGTGGTATGGTAGATTAAACTGGCGAAACCGCTGGGAGGGTTCACCACTGATGAACCAGGCCCTCCTTTAATTTTTCCATTGCAGTAAGGGGGAGTAGAAATTGTTTAATTTAAAAAAAGAATCTTACGCGTCTAAATTAGTTTCTAATTTTCATAACAGATGGCGCGCTAGTGCATCATAATATGTAAATAAAGTAAGAAACTATTCATATTGTCATATACTCCTGTAGAATGGTTTATACAACTATACAATAATATATACTAAAACATACTATGTAATAGCCAAAAACCTGAGAGAATATGTGAAAAAGTAAGAAACTTATTTTCGATGACCATTTTTAGTATTGCCTACATTTAGGAGGTTTTCTATCTTTCGAATTAAATTTAATTCGATTTATTTGATATTATCAGTGAAGTTTCTAAGATTCTGTGGTAGTTATCTTAGCCATGGAAGGATTGGAGAAGATTTTCTTAGGAAGAGTGGATTCCGTACATTTCACTTCATATACGTAAGCTGGTAGTGTGATTTGTAATAATTGTTTTTTCGTTCGTAAATAAACTCTTTTCCAATATTCATAGGCAGCTCCATTAATATAAGATGGTTTCTTTCTTTGTTTTTCTTCGTCATTTTGGTAATAAGCCATTCTTGATGAGATATTAACTGGAATATATTCAGGTACTTCTGGTCCCAAGAGTACTTGCACTGGTGCAACAATCTCAATACCATTCTGATGATATGAGATTTCATGCATTATTCCTGAATTTGCAAGATCTCCATCGTCTAAAGTTAATGGATGATTTCGATCAAATGGTTCTAGAGGTTCGATATTCAAGGATATTGATTCGTTTTTTAAAACTTTCACTCCACGTTGTTCATCCGTTAGCTCTCTATCCTGGTATTTATGCCGAGTAAAGTTAGGATGAATCAAATTGGAAAAGAATTGAATCAAATATGAGAATGTTTGTTTATCAATACCTTTTTGATCATAATGATGAACAGATTGATATCCGTAAGCTACAGATAGAAGAACAAGAATAAATGCCACCATTTATGATTAGATCATCCTAGACCATGTGAAAGGCCTAAATGATATAAACTATCAATTTCCGTAGCAACAAGTGGAAAATGATAAACATTGGATATATATAGATATTTTTAGATATTTTTTTTATGGATTTTTATTTATTTATCAATTGCAGAGTACACGCTATATCCACAATTCGGATATTTGCGCGTGAAATATAAACATTTAAATGAAAGACACAAAAGAAAAGTAGTTAAGAAGATATATACATATTTACATATCAGTATGCAAATTGATTACAATAGTAATCACTTAACTAGCTAAATACATTCTGCAAAATTTGTTGAATCTTTGGTATATGTCCTTAGTGGAGACCAGATGTTGCAAATTTATGGGAAGTTGATTTAGTTCTCTAAGATCAGCGGGCAGTCAGTTAATAAGTGTCTGGGGTTCTGTTCTTCGCCTCCACACGAGCATCCAGGTGATTCAGCTTTGCCAATTTTAAACAGGCATGAATTGAAGTCGCCATGTCCAGTGAGGAATTGCACATTATAGAAGTTAGGTTTAATAAAATTAGGAATTTTTGGGCCACTGAAGAAACTTTTGAAATTTTCATTGGTCGCTTCGTAATATTCCTGCTGTTTCTGGTTTATAAAGTTAGAAATTATGATTATTTTTGCTGGGACAAATCGGTTGTAATCTATATTTATTTTCAATATATTTGATTCAATGAAGTGATAATGGCCGTAAATTCCTTAGCTTTGTGGTCTAAAGCAGTTTTGACAATGTCAGTTAGCGCTGTTATTGTTGATCGTGATTTTGTAAATGTAAATATGGATGGTATATATTCTAATGCATTTTAAAAAGGAGAGCTGCCTCTTTTGGTACATTCACATATATAAGGAAACATATATTTTTTTATCCCTAGTACTCGTGGTGTAGGCTATGATAATCATGGTGGATAGTTGGCGACTGCATTTACTGTAATTGCATCACATGTCTACACACTTAAAAAAACAGTTTTTCGACTTTTGCACTTACAAATGTACCAGAGCCTCGTTTCGTTACTTGCACTTGATGGTGGGCTGGACTTTTGCAAGAATCGGAGGCCATTGGAGCATTTTTTTTTTTATTAGAAAAAAGAGCCCAATGCGGAATTCGATCCAGGGTCGTAGTGGTCCAAAAACAACGGTTTAGACCATCCTTCCACCGACCCCCGGAAAATGGAATAAGACAATAATTTTAGTATTGTTTTAAAATGTTGATGAATTTTCTTTTTCTAGATCTAAATAGCTATGCCGGCTATTTGAAATAAAAGGATATATATATTTCTTATACTCATACACACATTAATGTGAATATTTACAGTCTTATTTACATATTTAAAATTGCACATATACAACAACAACAACAACAAAAAGCCTTTATTTAGGGTTACTGACCCTATACAGGATTCACCAGAGGTATGCATAAGAACAAAGCAGTGAGACAAAGGAAATAACGATATAGACAGAAGAAAAAATTGCACTTATAGTTCTAAATGTATTTATAATATTTTCAATGTACAGTTTATATTTTATTGTCCGATAGACCTTGTTAAGTTATTATAAAACCTTTGCTAAATCATCAAAGATTACACATGATCTTATTACTTTCTATTTATGGCTAATATTCAGCATATTTACACACATCTTGTTTTACATATTTTTTGTTTTTTGTTTTTTAAGGAATAGAGACTCTTCTAGGTAGGTCGAACAGCCTGCGCCACACTGACGATGGCCAACAGTCCGAAAAGCATACTAAGTTATTTTTTTAATTCTAGAAAAGGGGCAATTGAACTAGAGAAGCCGCTTGAGAGGTTCACCACTGATGAGCGTAGACCCTTCTCAATATTTTAATTCATATTATGTTTAATATTTAGAAAATTGATCTAATATGATAGGAAGAAAACAAATATTAAAGGTATATAATTTATTGTATATATATTTATATGAAAAATAATAGAAAAAAAAGTCAGGTGTTGATATTAAAAATATAAAAGACATATTAAAATAAAAACATAAAGCCTCCAGGGAAAAGTTTCTTTTAAAAATAATTTTTATTAAAAAAATATCTCGAGCTTTCGGGCAAGTACGCCCTTCTACGGGAGAAAATACTTGCCCGAAAGCTCGAGATATTTTTTAAATAAAAATTATTTTTAAAAGAAACTTTTCCCTGGAGGCTTTATGTTTTTATTTTAATATTAATTCAAGGGAATATTTTATCGAATAAAAGACATATCCTGACTAGGAACACATGTGCTTTGTAGAAGGCAGAGCGTCATCTGGTGGAACAGAAATCAACTAAACATTGATTTAGCCTGTTCCCTGATATTTGGCCAACCCATCAAAATAGGTTAGAAAAATGCGCAGCAAGAGAATAACACACATACATATATTTTAAATAGATCAATCCATAAATAAATATTCAATTAAAAAGGCAAATACTGGATCAAAATAGCATTTAATTTACCAATATTTCAGTTGGCTGAATGCCAACCTTTATCAATGCATTATAGAATATTAATGTGTGTCAACAACCTTGTTGTTGTTAAAATTATATTTTGATCCTATATATGCCTTTTTAATTGAACACATAAAATATATATGTTATTATAAAATAAATAAAGCTTTCAGGGTTAAGTTTCTTGTGCACCATTTTGTTTTCAAGCTTTCGGACTTGTCAGTCCTTCAACAGGATTATCACGTTAACAACTTAATAATAAATACAATTTTTATATACACATATATATGTCATACCGTAGCTATTTTTATTTGCTTGATTAAAGGAAGCTTTCGGGTTAATCCTTCAGCTAACTAATGCCTCATACGTTTTAAGTAGCTGAAGAATGGCTTACCCGAAAGCTTCCTTTGATAAAGTAAATAAAAATAGTTGTGGTGTCTTATGTTTTTTTTTTTTTTGTAAATTGTCGGAATCCACAATCCAGTGATAATTCTCTATGTATGCGCTATGTTGTATGTATGTATGTATGTATGTATGCGTTATGTATTTGTTACCTCTAGAGAACACATCAAAAAACGTATAACCTAGATGATATATCAAATGACATCGTATAATATATCAAAACCCAACACCCGTTTATTCCTAGAAAACTATAATTTTTCTTCCATTTAATAGAAGAATAAAATCAACAAAGGTAAACTAAGATATTATTGGAAATATTAAACCAATTATTTTCTAACAATTCTTTGTGAAATCTTATATTTTAAAGACTTTCTCACAACAAAGAATTATTTTTTTATTTTCTCTCTTTAACTATATATATTAATTATATATATTAAAAATAAAGAAGGCATATCCTGAACAGGAGCACATGTGCTTTTTAGATGGCAGAAAACGCCATATAGTAGAACAGAAATCAACTAAACGTTGATTTAACCTGTTCCCTGATATTTGGCCAACCCATTTTCTTTATAAATCAAGAAAAGCCAATATGTATACATGAATTGTATTTATTTTTTAATAATATTATTAGAACACTATTCTATAACCTCTAATATTGGAATAAAATACAAAGTGTAAATATTTATAGTAAATTTTCATTTATTTTTCAAAATTTAGGCTATAAATATCCACGCTACGCGTACAATTACAAAACAGTCCAAATTAGAAATGGTCGATGTTTCTCTTTGAGCATGCTGAAGATCGATTTTCCCTTGACAGCTAGCACTTCTAATATCAAAAGAAACTCATTTTGAAAAATATGTATTATAATTTTACCTATTCATTGAATTGCACTAATACATTTGAAGAATTCCAAAATGATGATAGCAATAAAAATCATTATCATTATTAGGATAAAACTTTGTTCCTTGTTGTTCTAAAACTTATCGAGAAGTTTTCTTCATCATTGGACCTGCAGTCCTGGTTCTTTTCTGTTGGTCTCGAGGGCCACGTCATCACCATCTCTTCAGCGGCGAAGCACGCACTATTTTCTTCGTAGACCGTGAAATACGTGGTGTCGCTGGAGACCTGCTGGTGATTCTCCACCAAACTTGGCAGCGGTGGCAGAGACGTCATATTCATTTTACATAGTTGTTTATATCTAATTATTTTAAACTAATATCGCAGACTGTGCACTTTCACATGTATCGAAAGATAAACAAGGGATCGAGTGAAATCTTTACAATGATATCAGGCGTCTATTTTGAAGGAGAGAACCGACCATTATCGATATTTGTTTTATTCATCTTGTTGTACTTTGGTCTTAATTCAATTTATTGAGCATCAGATCAACGAAGGAGAGATGCAGTTATTTTTATCCGAGTTTGGCTTGAGAAAGAGATGACGTTAATATTGAACTTCCTGGGTTTTGAAAATTGGCTGACAGAACAACCCAGATGGAACGACGGAACCCACTTAGACCGTTACAATACCATACGAGAAATTTCTCTTCTATTCTTCCGGATGAATTCGACTTCCCAAGAAGTAGAAGAGGGAATGAAGAGGAGTTTTTCATTGATCTGGAACAGGAAAACGGAAGAATGGATGAAAATGGACGATAAGACGACTATGCCAATGTGAAACGATTGCAATCCCTATCAGGACCTTTTCTCCCAGGTCTTTTTTTTTTTCCGGATAGATTTGAACTCTGCCGGACTTGAGGAGTATTAGCATTTAATCAAGCTAACCCAGTTAATCTATCAGTTGGAAAGGATGGAATAAGTCTCATTATCCAAAATGAAGTTATGATCTAGAAACTTGTGCGTCAAATATACATTCTTCCTTTTTGCTAAAGTGATTCCACTTTCCTTTCAGACTGGAATCGCCTTTTTCTCCTATAGTCAAATCCTCTAACTGTTTCTTCAATGTCTACTGAACATTTACAATTGAAAAAAATCAGTTTAATTTCAGCGTCTCTGATTGAAATTCTATCTTTGGTATTGAAAAATGTCCCCAGATACTTGATCCCTACTTTCCTTAGACTTTTCACCTTCCTAACCGATCCATTTAATCTTGATCTCCGATATAAATTAACTATCAATTTAAGAATCTGTATATTGTATTTTAAGGCTATCCTTCCTTGATATGACGTTGAACAATCTGTCATTCTGAATCCATTCTTAGAACCGGTATTTTTAGTGTCTATATGCATAAAAGTAAATTTTTCTTTCTGGTTGGTGGTTTAGGTGAAGAATAAATTCCCCCCTATCGCATTACTGATTATATATATTAGAAATAAGGTATTTTATAACTTATTTTCAAACAAACATTTAGTTCTTAGTACAGCTTGCACCACGCTGATGAGGGCCAACAGCCCGAAACGCGGGCTAAAGGCTGGGTAATTAGCCAATTCTGGAATAATTAGAAATCAACGAGAATAGTTGATATTTATTCCGATAGATGGCGCAAGCCATCAACAACTTTACGATAAGGAGATGCCTTTTTCATAATTTAGTTCTTAATTTATAAACAAATATATTAATAACTTTTGTAATTTTATGGGAAGATATTGTTCTCTTGATATATAGGTACCACTTTAGTAAAAATAGCGTTAAAAACCAGTATTTCCACCAAAATATAACATAGAAAATCAGGAAAGATAAACTTCGGGATAACACAACAATTTATTTAAGGCACAAAATCAACATTTAAAAAATACAAGATAAACAATGAGGGACGATTTCAGAGTAGCAAAATATGAATAATAAGATATCAAAAAAAGAATTATTTAATAATCTATATAATAAATACTTTGCTAAAAATATTTGCATATATATTCATTTAGCCAATGAAAGACACGATAGTTTCTTTCATACCTAAATCAAACTTCTACTCTCCTTACTGCGATCAAAATTTACGTATGAAAAAAACATTCGCGTCTTAATTCTTTCATTTGCTACATATAGATGCCTAACTGGTTTTGTCCTTGGTATTTGCGGAAGAGCATTGCTCGATGCAAATATATCTATATGTAAATAAGTTAAAACAAAGCATCTAGGGCTGCGTATCTTTCATTTCATAATTATAAAAACAAGCTTTCGGGCTCATACGCCCTTCTACAGGAGTTAATAAACGACTAACCATCTAATCTGAGATTATATTTTATATATGTAGCTATTATTTTGCATATTGGCCTGATTGAATAATTAACATATTCAGATTTACATATAGGTTGCATAATTTGGCAAATATTAATTCTTATTAATATGTGGTTATATAAATTATTTTTTATGAATAATATGTTGCATGTAATTTTCGATTTTTGTCATATTATTTTGAAATTTGAGGGATCCCACTAGATATGTAGTATCTATTAATGTAAATTAAATTTTATTGCCCTCTATCGTTAAAATTTTACACAAATAAATTTAATAAAATAATAAAATTTATTTGTGTAAAAAAAAAATCTATTAATGTAAATGTAATTGTTTTATTTTATTTAGATCTATTGATTCATATGGCAATATATAATTCTGCTGTCCTAAAAGCTTATGTACATAGTTTGCTTAAATACCATTTCTAAGATTCCACCCTTCAGTGTAGCATATATAAGCAGAAAGATTCAATACAATATTAGAGCTCTAAAGAAGTGGTCTGGTAGATTAAATTGATGAAACCGCTGGGAGGGTTCACCACTGATAAGCCAAGCTCTCCCAATATTTTTTCATCGCAGTAAGAACAGTAGAAGTTTGATTTATGTATGAATGAAACATTCACGTCTTAATACTTTCATTTGCTATATATATATGACGCTTCATTGCTTTTATATTAATATATTCATTTGTTTTTAACTATGGTTATAGTTTATTTGCATCTACGTACTGTGGGTGTTCTATGCATGTATGTTCAGACCTTTATAAATCTGTCACAACGTCGTATTAAACAGCTTTACATTGAAAAAGGCGAAAGTGGGTAGTCGAAACGTCTGAACAAAAAAAAAAAAGAGAAGAGTTATATCTTATTTAATTTTCATATAATTCCAGCACAAAACAATAATAATTTTAATTCAATATTTATAATTACTTATATCATATTGTAACAAAGTATTTATTAAATTTATTATTTTTATTAACAGAGTGGTCATTTTTATGTTTATATTTTGCTACTCTGTAAATTTCCCTCGTGGCTTATCTTTTATTTTACCATCCATAGTATGCTTTGGCCCTAAATAAATTGTTGTCTCATCCCGAAGTTGGTCTTCCCTAATTTTGCACGTGGTATTTTTGGTGGTGATCCTGAGTAAGTTAGGGAAGACAAACTGAAGACCTTGAAGCCATGGGTGCTGTGATCTACATTTTCGGATACTGACTCCAGGATTCCACCGCCGTGTCAAAGCCAAGACTTCCCTCGAAGAGGACGATGTTCCTATAGACGATACGACGACAAAGCCGCTTTTCACGCCGCAAGAAAAAGGACGAAAAGGTACTAGGAACAAAGTTCCAAGACTTCGATGGAATCCTTGGCAGAAGCACGTCAGATCCATGTCAGTATCTACAATAATTGCTAGCTGTGGGTCACAGCTCCCATAGGGAAGAAGTTATGTAACAAAGTATTTATAAATATTATTATTTTTATTGTCATTTTTATGTTTATATTTTGCTACTCTGTAAATTTCCCTCGTGGCTTTTCTTTTATTTTAACATCCATAGTTTGCTTTGGCCTGAAACAAATTGTTGTCTCCTCCCGAAGTTGGTCTTCCCTAATTATCCACGTGGCAATATGATGATTTAGGAGGAGGTGAATTGATCCAAGAATAAGTGTCTTTTATGTATTTTTTGAATTACAAATTTCGTGCTTTTCGACTTTGATGCCCTTCTACTAGAGGATGAATTCATTATAGCTAACATATATAAAAATATTTACTGGCCAAAAATCTTTAATTTTAAGAACAATGAATGCTAGCCAGGCAACATCTATTTTTACGATAACACTATTCGATAGAATCAAATATCTATTCATAATATATTCAAAAATACAAGATTTATTATCTTGAAGATAAAGGCTGCCTGCCCGGATTTCATATTTCTTTAAAAAATAGACACTTCGGCCAGTTAAAGTTCTATATTTTATCGAATTTTGCATTTTGATACTATCGAATAGTGTTAGCTATAATGAATTCATCTTTTTGTAGAAAAACATCAAAGCCAGAAAGCACGAAATCGTCATTAAAAATACATAAAAGTAAGCGAGAGCACATGCCAATAACAAAAGCTTTCAATTATTTATTATAAAGATTATTTATAGATTGTACATAGAGTATCAGCCCGTTGAAGAACAGTATATTTTGCTCGAAAGCTTGCAAATATAAAATTAAAAGAAACATTTTACCCGATATTTATTTTTACTTTTTCAAATAATTTCTGGGTGACTATTGTTCACATAAGTATTGAATTAATTCTCCCCCCTCCAAATTATTTCATTTAATAAGGATATAAGATATTATAAATATTGAATTAAAACTTTAACTATCAGAAGTGTCTTTTTTTAAAGAAAGATGTCTTATATTATACCTTGATATTTGTTTCTATTAATTGGCAGTAGTTGTAATAAATTAGTAATTTATTCTAAAAGTTTGTAAAGATACAAAAGTTTACGATTCGACATGAAACACAAGAATACACAAGAAAGTATTCCTTTGATGCATTTTCTTTCTAATAAGGATCTTATATAATGCATTTTGCTTATTATCTTTTCGTAAAAGGCACAACTTCTGTGGAATAATGGCGTCCAGACGGCTTGGGTGACAGTAAACATGCCGGCGGCGCCAGCCGCCAACAAAGGAGCCGCCGACAAAGGACTAACAGAACACGGCTTGATCTGCTACCGACCGAGTTGGGTGTTTTCCTCTGTCCTCTTAAGATGTATTAAATAAAGTTAGTTAGAAGGAGATTTTTACCCTCTCCTTTCTGCTATTTAGTGATCTTATTTAAATCCTTGCAACAGCCCACAAAGAATCATCACAGCGAATTCTTCTACCGAATTTCGCTTCAGTGTTTTGTGAAACTATTACCCTACAATTCTACACAACTTCAGAATTAAACATAAATCCAACCTCAGATTTGTCAAATTCAGACAAAAGTCTACTTGTATGAACAATATATAAAGTTTTATGCTTTTTTTTAGTGGTTGAGGTTTATTTGTCGCTCATGAATATCTTCTTCCTGAAAATTCATAATTCTTTAAAATATTTGCCCTATATCCTTTTGACCTAAAGCACTTCTTCTGCAAATTCTACCGATTATTAGATGCTACGAAATTGAAGCCATCTTGTACGGATGAATACCATATCCCAAAACGATGGTATACAGGTGAATTTTGTCTGAATTTGCTAAATATCTTCGTATATTCCTTTTAAAATGAAAGTATGTGCTTTTTGAGCGAAGATAATAAACAAAATATAACGTTTTGATGCCTTCTTTTCTAAATATACGAGAGGTGATTTCTTCGTACATTGATTAATACGTATTCTGAATTTATTTACTTTTAAATTTGAGAAAAAATTTAGTGGAATGCTATTTCGATTTTTTAAAATTGTAATATTGATCTTTTAGGAGATCATCTTTCACAGACAAGCAGAAAATTGATTCTATTCTATATCTATGTATATTCTATTTCCCCCACATCGACATATAATCTATCTAAAAATTACTATAAACCGCATAATCACATAGAAAAAATTAAGATATAAAAATAATTCTATTGAAGACAATATATTTTTCTGAAAGAGATAAAAGTACTTGTGAATTAACCTTTTTGTTTTTAACTGGAAATTCAATAAAGAAAGAATAAAATAGATTCCCTCAATTTAATCAGTAAATTGGATTAAAAAAAGAGAGAATGGGTGACAGCGAAGTTATTTTTCTAATATTTCTCTGAAGCAGGTGGAACTTAAATAAATCTTTGTGACATCAAATATCGACGCTACTCAAATATTTGCCGGTGACAAACATTTCTTTGTGAGGGAATCTTCTGTTTTTGATGGCACAGCAGGTTCCTGGAGATAGCTAATATATGCCATGTATATACAATAGTATCTAAATTAAAAAAGAAAATGCGCTTCAGATATATTCAAGTTAAAAAATATATCTACGTATATTAAATACTAGCCGAATGACCCGGGCAACGCCCGGGTTTTACCCGATTAAATGTTTTCATTCAAATACTATTCGTTACAATTATAAATTGGCGCCGTGTATGTCACTCTTGTGAAACGTCCCGCTCCAAACTTTGTGTCTGAGAAGCGATATTTTTATAGTCGAATGACCCGGGCAACGCCCGGGTTTTACCCTATTAAATGTACCCTATTCAAATACTATTCGTTACATGTTTTCTGATCGAATGAATGTTTTTCTGTTAGAATTTTGTTCCAGCATGACCCGGGCAACGCCCGGGTTTACACGATTAAATGTATATTACATATGGAAGATGGACATAGTTCCCGGAGGTCACCCGCGAGGTCACTCTGCCCCCGCGCGCCAGGACTTCTTGATCGGTGGTCGGTGGGAACTTGGACTGTCCAACCGGCCGGTAGCCGGGCGATCACATTTACTCGGCGGGGGGGGGGGGGGGGGGCAGGGGAGTCACGTGCGCGCCGGCAGCCAATGGGCGCCCCCCGCCATCAGATCGCCACGCGTTCTAGAGGGCGCTGCTCGTGAGCTAAGTTGAATAATTTGAATATATAGTTAAATAATTGATTTATATATTTTTTAAAATAGCCTATCGTCTTCCCCGTATTCTTTTACCTGTGTATGGAAATTTTGGTTTGAATTAGTGAACTATTGCGAATTTGTATACCGGACATACAGACAAACAGACATACAAACACATTCATTTTTATATATATAGATTACAAATGGATTTTCTTAATTTAGTTTAGTATAGCGAGAGCAGTTCACCTAATATAGTTTGAATCGCAAAGAACTTGGATAAAAGAGAAGCGAGTTTCCCTTCGAAATATTAGGAGAAATATTGTCTATTAAATCAAATATAAATATATGTTATTACGATGCATTAGCGCGCAATCTGTTATCAAATTACGAAACTATTTTAGACGCGTAATATTCTTTTTAAAATAAAACAATTTATACTTCCCTCACTGCATTATTCATAATTATATGTAATTATGCTGTCCTAAAAGCTTATGTCCATAGTTCATCTAAAATACCCATTCGAAGAGTCAAGCATTAGTATCACTATAAAAGGAAGTTCCAAAAATGCAATATAACAGCGGTATGGTAGATTAAACTGGCGAAACCGCTGGGAGGGTTCACCACTGATGAGCCAGGCCCTCCCTTTAATTTTTCCATTGCAGTAAGGGCAGTAGAAATTGTTTTATTTTAAAAAGAATATTACACGTCTTTCGTAATTTGATAAATATATAATTTGTATTTTTTTTTCAAATATATTTCATAGATTAAATGAGTCTGTTAAATCGACCATCAGAGGTCGCCGTTTTCACTATATAAACTCTATTGTTGTTTCCGATGGCCGGCTCAAACCTTTAGAATTATGTAATCTTTTGTTTTCCTTGTTTTACTCTCCTTAAGCCAGGCATACTTTACTCAAATTATGTTTCTTATACAATCCTTTAGCTCAATTAGAGCAATTACTTATCAAAACTATTTTTATTATTATACCTTCAAGATTTAAGCCAAAACTGCATTACCATAGCATAATCCTCAAGATAATCAAAAATCAATCAGAATTTTTTTTATTTATAAAAATATATACTTAGTCTAGCCATAAATATTGTTACAAAACCAAATCAGTGATAAAAAATTTAATTTGACCGCGTTAAGTATTCAAAATACAGTAGTTGTTATTTGATTATCTCGTGCACACGTGCTTAGAAAAAAAAATCGAAATATATTTGTTTTTTGATAATGGGTTTGGGTATTAAAGAAACCCGTATAGCTGTAATAGCCTTTAACAAGGTAGGCCAAAATCTTTCACCCTTTTTAAACTTTTACTAAATTTGAATATTACGCGTCAATTTGTTTATCGAACAATTGAAAGGTTCAACAAGGCTGGCACTATTAATGACCTTGAAAGATCTGGTCGACCGCGCGTGCAACGGACGCAAGCAGCTATAAAAGCCATTCGCGAAAGAATTCGTCGAAATTCACGCCGCAAACAAAATATCTTAGCAAAGCAGATGAATTTAGCTCCAAGAACCGTTTCCAGGATAATCAACGAAGACCTTGGACTGAGAGCTTTCAAACGACGCACAGGTCATTTGATAACCTCTGCTCTTAGAGATATTAGAAGGGTAAGATAAAAAATATTGTTGGCGCGGCATGATGGTCGGTGGTATGAGAGAATCCTTTTCATAGACGAGAAAATTTTCACCGTCGAAAAAATTATTAATCGTCAAATTGATAGGATATATGCTCGTAGCTCTCTAGAAGCTTCTTTGAAAGTCAGGAAACTTGAAAAAAGTAACCATTCTTCTTCTGTCATGGTTTGGTGGGGAGGTAGCTACCAAGTTGTAACAGATCTCCACTTCTGTGCCAAAGGGGTAAAAACTACAGCTAAAAACTATCAAGAAGATATTTAGAAACAAATAGTAAAGCCTCTGAATACAAACATGGTTAATGAAGAATATTGGATATTTCAACAAGATTCAGCTCCTGCTCACAAAGCTAAGTCAACTCAACAATGGTTGGAGACGAATGTTCCGGAGTTCATATAAACCAATGAATGGCCCTCTGGAAGCCCTGATTTAAACCCCTTGATTACAGCTTGTGGGCATATTTAGAAGAGGTATGCTCTAAAAGTTATCATAATTTGGATAAATTAAAATCAGCATTGGTGAGTGCAATGAAAGAAATACCCTTAGAAAAGGTGCGTTCCGCCATAGATCAGTGGCCCGAACGTTTGAGATCCTGTGTCAAAAATAAGGGAGGATATTTTGAATGATTGTATATATTTAAAATCTATGTCCTATTGGCTAATAAAATATATATTTATATCCCATTCGTTTTTGTTCTTAATCAGTTATTTTATAAAATTGTTTGTAACAGAATTTATGGCTAGACTGTGTATATATTTGAAAATAGAGCAATCTATTTAAATCATTAGCTAATAAAAAGGCAAATATTGGATTAAAAAGAAGATTTATTTGCCAATATTTCGGTTGGCTGAACGCCAATCGTTATCGAGACATTACATTTTTGTATAAACAATGCGGCGCTGAATTTGTATATGCAAAAATGTAATGCCTTGATAAAGGTTGGCCTTCGGCCAACTGAAATATTGGCAAATATTTTTTTTTCAATCCAATATATGCCTTTTTATTATCTAGTATATATGAATATATGCTTTATTATTTTTAAATTATATTAGTAATGCATCTTCTAATATTTATTTATTTCTGTTCTATTAACATAAACACATTTACAAAATAGTTTATATTTAAAAATAAAACTATCTGGGACTTCATAAATTGTATGCTTCATAAAATAAATTAGGATAACGAAGAAAATTATATATTCTTAGCTTTATTAAAACATGATAATATATATATCTATATGTGTAATATATTATAAAGGACTGCGGCGTGTTATTATAAACAATTTTTAAAGTTATACCGCATAAGTTTCTTTTCTATGAAAAATCAATATTTATTTTAAAGAGAAATATTTACTATTTCTAACTTTTTTGAATGAAGTATGAGATATAACGTCCAGGGTAGCCTAGTGGACATGGCACCTGCACGGTAAACAGAAGGTTGTGGGTTCGATTCCCGCCCCTGGACACTTTTATTTTTCCCGTTCGCCATTACTCTTCATATTTTCACCATCTCGTACTTCATTCAAAAAAGTTATAAATAGTAAATATTTCTCTTTAAAATAAATATTGATTTTTCATAGAAAAGAAACTTATGCGGTATAACTTTACGTATTTTTTATATGTGTAATATGTTTACAAAAAAATATTATAAATAATTTTTACATTAAGTGCAATTTACATGTAAAGAGACGTTTCCGCATCTTTGCTACAAATAAAAGGTTGCTCGGATTCATCTTTAGTCCGGTAAATCCTCAGAAAGACTATCATGATACACAAGAGCCAGCAGAGTCCCTCTGTGACCACCCCAGCTACAGCGAACCCGAAGCCCCAGCCCAGAGTACCGTAGGGGTACATCAGGACATAATGGCGGTGGAGCAAGTAGAACTCCACCAGCATGCCAATACCGAAGCCCACAGAGATTACCTTGAAGAAGGCCACTAGGTTGATGAGGTAGCTCCTCCCGAAGCCACCCACGCAGCACGTCAACAACAGCAAGACGTTGGTTGCGGCCATGAAACTCAGCGCCATGGTGGAGCACCTCTGGGCGGCCTCCAGCTGGTTGGTGACGTCGAAGGAGTAAAAAATAAACCCGCTCTTCTCATCCTCTTCGCCGTTGTACCTGGAGAATGGAGGCAGCAGCGCCTCGTAGGCGAACACGTAGTCTTCCAAAGAGCTACTTCGACATTCGTACAAGTCGTCTGTCCCCCTAGGAGTCTCATACTTCTCGAATATTTTGTCGTGCTGGTCCCAATGCTGTGTTGACAGACAGAGGTTCCAGAGCCCCATCTTCCCGAAGTGAGAGGGAACACGTCCGTGGCACCAGTTGTCCGCGGAGTAAGCCCAGCCCATCATGAAGAAGGCAGCTAACGCAAGTGGCACTAGGATAATCATCAAAATCTTCCACCTCGTGTTGTTGTTACAAACGGCCATGTTTTTATATTTGTTGCTTTGAAACGTTTCAAATTAGGATAGTGTTTATGGTATTATTTATTTGGTTAACCTGAGTTTATTTTTTTTATGATATTTAGATGGACGGTGTGAGAATGAAAGAGAGAAAATTATTTTGCTTACACATAGAATTTTGACGTTCATTATTTTTTTGCTGACATGCATGATAAATTTGTAAAAGTTTATTCATTTTATAGATGAATATAAATACATAAGTTTTTCAAGATTTCGCGACAAAATAAAATAGTATATATTTGTTAATTATGTTATTTGATATTTTTCTTAGATACCTCGATCACCTCTTTGCATTTACTTGAAAACACTTTTAATTCAAAAATTTCCATATACAGTAGAAACCCTATCTTATTGCACACCACTAAGCAACAGCAGTTTTAACCGCCAAAATTGTCCGCCAATACAGTATTAGAGCACTAAAAAGCGGTCTGGTAGATTAAATTGGCGAAACCGCTGGGAGGGTTCAACACTGCTGAGCTAAGCCCTCCCAATATTTATTTATCGCAGTAAACAGAGTAGAATTTATTTGATTGTTTGAAAGAAACATTCGAGAAACATTCCCATATACAGATGATGTTATTGCTTTATATCAATATGATATAATATGAAACAAATGATTAACGTTCTTTATATGTGTTTACACATTTTTAACTCTTCTCTCAATATATGATCGTCCCCGCCGCTTTCATTTTACTCGTGGAAATTCTAAAATATTTTAATTT
The DNA here is from genome assembly GCA_030710605.1 of Cordylochernes scorpioides. NCBI lineage: Eukaryota > Metazoa > Arthropoda > Arachnida > Pseudoscorpiones > Chernetidae > Cordylochernes > Cordylochernes scorpioides. The sequence goes on from CP092872.1 coordinate 73,919,125, forward strand.
ATAGTGTACTAGCCGAATGACCCGGGCAACGCCCGGGTTTTACCCGATTAAATGTTTTTATTCAAATACTATTCGTTACAATTATAAATAGGCGCCGTGGATGTCACTCTTGTGAAACGTCCCGCTCCAAACTTTGTGTCTGAGAAGCGATATTTTTATAGAAAGATGATCTAGCTTTTGTTTTCTGCTCGAATGAATGTTTTTCTGTTAGAATTTTGTTCCTGCGTACAAAATAATGAACTGGTTTCACCCGTGGTCTCTGCTTTTTGGAATTTTTCCCGATATAATTTTGTATCTGATAATTAAACATGATACAGCAATATCGTCATCATCATTTTCTGAATAAAATATATAGTTTTAATAATTGATTTATATATTTTTAAAATAGCCTATCGTCTTCCCCGTATTTTTTTACCTATGTATTGAAATTTTGGTTTGAATTAGTGAACTACTGCGAATTTGTATACCGGACATACAGACAGACATACAAACATTCATTTTTATATATATAGAGATATAATATAAAAGAGTTTTAAAAATTGTAAAAAAAAATGCATCGGCCGGGAATCGAACCCGGGCCGCCCGCGTGGCAGGCGAGCATTCTACCACTGAACCACCGATGCTTTAAAAAATGGCCTTATTTAGGTATTCATTCCATTCCGGATTAGTCCGCGTAAAAAAAAGTTCTTCAAATGAAAAAAAAAGAAATAGCCAAAAATACTAATCAAAATGCAGCAGAAAATTTTCCTCGGGATTATAAAAAGCGACATGCAAAATTTGGTACCAATTGGTTCAGTAGTTTTTGAGTTTATCGCGAAACAGACAGACAGACAGAAATTGACTTTTATATATATATAGAGATTTAAATAAAAGCGCTTTATATTTACATGTGTGTGTGTTTGTGTATTTTTTATTTATTATTCAAAAATATATATTTTTTGTGCTTATAAAATAATCTTTTTTAATTGAATTAATTTTTATTAACGAAACTATTCGCAAAATCGCTTTAATAAGTGTTGTTTGATAAAAGAAAGGCAGTGGAAGAATAGTAAAAAATTATACTTTACTTTTATATATATAAAAAAAAAAGAATTGAATGAAGACAAAAACATGCTAGACTCTCTTCTTCTTTCTTATCTCCACTTAATCATATTAGGGTATCAAGCTTGTAGCGCTTGAGACTTTTGATGGTGTCTGCCGGGGTAGAGTAGAGTTATACATGCTAGACTAAAGTAATAGAATTTGTTGGTCGAAAATGGACTAGTTTCTATATTTTCTTTCAATTTTTGATCGCTTCAAATATACTTACAGACCAAATAGAAGTCTTAAAATTGTGCACAGTCGCTTAATACAGCTAACAATACCAAAGTAGTTTATCAAATTTTATAGGTGACCCTAGTGGTCAGGTATGGAATTAAGAATAGAATTTTAATATTTCCTTTCTTAAAAAAGAAAATAGCGTGGCGTAATGAACGGCTATGATATGAAGAATGTTCAACTTTCCAAGCAGAACTCTTGGTATTCTTTACGCGACTAATGCTTCCAGATTGTTCTACATGGAAATTTCCAAATAGCCTCAGACTGCCAATTGGCTCTTTATGCTTATGCAGTCCACCCCATCGTGCACCCAATGTACAATTCTGCTGTGTTAAAGGTCACAGCACTATTTCGTGAAATGAACTAGTAGAACAAAAAGCTAAGCCTGATGCGACTTCTAACTTGCACCTTTTTTCCTCACAATCCTTCCTTATATCTATAAAAATGAAATGCGAAATCGATGTTTGTTATCGCTTCACGCAAAATCTACTGACTCAATCATTATGGAATTTCGCATGTAGGTAGCTGAAGATTTCGTTTAACATATAGGCTATTCAAAAAACTAAAAAAGTTAATGTGCTTTTTTAAAAAAATAAAAAACCAAAAAGCGTTAGTTCCAGTCTTTTACCGCTAGGGCGCAGCACTGGTCGCGACGATAAATGAATTTGATTTTTTTAAAGCATCGGTGGTTCAGTGGTAGATTGCTCGCCTGCCACGCGGGCGGCCAGGGTTCGATTCCCGGCCGATGCATTTTTTTAAAACAATTTTTAAAACTCATTTATATTATATCTTCTATATAAATCCTTTCCTTTATTATTATATATCTATAAAAATGAAATGCGAAATCGATGTTTGTTATCGCTTCACGCAAAATCTACTGACTCAATCATTATGGAATTTCGCATGTAGGTAGCTGAAGATTTCGTTTAACATATAGGCTATTCAAAAAACTAAAAAAGTTAATGTGCTTTTTTTAAAAAATAAAAAACAAAAAGCGTTAGTTCCAGTCTTTTACCGCTAGGGCGCAGCACTGGTCGCGACGATAAATGAATTTGATTTTTTTAAAGCATCGGTGGTTCAGTGGTAGAATGCTCGCCTGCCACGCGGGCGGCCAGGGTTCGATTCCCGGCCGATGCATTTTTTTTTTTAACAATTTTTAAAACTCATTTATATTATATCTTCTATATAAATGGAAATTTCATAAGTGGTGTTCGCTAAAAACATTCGTTACAATGCATCAATTTCGACCAAATTTTCAACATTCATGTAAAACGAGATGGAGCAGGTTTTGCTTAACATCAAAATATTTTTCCTAACTTTAAAATACATAACTTTGCTGTTATCGATAAAATACAAAAAATTCAACAGAGTTAATTTTATTTATATATAAAAAAAAATAAAAAAAATTCAGCAATTCATTCAACTCAATCTAAAAAAATATTCAAAACAAGCAATTTTAAGATAACACCATATGTAAAACAGTCGGCCAAGAAAACAACAACGATATTACATCTTTCTCACATATTCACACACAATCTTGATTAATAATTAAAACTAATCTTTAACATTGTTTATTATACTTCATAATATATAATATTCGTTAGGCAAACTTTCACTCGGATAAAACCCGGGCGAAGCCGGGTACACATCCGCTAGTATTTCTATAAAAAGCGTTGACCGGAATAAAAGTCCTCAGCTCATACAATATATGGATAGACTTATACACTATGGAATACTCAACTAGCAATCTCAGAAAATTTACACCCACGCCAAGTATTCTGATCTCTCTAGGCAACCAAGAATCTAATAGAAGGGTACTTCAACAACGATCCTAACTAGCCTTGGTAATGTTCAAGCAAATTACGCGAACATTTTGAAAGAGGAACAGATTTCCCCTAGTGAAGACTAAACAGTCGATCATCTGCTCAGATTTCCAATACCAAATATTTTATATACGGCCACTCTCCTAGGAATTCCCAATCTCAACCTGGCGCACCGCTGGAAAATCTTCCTAAAAATAAATCTGATTGACACTACCTAATTTCTTGAACTAACAGTCATTGTAAATAAAATCATAATGACATAGGTCTGGCTGATAACTCGGGTAGTTAAATATTTTAACGCTTCAGAAACTTTGGTTAATTACATATACAGTAGAGTCTCCCATGAACGACCGCCCAAGAAACACGGCAAACCCTGGTCTCTCATCAGAGACTCGGCTCAGGTGATAATAAGTTACGATAGATTCTTTCAATACAGAAATAGGTATTTTACTCTATTAAACATATGTAGGTTACATAAATAATAAAGTAAAACATCTAAGTAAACATTCTATGTCAAACACCATTTTGCAGATTGGCTCTATAATATAGGTGAAATTTATTTACTTCAACCTTTTTTTGTATTATATTCCAAAGTTTTAAAATCAATGCACTGCGTTCTGTACATGTTTTAAATATCAGACCATTCATACAAAACTTGGCATTAAAAAATCTTCATCAAAAGAGAATATTGTTACATGGATTACAAGGCCAAGATACTAGAGTAAAGTTGGGGAAAGAGGTATGGACTCTAGCGGCCCCCGCTGCCATGTGGCAGGCGCCAAAAACAGATTCCTGTGTGGGGGAGGACAGAGTCGGGTGACATCAGCGGCAAGGAGAAGACGTGGCGACTTGCCTCCGGGCGTGTGGATGATCCTGCAAGATGGTGCCAGGAGAGCCTGACATCGGAGCGGTCTACAAGCCGGTGTAAGTTCAGGCTGGACTTGAATAGTGTGGAACGGGAGGTTCCACAAGAGGACATCCACGGCCCAAGGATATTTCTGACGGGGAGTTGAAGACAAGTCCCACTGTTGTATTCCTTCTGTTAGTGAGAAATAGTAAAGCGCTAACTTTAGCTGCAATCCCTTCGAATTCACGTGTGTTTCTTTGTGGCATTCTGAGTAGGCAAAATACACGAATAGCGTCTGGGTACGACGCAACATTTGGTGTCGGAAGTGGGATTGCAGCTTAGTTAATTTTAATTGAAAATTTTATTTTGCGCTAATTTAAAAAGAAAAAAGGAAAAACTAACCGATCCCGAAATTGAAAAATTCAAGAAATTGCTCAGTCTGATAAACCAGAAAGTATATGAGCTCGGAGAAGACGTTAGATCGATTAAAGAAGGGATTACTCCATTGGAATACCGAATGAGCCGACTCGAGCATAATCGGAATGTCAAACGTTCGGCCACACCCATGTTTTGCGAAGTTCAATGTACTACCGCCATAAAATCCTGATGACTTTTCAAAAACAATCACAGAAACCAATAGCCCACGTATTCAATGTCTGAGGGGACAAAAGACGAATCCAGGAGATGAAGATCCCGACAAGACCATCACAACAAAGACCCTCACGTCGGGAGACGTCGCAAGTGGACTGCCAGAATCTACGCTAGAATATTATCCCATAATACAGAAGTGGGAAGAGTGTCGACAGCAGGAAATCATCCAGACTGTTTGTGTAGTGGAGGAGGGCGAGCTGTTCGCCTCCGAGAACGGCTGTGGCACGAGTGTTTTGAACCAAATCAAGCGGACGGAAGGAGAGTGCCCTCCAGGTGAGATACAGTGGGGAAAGTCATCCCTTGGGATCCATTCTGAAATACTCCATGAAAACAACAACGATCTTGGTGAGCTTCATTGCGATGACGTGGCTGACTTATGAGACAGTGACAGGCTGTCAGGGACTACAGCGGCGATCCAACTAGACGGGACGGAGCTGGGTGCTCCGTGGAAGTGCGACAAGGCTAGATGGTCGAAGCACCCCGAAGTTGGAGCCGGCAACCCGACTGAATGGGATAGAGCATTGAATGCTCTGTGGAAGTCCGACGAAAATGTCTGTGACGCGGAAATAGCGCGCAATGTGTCAGCGCCGTCGTCTGCAATACAAGCTAAAAAGATGTGCTACGAATGTGTGCCCATCACCTTCGTTACTTCGCCCGACAAGGTGCAGACTCAACCACCATCGCCTAGAACAAGTTGTGCCGAAATTGAAACTATTGCGCGTTCTGACACCTTCAGAAATTTCGAGGATTCCATGCTCCAGAGCAAAGACAGCATCGAGATGTCCAGGTTTAGAATTTGTAGAAGAAGAAATCTCCAGTTGAAAATAAATCTGAAACCGACAGAAGAAAGTAACTTTCCTGGCCCCCTCTGGATATCTAACAAGGTTGATTACGTGCCGGACGGCCCCGATATGGTCAGTGTGGATCAGTTGGACGCATCTACTGTAAATATCGACCATCTACAGCCCCGTCGCGCGAATGAGAAGAAAGCCCGAGTTGGGATGTGGTTCTGCAAACAAGGGTTGACGCTAATCCTGCCGCTACCCTTCCGGGATGCTGACGAGCCTTATGTGGCCAGAGACATCAGGGGGATCAAAGGGCCGCCGATCAGCGCCGCTGATGAAATAAGTCCTTTTCGGGACGAAAAGGATTGAGAAGGGGACAGTGTTCCATGGATGACAAGGCCAAGATACTACAGTAAAGTTTAGGAAAGAGGTATGGACTCTAGCGGCCCCCGCTGCCATGTGGCAGGCGCCAAATACAGCATTTCTGTGTGTGTGCGTTTTTTTTTTAAACTTTACCACCAAAGAAAGGATCCATTTTTTAAAAATTTTTTAAAAACTACATATTATTCAATGGCCACATTTGTCTAAATAAAATTTTTCATAAGTGAATAATCCTTGCATTATTCAGCTATTTTCTCCCATTATATATAAACTTTCTTCAGTTATTTCTCTATTTTTTCGATTGCACCCTTTTATAAACTTTATGAGGTAACAGTGAAAGCTTTGAATTATTTTAGAAAAATAACGATCATTCATTAGGTTGTGCCCCTGATACAAGGTAATCAATAATATTTGTATTTCACAAACCAAAAGATGAAACTTTATATATATGAATACCTAACTAATTAGCTATATATCAGCATCATTCAATATATCCACCTTCCCTCTGTACACATTTGGTCCAACGTTCTTTCCAACTCACCAAAGCACTTTGGTAAAATGCTACATCTTGCTTTCTGAGCCACCCTCTAACCTCATGGAGTAACATTTCATCATTTCAAATTATCTACCGCGTGGAGAATTCTTTAATTTACCAAACAGGTAGAAGTCAGAAGGAGCCAGATCAGGACTGTAAGCAGAGTGAGGCTTAAAAGTCCACCCATATTTGGAATTTTGAGCCAATGTCTGTTGCGTCATATGAGTTTGTACATTGTCCTGATGTCCCAAGCTGATACTTGTATTATTGAGGCAATAGAAACATTTTAGATCGGCCATTCGTATTCTAACTTATTAAACCTTTCAAATCTAGATAAAAATTATGTTATTTATATATCATAGTTACCCATTTTTAAATTCCTGAACGATTTAGTTTTTATTGATAAAATTTGAAATTGGATATCAACAATTATCTTTTTTTCATTTGTCGATCACTAACACTACAAATGTTATTTAATAAAACACACACACCCATTTGGTTAATTAAAAAAGTTATAAACTTTTATTCACAACTTAATTTCAATGTATCATAAAATAAATATTGGAATTGAAAGTGAATTATACATATTATTTGAGAAACAATTCGAAAACAAAACAAGGTGTTTTGAATTGACAAAGTGAGTCTAGTTCTTTGTTCAAAGGGCTTTCGTTAATTGTCTCAAAATATATTTAAATATATATATATTTTTTAATGGTCCCTCGTGGGAGGTTGAAAAATCGATTTTTAGTGTTCGCTGGTCGTTCATGGAGACGGTCGTTCATAAGGGGCTCTCTTGCTATATAGTAAGTTTATAAGAGTATTTCATTCGTACCTTACAAGGGCGGTCACTCATGAGAGACTCTTGGACCAGCCCCTTTACTAGCTAAACCCCTCTTTGGCAGATTGTGAAGATTCCATTAGATTCCGCGTGGATCTTATGGAATAAAGTCAGCCCTAGGCTGACGAGGGCCATTAGCCCGAAACTGTGGTCTCCAGATGGACGCTTTTCAGTTTGCCAAAGCTGGTGTTGTGGCTTTGTCACCGACCTGAGGCCGCTAGTTTGAGGCGACGGTCAATAGCTGGCATCTAGTTTTGACGCTTAATTTGACTGAAGAGGCGATCTATGCTTTTTCAGATCAATTTCCTCCTGGAAAATTTTCCATCTATGTATATATATATGTCATAATTTGTATAATATCCAAGAGATATAATTTATTTTCTCCAAAATTAATATGTTAAAATGTAAATACAAATTCACCTATCTATAAATCTATACAAAATAAACGTGGGGGGGGGGAGCCAGCATGGTTGAAAATTTGAATTTAGATAAATTGTGTGAAATGGTAGAAACATAGAAGAAATATTACCTTGAGAAGCTAGTGACGGTACAGGAAAATGCTGGACAATGTGATAGCTGGCGAGATATTTGGTCGGATATGACTGATTAGAGAGGGATGTACAAGTATAGATACTCTTGTAGCTGTTTGGAGATTCCATTTGTTAATTGGATATGGTGTGTTAAAGAAGGCTATTGTTTGTTGAAGGCTTGTTGAAGAAGGATATTTTTTGTTGAAGGCTTGTTAAAAAACGCTATTGTTTGTTGAAGGCTTGTTAAAGAAGGCTATTGTTTGTTGAAAGTTTGATAAAGTAGGCTATTGTTTTTGAAGGCTTGTTAAAGAAAGCTATTGTTTGTTGAAGGCTTGTTAAAGATGGCTATTGTTTGTTGAAGGCTTGTTCAAGAAGGCTATTATTTGTTGAAGGTTTTTAAAGAAGGCTATTGTTTGTTGAAGGCTTGTTAAAGAAGGCTATTGTTTGTTGAAGGCTTGTTAAAGAAGGCTATTGTTTGTTAAAGGCTTGTTCAAGAAGGCTATTGTTTGTTGAAGGTTTTTAAAGAAGGCTATTGTTTGTTGAAGGCTTGTTATTATCAAATTTTGGAAAGACGACAAATTCAAAAGACCATCTTTTGGATATGCAGAAAGCTCCATAGAAAGTGTAGTTGAACCATTTTACGACAATTGGTTATCCTACAATTCCTACGAGTTTGAAAAAAACCTCAAAAAGTGCAAAAATTTTGAGATGAAGAGACTTAAGAAACGTGACAAGGAGGTGGTCAGACTTGTCGAACGCGTCCAAAATATGGACCCCAGGTTGAAGTAGAGGTGATAGGAAGGTGGCAGTAAATTTATGTAAAATAAAGGCGTTTTAAATAAAGTTGTCTTTCTAACAATACAATCTTTGACTGTTTAAAACATTATTTGAGTCCAAAATCTTGAAGTGTATGGTTCAAACCTTTATATATATATATTAAAAATAAAGAAGGTATATCCTGACCACGAGCACATGTGCTTTTTAGATGGCAGAGCGTCATCTAGTGGAGCAAAAATAAACTAAACTTAATAACTTCTCTGCCATCTAAAAAGCACATGTGCTCGTGGTCAGTAATGCCTTCTTCATTTTTAATATCAACATCTGGCTCACTTATCTTTTATAATATATATACGTATTTACAAAGTGGTTTGTGCTGGTCAAAAGAAAACAAAAACAATATATGGCTAAAAGCCACGCTATCTGGCGGGCACTCCAAACCTAATTAAACATATTTTTAAAGATAAAATATTTTTATAACATATAGATAGGTGAATCTCTAATAAGGCTTAGAATGTTGTCGTTTTAGTATATATGTTATATGAAAATCATTTAATTTTAAAATTATAATTTATAGAATAAAATACTCTATAAAGTCAACTGCCAGATGTTGCGGCTTTCCCTTTATAAACCCATTGTTGCTGTTTCCTGTTGGCCGGCTCAAATCTTTTTGTAAATATGTAATCTTATATTTTCTTCTTAACGCCTTAAATTGGGTAGTACATTCCTTAATTGTGTTCATTAGACTAATTAAAGTAAATTGTGATTCTTTAATATATTTTATTATTTTTACCGCGACTGCAATATCATAACATATAAATGTCACAATGTATGCAAATTTAGGTAAAATTTTAATAAGGCGTAGTTGTGGCTAGCGTTCTAGACCTGTTCAAAGAACAGCATGATGTTCTAATTTAATTTATATATCAATAGTTCTCCATTTTTTAAATTTATGAACAATTTAGTTCTTCTTGATAAAATTTGAAATTGGATTTTAACAAGGAATAATTCTTATTTGATTTTTTTCGATCGCTAACGCCAAATGTTTTATTGTAAAACAGGCATACCCTAATTTAATAAATTATAAAATGAGATTGGATTTGAAAGTGAATAACATTATTTGAGAAACAATTCGAAAATAAAATGAAGTGTTTTGAATTGACAAGGTGAGTATAGTTCTTTGTTCAAAGACCGCTCTTTAATTTTGTTTCAAAATGTCCAAGATTTTTTTTTTAATGGTCTCTGGCGAGAGAAAGAAAAATATCGATTTTTAGTGGTTGCTGGTCGTTCAAGTAGACGGTCGTTCATAGGGGGCTTTCTATAGTAAGTTTACAATAGAAATTCATTCATGTCTTTACAAGAGTGGTCACAAAAGAGAGACTAATATATATGTTTTATATATTGGAGATAATTATGCATGGAAAAATAAGATTTAAAAGTTGTGAGAGAGATACTATTAAAATGACAATAATACTTAAGAAATGATAAGGAATATAACTATATGAATATATAGGCGATTGAAATTATAGAAAAACGCCCATGGTTGAGAATTTTAAAAGTTGAATTTAGGTGAATTGTGTGAAATGGTAGAAACGTAAAAGAATAATTACATTGAGAAGCTAGTGATGGTACAGGAAACTGCTGGACAATGTGATAGCTGGCGAAATTACTATATTTGGACGGATATTACTGATTAGAGAGGGATGTACAAGTATAGATACACTTGTAGCTGTTTGGAGATGCCGATGGTCAATTGGATATGGTGTGTTAAAAAGTATATTGTTTTTTGAAGGCTTGTTAAAGAAGGCTATTGTTTATTGAAGGCTTGTTAAAGAAGGATATTGTTTGATGAAAGCTTGTTGAAGAAGGCTATTGTTTGTTGAAGGCTTTTTAAAGAAGGATATTGTTTGATGAAAGCTTGTTAAAGAAGGCTATTGTTTGTTGAAGGTTTGTTAAAGTAGGCTATTATTTGTTGAAGGCTTGTTAAAGAAGGCTATTATTTGTTGAAGGCTTGTTAAAGAAGGATATTGTTTGATAAAGGCTTGTTAAAGAAGGATATTGGTTGATGAAGGCTTGTTAAAGAAGGATATTGTTTGATGAAAGCTTGTTAAAGAAGGATATTGTTTGTTGAAGGCTTGTTAAAGAAGGCTATTATTTGTTGAAGGCTTGTTAAAGAAGGCTATTGTTTGATGAAGGCTTGTTAAAGAAGGCTATTATTTGTTGAAGGCTTGTTAAAGAAGGCTATTATTTGTTTAAGGCTTGTTAAAAAAGGATATTGTTTGATGAAGGCTTGTTAAAGAAGGATATTTTTTTATGAAGGCTCGTTAAAAAAGGATTTTTTTTATGAAGGCTTGTTAAAGAAGGATATTTGTGGTGTATTTAGATTAAAGATCACTCATTTAGTTCACCTACTAATAATATAATAAGTCATAATGAAACAGTTACATTTTATAATAATATGCAATAATTACTTATGCAAATTTCGCATCACAGGTCAATGGTCACAATACAATAAATAATATAAATACATATCAGCTCCTTCCCACCTTCAAAAGCCAAATCTCTCGGGAGGTCTCCTGTCCCTCATAGGATACCGCCGCTGGGGCGTTCTATACTGGTCCGACGCCGAAGCTACGGAACCGGGCTCCTCTGGTGCAGAGATTCCTGAAGAGGAGGGAATGTTCTCTTTACTGGGAGAAACTGGAATCTCCACAGAACCATCCTCTGCACGGCTCTCATTTCTTGGATAATCTATCGGTTGCTCCGGCAGAAATATCTCGGAAGCTGGACTAGGCGCGATGTAACTTTTTCTTAATTGGCATACGTGCCGTCTCCATAATCTGTCGTCATTCAATTTAACAGTGTAAAAACACTAACCAAGTCTACTTATAATTTTTCCCTCCTTCCATTTATTTGGACCCAGAAAGTCTCTGACTAAGATATCCTCGTCCTCCTCAAAATCAGGGGAATATCCCTTTTTAATTCCTGGTTTGACTTCCAATTTTGGCTTCAATAGGTTCCACCTACTTTTAAGCATCCGCTTTAAAAAAAGGACTGTTGGGGCTTCCCTAGTGCTCGAATGTGGTACTGTTCTATATGTGAACAGAAAATTTGCCAAACTCTTATTTAATTCTTCATTTCTCATATTCTTTAAGCTTCTTTTCAGAGTTTGTACAAAACGTTCTGCCAAACCATTGGTAGCTGGAAAATAAGGAGCAGACCTCAAATGATAAACTCCATTTTAATTTTAAAATATATTTCATTTCTTCCGAAACGAATTGAGGGCCGTTATCCGTGACCACTTGGTCAGGAATACCATAGCGCGAGAATAAGTCTCTCAGAACTCTGATATAATAACTTCCGGCCACTTCGAATAACTGTCAATGACCATCAAGAACATTTTGTTCATGAATGGACCCGCGAAATACAAGTGAACTCGATACCATGGTGTAGGAGCAGATTCCCACCTGTGAATACTTTCTTGCTTTAAGGTATGGTTATTTATATTACACTCTCTGCAGACTCTAGTAATTTCCTCTATTTCACGATCTATTCCAGGCCACCAAATAAAATTTCGCGCCAGTGCTTTCATTTTTACAACACCTAGATGTCCTTGATGCAACTCAGTTTTAATATTCGCTCTGAATTTCCTTGGAATAACTATTCGTGTTCCTAAAAGTAGGATTCCTTGCTCTACAGTTAACTCTTCTCTTCGCAAATAAAACGAGAGCAAATCGGTATTTGATGGCTTATCTTTCCAACCATACAATGTGTTGTGGTATACTATTTTGAATATTGAGTCCTTGCAAGATTCTCGCCTAATGTAACTCGATGTGAGCGGCAATTCTTCACATTGTTTAATCATATGAACTGTATTTACAGCATCTTCTTCCATTTCTTCATATTGTTTTAGTGGCAATCTAGAAAGTCCGGTGGTCTCCAGTTTTCCTGCACTCAATTGTGAAGTTATATGAAGACAAGATCAATGCCCATCGCTGTAGTCGTGCAGACATGTTCGATGATATTTCCCGCTTGGGGTTTAGTATATGGTGCAAGGGTTTGTTATCAGTTATTAATTAGAATTTTCTTCCAAAAAGGTAATTATTAAATTTCTTTTAAGCCCAAATTATACTTAAGCATTCCTTATCAATCTGTGAATATTTATTTTCAGCCTGAGATAAGGTCCTTGAGATAAAATATATGGGGCGTTCATTTCCGTCGACATCAATTTGAGACAACACAACACCGAGTCCGTAGCTGCTTGAGTCACACGACAGACGGATAGGCAATTTAGGGTCATAATCAATCAATATTTGTTCTGAAGAGATAATTTCTTTGATTTGCCTAAAAGCCTTTCGGCATTCTGTTGACCAATGCCATTTTGTTCCCTTTTTTAGAAGAGCATATAAGGGCGATAAAACACATGCAGCGTTTCTGATGAATTTGTGATAATAGGTAATTAATCCCAAAAACGCTCGTAACTGGGTTACATTTAGTGGTTTTGGAGCTTCCAAAACAGCCCTTATCTTATCATTTGTTTTTCGCAAACCCATTTTATCGATCACATGACCGCAATATTCAAGACTTTCTTGAAAAAAATTGCATTTGTCTCTGTTAGCCTTGAGGCCATATTCATTTAATCTATTTAAGACTGCCTCCAAATTTCTAAAATGATCAGCCTCTGACTATCCGGTAATTAGTATATCATCCAGATAGACAAGTGTTCCTGGTATGCCGGACAATATTGTTCAATTATTCGTTGCCATATTGCTGGTGCAGAAGCAATGCCGAAAGGAAGTCTATTATATCTATAGAGTCCTTTATGTGCATTTATTACAGCCATTTCTTTTGAATTTTCGTCCAATTCTAATTGTAAATATGCCTGGGACAAATCTATTTTACTAAAATTTATTCCTCTTCCGAGAATGGCAAAGATGTCCTCTATTTTAGGTAGTGTGAATCGAACTGGCTTTGGCCTCCTGGCAATAAGGAGGAATCACCGCCTAATTCTTATTTTAACGCTGGTTTTAATTATATGCTTCTTGACTCAGCGAGCTAACTCCTTCAAACTTGAATAACTGCTATTGTCTCGTCTCACTAACTCTAATGACTCAACCACGTATACATTAATAACTCAATAACTATCTTTATTTTCTAAAATCAAGATTATATACATTTCTAAAATTTACATAATTTAACAATAATTAACAAAAGTAAATTCTAACAATTTTGCATATTTAAGGCTGGAACATACTCCCCCCGGCCGCTGAACCCTGGTTCAGATTTGAAGGGAAGCGGAGCCAACTTCGTAATAGGTCGTAGGTAGACTCCGGTAGCAGCCCGAACTTGGGCAACTCGCACCCTCTGGTCAGAGCCCGGATATACCTCGAGGATCCTGGCGAGACGCCACTGCAGAGGTGGAAGGCCATCTTCCCTCACTAACACCAACTGACCAGGCCTCAAATTGTCTTGTGACAACCTCCATTTATTTCTCTGTTGCAAAGAGTTAATGTACTCTCTTGTCCATCTTGACCAGAAAGTGTTCCTCAGACCTTGTGGTGCCGAAACCCGGGACTGGCAAGCTAAGGCTACTTTTTCTTCCTCATCGCATTCTCGGCCATAGCAATTATCCTGATTCTGAACAAAGTTGTTATCTTTCAACCAAGTCGGTCCTTGCCACCACAGTGTATGTCCAGATAACGCAGCAGGCATTATTCCCCTAGAGGCACAATCGGCGGGATTATCTTTCCCAGATACGTGACGCCATGAGTTTCTATCAGACAGTTGCTGTATTTTCACAACTCTATTGTGTATAAAGGTCTTCCATCTGTTAGGATCTGATTTGATCCAACTCAATGAGATCTGAGAGTCTGACCACAAATATGCCCTGCCAATATCAATCTTCAATGAATCAACAACAGATCTGTAGAGCTGAGACAGGAGGAGAGCCGCGCACAATTCCAATCTAGGTAGAGTTAGAGACTTACATGGGGCAACTCTGGTTTTTGCTGCAAGCATTGATATATGGACTTGTCCATCCAGAGAGACTGTTCTTAAGTAGCACACAGCCGAATAAGCTACACTTGACGCGTCACAAAATCCGTGGAGTTGAACATCTCGATCCCTTTCACATGCCCATACGTATCTTGGGATACTCAACTCCCTTAATTTTAGTAATTCGGCTCTAAAATTATTCCACTTTTCCTTGATGTCGTTCGGAATATGCTCATCCCAGCCTGTCCCACCTCTCCATAACTCCTGCATTATTATTTTCAAAGCCACTGTAGTAGGTGAGAGGAAACCAAGTGGATCGAAAATCCTCGCAATATTGGAGAGAAGATCTCTTTTGGTAACAACTTCTTCTGGAAGAGTTATATTAACTCTAAACGTATCTTGTACATGATCCCATACAATTCCTAAAATCTTGGATATGGCTCCTTTCTCCAAGTTAATTTTCTTCTCTTCGTTCATTTCCTCGACATGAGACACTATCTCTTGGCAATTTGAATTCCACTTTCTTAAGTGAAACCCTCCCTTTTTCATTAAGTCCTTTAATTGGTCTATTAGTTCTTTGGTTTCAGCAATCGTTTGAGCTCCTGTTAGCAGATCATCGACATAGAAATCATTCAAGGTCACCCTAGAAGCTTCAGGATAATTTTGGCCTTCATCTTCTGCTAACTGTTGTAATGTTCTCATTGCCAAAAATGGAGCCGAAGTTGTTAATAGGTAACAGTCAGTAGTCGATAGTCCACCACAGGCTCTTCTGGCGATGGTCTCCACAATATCCTCTGATAGTCCGCATCTTCTGGATGAATTCTTATCTGGCGGTACATCTTTTCTATATCAGCAGTTATGGCGACAGGATACGTTCTGAATCTGAGGAGAATGAAAAATACATCCTGTTGAATTTTTTGTCCCTTGTGCAAAAATTGATTTAAAGAAACATTATTTTCAGATTTAGCTGATGCATCAAACACAACTCTCATTTTGGTTGTAGTGGATTGCTCTCTAATTACTGGATGATGAGGCATGTAATAGCATCTGCACAATTCTCGCTTCACTTCTGCAATTGGGACCCTTTCCATGTGGTTTAAGTGTTCATATTCCTTCATGAATCCCCGGTATTGGTCATATAATTTCACATTCTTACACAATTTTCCTTCCAACGAAAGGAACCTTCTTAAAGCTTTTTCTCTTGATTCACCCAGAAGCGGTCGATGTTGTCTGAATGGCAATTTTACCCAATACCTTCCATGGCTATCTCTGCCATGGTTATTCGAAAATAAAATTTCACAATCTTCGTCCTGTGTACAAAGATCCGGTGACGGCACAGATTCAGTTTCCCAGAATCTTTTCATTACGAATTCTAGTTCTGGTTCAGATTGTAAACTCAGGTTACAGACTTCTATATTACTCTCCGATGTTCCCATGAGTTTTCCTAGGAGTACCCAACCTAGTCTTGTATTAATAGCCATTGGCAATCCTTCTCCGAGAGATATAGAGCCATTCAACATAAGTTCGGTGTATATATCTGCTCCCAATATCATATCTATTGGGGCTTGTATGTAGAACTCTGGGTCTGCCAATTTGAGGCTCTTCAAAGTTGGCCAATTAGGGTCTTTTAACCTGAAGTTCGGAATTTCTGAAGTGAGCACTCCCGTGACTACTGCCTCTACCGAGAATTCCTCAGAATTATTCAGTGGACAAAATGTCACACTTACTGTCGATGAAGAATGCTGCACTGGTGTGTTTCCAACCCCTATAATCATCCGATCTGATTTCCTTTGGACAAGTCCCAATCTTTCGCAGCATCCTTTTGTTATCATGGTGACTTGGGAACCGCTGTCCAGTAGGGCTCTGCAGGTGCATAACTTTCCGAGTCCATTTTTTATCTTGATTCTAGCTGTTGCGAGTAGTACGTGGCTATCATTGCAGTTTGCCTGTTGAGTATTAGTTAAATTGATAGCACTTTCATGTTCCTTCGGAGTTGTGTTCTCAACTTGGGCCGAAGCGCCTTCCGTGCTCGGTTTATCATAATGAATCATCGTGTGGTGCTTTCCCTTGCATACTTTGCATCGTTGGTTCAGCCTACAATTCCATGAGAAATGGCCTTTCCTCAAGCAATTGAAGCACAATTTATGACTTTTTACTACATTTAATTTTTCTTTTAAAGGCATTTTGCAAAATAAGTTGCACATGTATAGTGGATGATGCTTAGATTTGCATAATATGCAAGTGTCCGATTTCTCAATTAGCATCCCGTAGCTTTGGCATTTGGGAAATCTCGATCCGGTGGTTTCTTCCCTTTTTGAACATTCCTTGACAGCACAAGACATGCTTCTCGCATGTCTGGAAATGAACGCTATGAACTTGTCATAAGAAGGAAGAGTGTTGTCCACTGACAGTTCCCAATCCAACCTTAGATTTTCACTCAACTTCTGCTGGAGGAAGTGCACCAGGATCACATCCACTAATTGATTTCTCTTCAATTCCAGCGTTTCTAAGTTTCTTATGGCTTCATTACAAACATCCATGAATTCATGGAGACACTTAGCCGATGGATTCTTAATTGCCCGGAGAGAAAATATTTTTGACACCTGGGCATAAGCTAGCTCTCTCGGGTTATCATATCTTGATAACAGTGTATTCCATGCTTGGCCATAATTTTCACTTAGTAAAGGGAAACCCCTTATTAATCTGGCCGCTTCGCCTTTTACTGCTGAATTCAAATATTGTAACTTCTGTATATTAGTTAACCCTGGATGTGCATCGATGGTGGTGAGGAATAGCTCTTTGAAGTTGATCCAAGTGCCCATATCTCCATCATATATCGGTAAGTCAAATTGAGGCAATTTTATATTTGCCTGAGAGCCATTTGGCTTTATGTCCGCCAGTTTGTCTTTGAGTTTTCTCTCATTTTCTATTTTTACCCTCAAGCTTCCAATCTTGTTCATTGAACCATCATATGCCTCACTTTCTTTGTCTATATCAACTTCATCCAAAGAAAACAGCTCGTCGTAGAGTTTCTCAATTTTTTCTTTGATCTCCTTTAATTCTTCACTCATTATTTCTAAGCGTATTGTTTCACCTGCCTCAATAATTGACTCCACAGTTTCAATAAATCCATCAATTCGCCTTATTTGGCAACTTAACTTTCTTTGGAGAATCCTTTCTTCTCGAGACATTTCGCAATTGTATTCTCGCTGAGTGTTTTCTTAAATTTCTTCTGTTTCAAATCCTAATCAGGCTCTTGAGGGACCATGAATCGAACTGGCTTTGGCCTCCTGGCAATAAGGAGGAATCACCGCCTAATTCTTATTTTAACGCTGGTTTTAATTATATGCTTCTTGACTCAGCGAGCTAACTCCTTCAAACTTGAATAACTGCTATTGTCTCGTCTCACTAACTCTAATGACTCAACCACGTATACATTAATAACTCAATAACTATCTTTATTTTCTAAAATCAAGATTATATACATTTCTAAAATTTACATAATTTAACAATAATTAACAAAAGTAAATTCTAACAATTTTGCATATTTAAGGCTGGAACATAGTGGATATTGGTCAATTTTAAGGACAGGGTTTAGTGTTATTTTGAAATCTCCGCAAATACGGACAAGGCCATTCTTTTTCATTTTAGGAATTATAGTAGTAGCCCAATCGCTTCTTTCTATTTTTGTAATTACTCCTTGGGCCTCAAGATTTTCCAATTCTTTTTCAATAGCGTTTCTCATTACATAAGGAACATTTCTCGCCCTGAAAAATCTAGGATTAGCATCTTTTCTAAGAATTAGATGCGCCTTATGATCCTTAATTACACCTACCTTTGATGTGCCAAAAACCTCTGCAAATTTATTCACCAAAAAGGAACATGTTGTTTCTTGAACTGAATTTATGTCCGAGAATTTTATAAATTTAGCAGGCAAGCACTTGATCCAAGTAGTGCTAAGCAATACAGGCCTATTTGCCTCAGTTATAATCAAAGGAAGACCTTTGTTGGCCTCTGCTACGAACACTTCTCGTTTGCCAATAACATCAATATTCGTATTTGAATATGATTTAAGATGTAAATTTATTGGAGTTATTTTCTTATTCCATAATTTCTTACATAAATTTATTGGCATCAACGTGTAACAACTACCTGTATCAAATTCAAACTGTATATTTTTGTTGTCCACATTTAACGTAATAAAATATTTTCCATTTTCACTTGCTTTAACCACATTTATTTTTCCAGTAGCTTTTGATCCATGCTGTATTTTTGCATATTTAGTTTTTCTATTTTTTACAAGCCGGCTTTATATGTCCAATTTTGCCACATTCATGACATTTTGCATTTTTGAAAAAACATTTATTTGATAGATGATTATATCTACCACAATGAGAACATGCACTATTTAATTTATCAACATCATGAACATTTGCATCTGCATAATCTACCTTTTTCATTGACAATAAATTTCGTTCTGCGGCTTCGTATGATAATGCAATTCATAAATTTTGTCCAATGTTGCGTCATCGCCTTCTTGCAATAGGCATTTCTGTAAATTTTCGGATCTAACGCCAACCACTAATTTATCCCTTAGCATTTCATTCAACATGCTTCCAAATTTACAAGGCTCCGCTAGACCTCAATGTTGCCATAAATTGAGATATTGTTTCATCTTCTGATTTGACTTAAAAAATTATATCTAGCTGGTATGACTCTAGGTGTAGGCGCGAGATGTCTATTTAAAAGTGCGACAAATTCATCAAATGATTTTGTTTCTAGCCTTTCAGGCGCTACCAAATCTTCGGCCAATTTGAATAATTTTGGGCCTATCACCGCCAGTAAAACTGGTACTTGTTTAGCTAACGAAATATCATTAGCAACAAAAGCAAAACGTAAACATTTCACGAAAATTTCAAAGTCTTGATCTGGGGTGAAAACTGGAAACGGAACAATATTTGCCATAATTTAACTTACTTTTTATCCTCGTCGCTAGCTGTGGTTTATTTAGATTGAAGATCACTCATTTAGTTTACCTACTAATAATTTAATAAGTCATAATGGCAACAGTTACATTTTATAATAATATACAATAATATTGTTTGATGAAGGCGTGTTAAAGAAGGATATTGTTTGATGAAGGCTTGTTAAAGAAGGAAATTGTTTGATGAAAGCTTGTTGAAGAAGGATATTGTTTGATGAAGGCTTGTTAAAGAAGGATATTGTTTGCTGAAGGCTTGTTGAAGAAGGCTATTGTTTGTTGAAGGCTTGTTAAAGAAGGCTATTATTTGTTGAAGGCTTGTTAAAGGAGGATATTGTTTGTTGAAGGCTTGTTAAAGAAGGATATTGTTTGATGAAGACTTGTTAAAGAAGGATATTTTTTGATGAAGGCTTGTTAAAGAAGGATATTGTTTGATGAAAGCTTGTTAAAGAAGGCTATTGTTTGTTGAAGGCTTGTTAAAGAAGGCTATTATTTGCTGAAGGCTTGTTAAAGAAGGATATTGTTTGATGATGGCTTGTTAAAGAAGGATATTGTTTGATGAAAGCTTGTTGAAGAAGGATATTGTTTGATGAAGGCTTATTAAAGAAGGATATTGTTTGTTGAAGGCTTGTTAAAGAAGGCTATTATTTGTTGAAGGCTTGTTAAAGAAGGCCATTATTTGCTGAAGGCTTGTTAAAGAAGGATATTGTTTGATGATGGCTTGTTAAAGAAGGATATTGTTTGATGAAAGCTTGTTGAAGAAGGATATTGTTTGATGAAGGCTTGTTAAAGAAGGATATTGTTTGATGAAGGCTTGTTAAAGAAGGATATTGTTTCATGAAGGCTTGTTAAAGAAGGCTATTGTTTTTTGAAGGTTTGTTAAAGAAGGCTATTGTTTGTTGAAGGCTTGTTCGAGAAGGCTATTGTTTGTTAAAGCTTGTTAAAAAGCACGGTATATTATTTTGAAATTATTTTAAGATTATTTTTTTTGTCAAAATAATCATATTATATTATATATTATTTATTTATTATTTTACTCGCCAAGCACAGTTCACCAACGCTCAAAGAAATGTTTTTTGCGTAAAGAAAGGCAGTTGGCGAGTGTTAAAATTATAATTCTACTTTTTTAAAGTTGCAGGAAAGTTTTCTGTTCGAAGTCACATGATCAGCGCATGATGATAAGCGGGCGCTCCCACCAGAGGTTTTTACAATTTACAGGTTTAGTGATATTGAAAGTATCGATTTGTTTAAAATGGATTTTTTTTATAAATCAAAATATTATATTTAGAAGTTTATAGAATGACTATACTGATATGTTTAAAAGATTAAAGAAAAACGTGCATTTTTGAAGGGAAAAAAAAGAAATTTAACACTTAAAAGTATGTATTGGCTGTTATATCAATATACAAAATGTGTTTGACATCTATATATATATGAAAAATATACATGACATATATATATTCGAAATAGTAAGTAGTTCCACTCTGACACCTAGTTTCAGAGCCAAAACGACCTTTACAGAGAGGTGTCTTCATACAAAAGAGTTGTTTCTTTTTATGCCAAAACTAAAAATTATTTATGGAAATATTTTATTTATTTATTATTTTGACTTATATGTGTTGTTTAACACTTAGTAAACTGGTTACAGAGAACTAGTTGAAACTCCATTAATATTTTTGTTTACATTTTTTCTCTCTCTCTCGATTAATATAAATATTTTGAATTATAATATTTATATTTGTGATTTATTTAGAAATAAAAATAAATCTCTGTGAAAAAATAGTGAATAATTCATTATAATCATCTATTATAAAATATACCTTACATGTGTTGCTTCACTCTCTTACACATATTTCAAAATTTTAAATTTACAAAATATATTATTAATTTGAATATTATTAGAGAAAAATATACCTATGTATAATAAAGAGATAAAGCATACTCTTGGAGAGATTAAGTCTTTCTATAAGTTACTGGGATTTAGCCGAAGTGCATCCGAGGAAGAAATCAGGAAGGCGTAT
This sequence comes from Cordylochernes scorpioides, assembly GCA_030710605.1. Lineage (NCBI taxonomy): Eukaryota > Metazoa > Arthropoda > Arachnida > Pseudoscorpiones > Chernetidae > Cordylochernes > Cordylochernes scorpioides. Next base: position 73,940,605 of record CP092872.1, read on the forward strand.
AAAACAGAGGCTCTGAAATGCCATCCAGACAAGAATCCAGGTCAGGAAAAGGAAGCTACCATGAAGTTCCAGAAGCTCCAAAGTGCATTTTTTGCTTTAGTTGAATACGTTAACATCTTCAAATATAACGACTTTCCAACTGCCAAGGAAGCGGAAAAGTCTTCCAATTCTAATAGAGCATGGGGAAATTTTTACAAATTTGATTTTGATGCTGATATTGAGAGAGATAATATATTTAGAGAATATGCAAAGAGAAAGGCCAAGAAGGATAGCCCATGTGATGAAGAAGCGGAAAAGTCTAAAAAAAATGATGACATCGGCGACGAGATATACGATGATGTCGATGAGGACTTCCCATGGGAAGTGAAAATGCCTTTCACACCTGATGGCAAATTTCTCGAGAATATGATTGAGCCTTTTTTGAAAAAAACCTGTTTCGACGGTTTTGATGGGCCTGGTGGTTTTTACCAAGTCTACGGCAACCTTTTCGCAAGAATATCATATTTTGACATCGAGTTTTGGCCCTCAAAAAAATTCGTACGACCTCACTTTGGCTCCTCAAATAGCTCTTATGATAAAGTGGTTAAACCTTTCTACAACCATTGGTTGTCTTATAAAACCTACAAGAGCTACCTTGACCAGGGGACATTAAAAATACAGGCAAGTAGCAGAAAAAAGTTCAATAATATGGCACAAAAAAATGAAAATTATCGTTCAGAGCTTAACAAGAAGGTAATCGATTTGGTTAAACATGTTCAAAGCATTGATCCCCGGGTTTTACAATATGAAGAAGAACTGAAGCCGAAGGAAATGGAGGAAGATCAAATATCAAACCAGAATACTACAGACAACCAAAAGTCTAAGAAGTCTGAAAAGGCGTTTTAAATAAAGTTGTCTTTCTAACAATGCAATCTTTGACTGTTTAAAACATTATTTGAAACCAAAATTTTGAAGTATGTTTGTCAAACCTTTATTTATATATATATTAAAAATAAAAAAAGGCATATCCTGACGACGAGCACATGTGCTTTTTAGATGGCAGAGTCTCATCTAGTGGAGCAAAAATAAACAAAACTTAGTTTATTTTTGCTTCACACTAGATGGCGTTCTGCCATCTAAAAAGCACATGTGTTCGTGGTCAGGATATGCCCTTTTTATTTTTAATATCAACACCTGACCCACTTATCTTTTATCATATATATACGTATTTACAATGTGTTTTGTGCCGGTGAAAACAAGGAATTTATATGTCTAAAAGCCACGCCATCTGACGGTCGACTCCAATTAAACAAATTGAACATATTTCAAAAAATAAAATATTTCCATAACATAAATATAGGTGAATCTCTAATAAGGCTTAGAAGGGTTGTCGTTTTAGTATATATATATATATATGATATATGAAAATTATTTAATATTAAAATTATAATTTCTAGAATAAAATACTCTGTAAATCAACGGCCAGATGTGGCGGCTTTTCCTTTATAAACCCGTTGTTGTTGTTTCCTGTTGGCCGGCTCAAATCGTGTTGTACATATGTAAATATTTAATCTTATATTTTCTTCTTAAAGTCTCAAATTAGTTAGTACATTCCTTTATTATGTTCAACAGACTAATTAAAGTAAATTGTGATTCTTTAATATATTTTATTATTTTTAACACGACTGCAATATCATAACATATATATGTCACAATGTATGCAAATTTATGAAATATTCTAATAAGGCGTAGTTGTGGCTAGCGTTCTAGACCTGTTAAAGAACGGCATGATGTTCTAGTTTTATTTATAAATTGTTTTATTTATATACCAATAGTTATCCATTTTTCAAATTCCTGAACCATTTAGTTCTTTCTTGATACAATTTGAAATTGGATTTCAACAATAAATAATTCTTATTTGATTGTTTTCGATCGCTAACACCAAATGTTATTTTGTAAAACACGCACACTCTAATTTAATAAATTATAAAATGAGATTGGATTTGAAAGTGGATAACATTTTTAAGAAACAATTCGAAAACAAAACGAGGTGTTTTGAATTGACAAAGTGAGTATAGTTCTTTGTTCACAAAGAGCGCTCGTTAATTGCGTTACATAATATCCAAGATATTTTTTTATTTTTAATGGTCTCTCGTGAGAAATTAAAAAATCGATTTTTAGTGTTCGCTGGTCGTTGACGTAGACTGTCGTTCATAGGGGGCTTTCTATAGTAAGTTTACAAGAGAAATTCATTCAGTGTCTTACAAGAGTGGTCACTCAAGAGAGACTAATATATATGTTTTATATATAGGGGAGGCAATTATGCATGGAAAAATAAGATTTAAAGATTGTAGGAGAGATTATTAAAATGACATAACTACTTAAGAAATAATTAAGGAATATAACTATATGAATATATAGGCGATTAGAATTATAGAAAAACGCGCATGGTTGAGAATTTGAAAAGTTGAATTTAGGTGAATTGTGTGAAATGGTAGAATCGTAAAAGAAAAATTACCTTGAGAAGCTAGTGTTGGTACAGGAAACTGCTGGACAATGTGATAGCTGGCGAGATGACTATATTTGGTCGGATATGACTGATTAGAGAGGGATGTACAAGTATAGATACACTTGTAGCTGTTTGGAGATGCCGATGGTCAATTGGATATGGTGTGTTAAAAAGTATATTGTTTTTTGAAAGCTTGTTAAAGAAGGCTATTGTTTGTTGAAGGCTTGTTAAGGAGGCTATTGTTTGTTGAAGGCTTGTTGAAGAAGGATACTGTTTATTGCTAACTTGTTAAAAAAGGATATTGTTTGATGAAAGCTTGTTGAAGAAGGCTATTGTTTGTTGAAGGCTTGTTAAAGAAGGCTATTATTTGTTGAAGGCTTGTTAAAGAAAGATATTGTTTGATGGAGGCTTGTTAAAGAAGGATATTGTTTGATGAAAGCTTGTTGAAGAAGGATATTGTTTGATGAAAGCTTGTTAAAGAAGGATATTGTTTGTTGAAGGCTTGTTGAAGGACATTGTTTGATGAAGGCTTGTTAAAGAAAGCTATTATTTGTTGAAGGCTTGTTGAAGAAGGCAATTGTTTGTTGAAGGCTTGTTAAAGAAGGCAATTGTTTGATGAAGGCTTGTTAAAGAAGGCTATTATTTGTTGAAGGCTTGTTAAAGAAGGCTATTGTTTGATAAAGGCTTGTTAGAGAAGGCTATTATTTATTGAAGGCTTGTTAAAGAAGGCTATTATTTGTGGAAGGCTTGTTAAAGAAGGATATTGTTTGATGAAGGCTTGTTAAAGAAGGATATTGTTTGATGAAGGCATGTTAAAGAAGGATATTGTTTGATGATGGCTTGTTAAATAGGGATATTGTTTGATGAAGGCTTGTTAAAGAAGGATATTGTTTGATGAAGGCTTGTTAAAGAAGGGTATTGTTTGATGAAAGCTTGTTGAAGAAGGATATTGTTTGATGAAGGCTTGTTAAAGAAGGCTATTGTTTGTTGAATGCTTGTTAAAGAAGGCTATTATTTGTTGAGGGCTTGTTAAAGGAGTCTATCGTTTGTTGAAGGCTTGTTGAAGAAGGATATTGTTTGATGAAGGCTTGTTAAAGAAGGATATTGTTTGATGAAAGCTTGTTAAGGACATTGTTTGATGAAGGCTTGTTAAAGAAAGCTATTATTTGTTGAAGGCTTGTTGAAGAAGGCAATTGTTTGTTGAAGGCTTGTTAAAGAAGGCAATTGTTTGATGAAGGCTTGTTAAAGAAGGCTATTATTTGTTGAAGGCTTGTTAAAGAAGGCTATTGTTTGATAAAGGCTTGTTAAAGGAGGATATTGTTTGATGAACGTTTGTTAAAGAAGGATATTGTTTGATGAAGGCTTGTTAAATAAGGATATTGTTTGATGAAGGCTTGTTGAAGAAGGATATTGTTTGATGAAGGCTCGTTAAAGAAGGATATTGTTTGATGAAAGCTTGTTGAAGAAGGATATTGTTTGATGAAGGCTTGTTAAAGAAGGATATTGTTTGTTGAAAGCTTGTTAAAGAAGGCTATTGTTTGTTGAAGGCTTGTTAAAGAAGGCTATTATTTGTTGAAGGCTTGTTGAGGGAGGCTATTGTTTGTTGAAGGTTTGTTGAAGTAGGATACTGTTTATTGCTAGCTTGTTAAAGAAGGATATTATTTGATGAAAGCTTGTTAAAGAAGGCTATTGTTTGTTGAGGGCTTGTTAAAGAAGGCTATTATTTGTTGAAGGCTTGTTAAAGAAGGTTATTATTTGTTGAAGGCTTGTTAAAGAAGGCTATTGTTTGTTGAAGGCTTGTTAAAGAAGGCTATTATTTGTTGAAGGCTTGTTAAAGAAGGCTATTATTTGTTGAAGGCTTGTTAAAGAAGGCTATTATTTGTCGAAGGTTTGTTAAAGAAGGCTATTGTTTGTTGAAGGCTTGTTAAAGAAGGCTATTATTTGTTGAAGGCTTGTTAAAGGAGGCTATTGTTTGTTGAAAGCTTGTTGAAGAAGGATGCTGTTTATTGCTAGCTTGTTAAAGAAGGATATTCTTTTATGAAGGCTTGTTAGAGAAGGCTATTGTTTGTTGAAGGCTTGTTAAAGAAGGCTATTATTTGTTGAAGGCTTGTTAAAGAAGGCTATTATTTGTTGAAAGCTTGTTGAAGAAGGATACTGTTTATTGCTAACTTGTTAAAAAAGGATATTGTTTGATGAAAGCTTGTTGAAGAAGGCTATTGTTTGTTGAAGGCTTGTTAAAGAAAGATATTATTTGATGAAAGCTTGTTAAAGAAGGCTATTGTTTGTTGAAGGCTTGTTAAAGAAGGTTATTGTTTGATGAAGGCTTGTTGAAGAAGGATATTGTTTGATGAAGGCTTGTTAAAGAAGGATATTGTTTGATGAAAGCTTGTTGAAGAAGGATATTATTTGATAAAGGCTTGTTAAAGAAGGATATTGTTTGTTGAAGGCTTGTTGAAGAAGTCTATTATTTGTTGAAGGCGTGTTAAAGAAGGCAATTATTTGTTGAAGGCTTGTTAAAGAAGGCTATTGTTTGATGAAGGCTTGTTAAAGAAGGCTATTATTTGTTGAAGGCTTGTTAAAGAAGGCTATTGTTTGTTGAAGGCTTGTTAAAGAAGGCCATTGTTTGTTGAAGGCTTGTTAAAGAAGGCTATTGTTTGTTGAAGGCTTGTTGAAGAAGCCTATTGTTTGTTGAAGACTTGTTAAAGGATGCTATTGTTTGTTGAAGGCTTGTTAAAGAAGGCAATTGTTTGTTTTAAGGATTGTTAAAGAAGGCAATTGTTTGTTGAAGGATTGTTAAAAAACACGGTATATTATTTTTCAATTTTTAAAAACTTATTTTTATAGTTTAAAATAAAATCATATTATATTAAATATTCTTTTTATATTATTTTAGTCGCCAAGCACAATTCACCAACGATTTAAAAAATGTTTCTTGCGTGAAGAAAGGCAGTTGGCGAAGGTTAAAATTATAATTTTACTTTAAAAGTGGCAGAAAAATTTCTGTTCGAAGTCACATGATCAGTGCGTAGTGATAAGGGCGCTCCTACCAGAGGCTTTGTACAATTTACAGGTTTAGTGATATTGAAAGTATCGATTTGTTTACAATGAAATTTAATTTCAAACAAAAATATTCAATTTACTAGTTAATATAAAATGGTTATCCTAAAATGCACAAAGGATTAAAGAAATACATGTAATTTTGAAGAGAGAAAAAAAAGAAATTTAAATTATAAAAGTATGTATTGGCTTGTATATCATTATGCAAAATTTGTTGGACATATATATATATGACATATATATATTCAAAATATATATTCTTGCTGTTGACTAGATGTCAATAAACTATTTTTAATTGTCAAAAGAATTGTCCACACACACTGCTATATCATAACATATAATGTCACAATTTATGCAAATTTAGGTAAAATTTTAAAACGGCGTAGTTGTGGCAAGCGTTCTAGACCTGTTCAAAGAACAGCATGATGTTCTAGTTTATATATAAATACCTTTTTAGAATACTCTTTCACTTTCTCTTTTAAATTAAAAAATATCTGGTTCGTTACACTCCAGTTGTTTTTTTTTTCGACAAGCGTATGACGTGTAAAAGCCTATGCATATAACCTTGGATCCGTTGTTAAGTTTTGCCGTTAAATATTTATTTGTAGAATCAACTCCGCCTTTGCCGGTCCCAAGCCCGGATGAAAAAGGAGGAGGGGAGCAGTAACAAGCTCACTAAAAAAACTGGGCTCAGCTGGCCCGGCTGATAGTACCCTGTAAGGGCTCCTAATCATGGGATACAGGATGAGCAGCGTTTGTACTCCATGTTAGGAGCAGCTGCACATGGCGTTTGTTCCTCATGTCAGAGGCGGACATTTCTTTTGGAGCTAAGTCGGCCTGCCACTGAGTAGTGCTCCCAGTCTTAATTACAAAAGCAGACGCATTATACTTCACCCAGTGATGATGGTTTCAAGCTTTACAAGCTTGATACA